>RJWH01002950.1:0-72580 GCA_004363575.1 Solenodon paradoxus
TCCCGTAGGTGTTGAAAGAATTCTGCCCTGATTTGCACACAAACCTTTTCATTTTGATGCATCTCAGGGTCAGCTCAGCTTTCTGCCTCACCTACAAGGCGGTTCGAAGGCCATGGCCCAGAGAAAAGAGTCAAGAAGTTTTCCTCTTCTTTTCCAGAAAGTCTCTCAGCCAGTCTGACCTGAGTTGGTGGAAATGTACAATCCTCCCAGGCTCCTATTTCCATCTCATGGGCAGAGACACAACAGACTCATCTCATACCAGCTTTCAGACTTTCTTCAGCTCAGTCCTCTTCATCTTGCCTCCACTCTGCTCGTACCCTGGTTCAGGGAAAAATGTGTCTAAGGTCCTTTAGACAGAGACTTTCCCACCCAGCAACCACTATCAATGTGATTGATTATTTTAGATGAATGCCGAAGGGCGATCTTCACTGTCTCACCTGGGATGGAGGAATAAGTTTACCTGCCTAACACCCACTGGATTCAGTATTTTCTTCCTGATTATTATAAACAGAATGTCAATCAAGCACAGTAAGAAGAAAACAGATACAGAATAGAGAGGTAAGTGAAAGAGAAAATAGATTTATTCATCCCTTTGGTCATTCACAAAGCTTTTCTTCAATGCTACTATGTGGATTGGAGGAGATATTGGGGATTTAATGATATAAATGACATAGTTTTTGTCCTCCAGAAACTCAAGAGTGAAGAGAAGAAAGAGAAACAATTCTAGCAGTGGATAAGCAGAGTCTATTACTTAAGAGAAATTCCGAACCAACGCTGGGCGGGGGAGTAGGGGATGCAGAAAATCTTTGCAGAGAAAACAGTATCTGAGTTGAATCTTAATGGAAATTACAAAAACTTTATGATGGCCCTGCTTTGGGTCAGACACAGTGACAAATGTGAAATGAATGTGAACAAAACAGCCTCTGTTCCTGACATGCTGCTTAAATTCCAGGTCAGAACATACAGACGTATGGTCGCTGCACCAGATGAGCGCATATTCTAGTGGTAAAGGACAGTTATTGACTGTCCCTAAGTGCCAGGTACCATATTAAATGTGTCACATTTAATCTTTAGAACAACATTATATAAAAGAATGTATTTGTCCATTTTTAATATGATATAACTGAAAACAGCACAAATAACCTGCCTACCATTATAGACCTTAGAAGTACTAGACCTATAATCTTTAAAAAAATATATGTTTATTTTTTCAGTTGTTCAGTTTAGTTGTTCTCTCTGGCCCAGGTCGCAAACCCTAGTCCTTAGGCTATATGTGAACTGTGCCCCAGGCGTGGGCTTAACACCTGAGCCACTGGAGCACACCTAGATCTAGGATTTTGTCTCAGATGTGTCTTATCCCAAAGCATGGAGTCTTATCACCCATGGGAAAAACTCCTATAGTCTGACTGATAGAGAAAGAGAAGATCACTCAAGAAGAGGGAAGCGATTTTCAAAGTCTCAGAAGCATAATAAGTTTTATTTTAGGAGTCACAAAGAATGAAGTAGGAGTGGAGCTGTAGAACAAAAAAGAAATAGCCTGAGATTAAAAAAAAAAAAAATGGGGGGAGGGGTGACAAGGAGTGGGATCATTTATACATAACTTATATTCAAGTTAAGATTTTGCATTTGGTTGCAGAGTGTCCAGTGAAATCCTCATTTGGCTCTAAGGTAGGAAAGAGTAGGATCCAATTAGAGTTTAGAAGTAATATTTTGACTGCTAAGAGAAGGTTATAATGCAATTGGTTATAACTGGGATAATGAAGATGAAAAAGACCAATGTGTGAACTTTGAAAGATGTAGAATAAACAAAACATGGTGAGCTGAAGTTTGGTGACATCATATATGATGTGAAAGGGAGGGAGGACTTATGATGATACCTAAGTTTTTGACCAGTTTGAATTGATGACAATCTCTGAAAAAGGGAATACAAGTAGATTTTTTGGAAGTGAGAAGATGTGTTCGGTATGGGATATATTGTCTTTAAACATTCAGGGAAACACCAAAGAAAATGTGGTAGTTAGGTCTATGCATCTAAAACTTGGGGTAGTAGTCTAAAAAATTGATTTAGAAGTCATCTTGCATTGCCTCCAGTGGTCAATGTTTTCATAGCTAATGATATATCTGAAGGAGAACACATAAAAGAAGAGAAAGGTGAATAAAGAAAAAAGAACAAAACAGGAATACAACTGAAAGAGATGAGGAACAAGAAAGTAATGAAGGATAATATAAAGGAGGTGGCTAGAGGGGAGAGAAAAAGATGAGAGGTTAATGCACTAAGTCTATCTTTCTATTTCTATGGCATATTAGAGCTGGGAGCAATCTGGCCCCTTCACTTCAGAGATGTGAAAGATGGTGCCCGCTGAGGGAAAGTGCATTAGGAACAAGCTTAGAGCCAGTCAGTATTAAAGACAGAAGAAAAACCCAGAGCTTCTAGCGCCAACCTAGGTCAGAGTTGTTGTCTTCTTTTGCTTTCGCTTGTGTTTTCTTTACCTTCCTTATCTAGAACACTGTATGGAAACTGAGGGAAAAAATTGATTTAAAAAATCCTTTTGATCTCAAATTTCACCACAACTTTCCCCTTTTTCCAAGTATTAATTGCCCATGTGGACCACTGACACGAGGAGGTCATGTGCTCTGTATTTACCAGATACTTTTAGCTAGATTAGCCCAGCAAATATCAGATCAGCTCCACAGAGTACTCTTCATTTTCTCACATTACACTGAGAAAAATGAGGCTAAGAGATATAAAGGAAAGAAAGATGTAAAGGGTCACACTGCTAAGGTAGACAATTATTTCATCAGTGTGTTACCTTCTGAGGGGTTCAGTCCCAACACCATGAGCATACTACTCTGAAGGGATAATTCTAGGGTTCAGGCAGTAATGAAGTGAGCAGAGGCAGACAGACAGGAAGAGAGAGGAGGAAGAAGTACTTTATTTTTATTTAGTTGTCCATCTTGGTTGTTCCTGCCCCTCCCTCACCCTGTGATGCGAATTGGGATCTGTGGGATACATGTGGGCTACACCATGCAAAGGACGCTGACCCAACCACTACTCCACCAGGGCACACCTAGGGAGGGTAATCTTAAAACACAAAAGGAAAGGCTGTTGATCTAAAAAGCTTCTTTTATTGTACTGGGAGATTGAGATGAATTCTAAAGTGGAGCCATAGCTTTAGGATAATTAGCAGTATCTTTCAAGAAATGCCAATAATTGAGAATTGGTTCCAGAGTTATTAGCCAAGTCGGCTCTTTCTCCTTTCAGAGCAAGTCTATCATTGTGTGGGGTCCTCCAGCTCATGTGCTGGAAATGAGTTAATGTAGTCAAAATATGACATGCTATTTTTATTCCTTACCCAGATCAGCCATATTCTAACAATGCATTTCAAAGTACTTCTGATGGGAGCGCCACCTGAAACCTGTTTTCCCAGATAAGTATCTTCATCCCATTCATCGTTTCAAGAAAAGAAATCTCACTGCATGGCAGCATTTTCATCTGCTTTGGTTTCAGCTCGAGATAAATTGTGCCTGCTGCAAACTAATTAATATCAGTCACCTGGAAAGCAGAAATTGGGAGACAAGAAGCTTCTCTTTCTTGATAAACAGATTGTTGGGTAAGGAATGTACATGATGTGACAATTCATTTGGCCCTAGAAATAGCAGAAAAGAGACTTTTTGAACAGATATTTGGAAGGCATGAACAAATCTCCCCTGGCTTCATCCAATTGCACTCAGGTGAGGATTTTGCACTGTTTCAAGCTTTCCTAAGTCCTTAGGATCAGCAGAAATCTCTAGGCCCCCAGAGAAGTTCCCTTAAAACTATAACCAGATGGTTAAAATAATGGCTAACTCCTGGGAAAGCTGACTCTGAGTGCCAGTTATCAGTAGCTCAGTAGCTTCTTTGCCTGGCCTACATATCCATTTGGGTAAAGAACCAAATATCTTAGACTGGGTGATGTGTAATCCAATAATCAGAACCAGGCAACTAAGAAAGAAAAGCAAAAACAAACAAACAAACAAACAAATATTTAGAAGCAAGAAGCAGCACACAGCTTCCCTAGAGTTAGCCTACGTGAGGAGACGTCAAAAGTTGTGAGGACAGACAGTTTATGTTTGGCATCGACCAGGTGGTGTAGGCTCATTGCGACGCCCCTCAATGAAGAAACTGCATTTCTGTCACAGCAAAACTGTGGTGTCAGAGGGTGTTTCTTTGAATGAGTCAAGAGAGGTAAAATATCACCAATAAGTAAACTTTACACTCAATTTCTCAGAGAAGGCCTAACGGATATTTTTCATCTCTGGATTCGTAACGTGCCATCTTTATGGTAGCCTGAGTTGAATGACATTCCAGAAATGATTCAGAGCCAGGGACAGCATTTTGAAAATTCTGTCCATTTTCATTCATCCATCCCATCAGTCAATCAACATCTTCACAAACTTAAAGGCCAGAACCAAGTAAATGTATTAATTTACATTAGAAGAGGAATTATAACTATTGTGAAGATAAAATAATGAACGAATGAGTCCTTACACATTTGGAGTGGGGAAAGAGGAGAGATAGGCCAGGAAAGGTTTTCTACAGAAGTTAACACTTAAACTAAGTCATGGAAGGATGACCCATGTTCACAAGCAGACAAATAGGGAATCTTAAATGCTCCTATCCAGGAGAGATCTGGGAACAGGGAGAGTTGCAATATTTCTGTTTCTCCTAGTTCTTACATATCAAGGGCCAGCTCAGATGATAAAGATCCTGTGGAGACATCACTGTCCATCCTGGCTCTGAATCATGAGTGTCTTCCCATAGATCTTGGGATGTGCTTCGTTATACGTTTAGTACATTGGATACATTCACTAGATTGTAAGTTGCTTGCACACAGAGTAGCTCATTAATTCACCTTTAGTGCTTTGGTGACTAAATAATGTCTCAATCAAATAGACAGATTTTCTAAAGTTCTTGAATACCATGTATATTTACATACTCGATTAGAAGTTACTTTAAGGTAAGGATTTATCCCTTCCTCAGTCTAGCACATGCTCAAAGTTGATGTTCAGTAAGTGTTTAAGTAGTGCATAAATAAGTGAGAAAGATAGTTCTTAAATATGGTGAATGTGAGTATTAGATCTTCTCCTCCAAGCCTGCTTAAACTTCAACATGATAGTGAATTCGATGACACTCTGTGTCACTCTGTGTCGTCTGATCACCCAGTGTTACCGTCCTTCCTGCCTTTCTCCGGGCAGTGAGGAATTGGGTATCCACATCTCTCATGTTTGCTCCAATACAATTGGCTCTGGTCTTGAAAGTTCTTGAGCAGCAGTGGACTAGGATGGACTATAGTTGATTGTCTTTCTCAGGAGTATTTTCAGTTCAATTTAAAATACATGAATCACCAAATGTTGCATTACCAGTGTTATGCATAAGCCACAGAAGAGATTTTTTTGGAGAAGAAAATCTGCCATGGACCTCTGAACTCACAGTCTGGTTGTGGATACCTAATCTGTAATAAGATTGATTCTGTCTTCCTGTTTGGCCATACCTGACTGGTTAGTCAATATCTCTGTCATCCTTGATGGACTCAGTTTATTCCCACTGTGTTTGTTCTTGTCAGTGTGTTGCTGGTTCATGTTCTCTTGAGCATGTGGTGCAATGAAGCAATGATGGCACCCTGTGTTCTAATCCGGTCCACCAGTGTGTGAGCTAGAACAAGGAATTTACCCTCGGTGACCATGAGCATCCTTGTTTGTGTCCTCTAAGACTCTCATTCTGAAGTCAGTTTTAAAACATTTTGAATTCTATTTACTGTCTCAAAGTTCATGAAGCAAACGGGTATCGATACTTTGCTTGATCTTACTCTTAGATTTCCTCTGGGAGGGGAAGAGGTGACCTTGGAGAGAGAGAATTGCCATGGATCTTGTGTAATTGTTTCTCAAGATGTTTTGTTAAGTGGTCAAGAGATTCACAACCCATCTGAGCCTCTGACATAACCCACTGAATCGTAGGCCTTGGTCTGACTTATGTAAAGCATTAGAAAACTCAGAGCTAGAGAAAGCTCTGTAAAAGAAATGTCATATACATAGTTGTTGAGTGATGCGGGGACATGAAGGTGTAGGGACATATCAGAAGAGGGAGTAGCATCTTCTGCCTGTAGATATTCCTCCCTTCCTGAATGCACACATGGGTTGCGTACAGCGGTCTCGGTACAGGAAGGCCACTGCTTCAAGGAAAACAGTGCACTCCAAACAGATTCACATGCCAAATTCTAGGCAGATTCTCCCAGAATAAAATACTGCATTTTCTCTATTAAGCTCAACCTCCTTTCAACAATTCCTTTCTTGCTTGGCCCGTGAAATGAATCATGAAGAGATTATTTTCTGGGCAAATTGGTGGAAAAACCCTGCTGCAGACAGTTCCCCTTCTGAGTGCAGGCTGGCTTGCACTTAGTGAACATCACATCAAGTAGTGGTTCAGGGGTTTCAAAGGAGAGCTCAGCAAGAGAAGAAGACAGGCAAAAAAGCCCACTCTAGTTTCAAGGTACCTATTGCAGGGGTAGCAGGTCATAGATCTAAATGTCAGCACTGTATGCCGGATTTGCACATTTCAGACCAATTTGGTCATTTTTCTTTTTATCCGCAGGCATGAAGTACTGTGAATACTGAAACAATTTAGAGTCATAGTTAGTTTGCCACAGTTCAATTAACTTAAGTGCTGAAACATGCTTCCCTAGCTGGTAACTAGTTTAATCGGTTACGATTACAAGAAATACTTTCCTCAGTGCTGGGGCTTCTCAAGGTCCTCTCAGGAGAGGGCATCGTCATTCCCAGGTATTTGAGAATGGGCAGGTTAGAACTCCAGCAAAAATCTTTCATTTAACAAAGAAGAAAAATCAAAGAATTCAATCTATATCTATATATGTACATATATACACATACATATATGTATACATAAACACACACCCCTACCTGGGAATGGGTTTCCATGTGGTTTTATGATCTTTCAGTCCCCTGGAATAACTTTACAGCCACTCCATAAGCAAGATGGGGTGTGGATCAAGGGTGGAAGACTTTTAAAGATATTGCCTAAGTGCACTTAACCATGAGGCAAAGTGATAAATAGGAAACCAAGATGAATGTCAGGAACGCAGTGAAGAATGATTAGCTGGGACAGTTGGAGCAGCTGCTAAGGCAACTCCGAACACCTGGAAAGAAGGATTTCCTTCTGGCTCATACCAAGGCTGAATTGTTCTAATTGCATTTGCATTAAAAGGCACCACCAGCAAATTGCAAAAAAGGATACAGTAGGAAAAGATGATGTAAATTTTCAAAAGACACAAAATAAATACTGCACCTTGCTTTCAGATACATGGAAATGGAGTTAAAAGGAAAATAGGTGGATGAGAATAACCCACACCAAGACAGAAGACAAGTCAGTACTAAGGAGGGAAGTAGAAACTAGAATGGGTACACAATGTGTTTTAAGAGATATCTTAAGCAGGTAGGTTAAAAGGTGAACAGCTCATAAATCTCCATAGCAAACACACAGGGTTCTATTCTATTATTTTATGTGCATGTGTGTTTGTGTGGCATGATTTCCAATTAAACTTAGAAAACATGGTTAAAAGAGTCTGTGACACCATTTTGTAGCCATTATTAAATCCATCACTTCTAGAATATGTTTCTTGCACCATGAAGACCAGTATGCCAAAGGTTCATCCATTTCTAAAGTCCATGATCCACTACCTATTTTTCCCCACTTCATAATTTTAACTGACCTTGTTGAGGTTTTCTAGTGGATTGAAAATGAATCCCAGGGATTACACTGCAAGAAACTGCTCCCTCTCTCATTTGTTGGTAGCAGATCCAACAAGAACACTACCCCAGGAAAGTCATTCATAAACTGGAACTGTGAGTGTCCAGTGATTAATTTCTGCTAATCAATTTCCAGTAATCCTAAGAACTCACTGTAAAGTAGTTAGTACTGTAGAGAGACATTCAGACAAAGACATATGAGAAATTTTAAGAAAGTCCTCTATCATGAAAAGCTGATATTCGAGATAGCAATGAATATAATTATAATTAGCATTTTGTCAGAAAGTGGCTGGTAAAAATGCCTAAGTCAAGTGTCCTAGTCGTAAGTCAGAAAGTGTTTAATAGTGCTTATAAAACCATAAAATTCTCCAAAGTGTTATTTTGTGATTGAATGCCTAAGTGGTAATAGCCTATCAATTTAGACATCCAAATTCATTTCAATGTGGGAGGAGATCTACTTTCATTTTTTTATTTTTTAAGTTGGTTTACTAGTCCTTTTAAATCAGATTGTATAATAGGACAACAGCACTCTGCTATTCTACCCTTAAACTTAAATAAATCAGTTGTACAGTAATACACATTCCAGAACACCCACACCCACACCCACACCCACACATGCTTCTGGCAAGAATGTACTGCTATTGTTATATTATTAGTAGTAAATACACATTTAAATGTTCTTTACAATATTGCCCTCCAGATTGTGGGGAAGGATCTATGTGTAATTCCCTAATTCTTCAATTTCTGGTGTCTAGTATGATTTCTGCCCCATTTAAAGAATTCAATAAAAGTGGAATGAATGAATGTGCACAATATATGTAAATTTAGCTTCACTTAGATGGTCATGACAAAACTACACAATCTTTTCATTATGTCAAGTGGAAAAATGTTTTCTTTGGAGCATTAATATTTTAAATGGGGAGGAGATAGTACATAAAACAAGACAGTCAACTAAAGAAGTTTCATAGTCAGTTAGACTTTACAAAAGCCTTGGCAGTTACTTAACATCTCATCTATTTCTTCATATCTAAAATAGGAATAGTTGTATACCAACTCCATCGTTTAGTTCAGACAATTAAGAAAATTGGCATGAAGAGCTAAGCAGCGTGACTAGAAGAAAGTAAACCCACCATAGATGTCAGCTGACACCACCATGGGCATTATCATTATCTTCACTGTTTTAACCACACCTAAGTGTACTGGACTTTCAAATCAAAGATAGTTTCTCAGCCAGCCTTTTTGCCACAACAGAACAATTCATCAGATTTGAAAATTAAAATATTAGAGGAAAAGGGTCAGATTAAGTAACATCATCTGGGGTGGAATCGTTTAGAAATAAGATAACCAGTTATGTCATTAAGAGCTGATCTTAAGAAGTGAAATCTCTAAACTGATCAAGTCTCCAAATGGAGTTACTGAATGGTAACGCTAAGTTTTTAAGAGCATGAAAACAAACAACAAAAAATGACTTAATACCTTTAAATCATCCCACTGTCCTGAATTTAAATGTATACATGGTTATCCAACAGATACAAGGGGCGTCAAGTTTAATCTTCAAAGTGCTGAAAGTCTTTGATAATCCCTTGCGACAGATGGCAACTTTAGGATGGTAAAACTGAATGAATTAAGTTACATACTCGATGTATCATTGGAATGTGAAAAATTCTGTTTATTGTATGCACACAGGGGCATCTCTATTAATTTCATAAAGTTAAACAAAAGTGTTTTATCCCAAAACCTGGCTACAGAAATCCCTAAGAGCTTCCCACCAGTGCAGAAGCCCAGACAATTAAAAGAATTTCGATCAACTCCTCTGAACAAACATAAGATCAGTAAAGGTCAATGGATCTCTAGTTGACACAGTACCACACCAATACAACTTTGTAAGGTCCATTCTCTGCTTCATGGTTCCACTTACCTATACTCTACAATTGTCTCTTTTGTTTATTTACTCTCATAGAATGAGTGAATCTAAAAGGCAATTAAGAAACCATAGTGAAATCTTTGCCCAAACCTGGCTTTCCACCAGAAGTTCAAATGTGTTTAGTTAACCTTCTATTTATTCCTTCTCTTTCCTTCAGGTGACCTTTCCAGTCTTAGGCCTTGTCATGTGTGCCCTGGCAGAGGTGGCTAAATGAGACCCGGGCACCATGTGACAAAGGAACACTTATGAGCTCTCTATGAATTGTTTCATTCATCAGGTTGTGCCTGGCACTACCGTTGTGTGCAACCCTACCTGCCATTAAAAATTGGAAAATACCAGTCTCGACACAGACACTTCCCACTCTCCCACACAAGCCAAACACGGGGTGGTACACTTCAGGCTATGATTGCCTTTCAGTGATTTTCCTGTTGAATAGTTTGAAATACACTTTCAATTGTTCACCCTGGAATAGGCAGCTCATTGAATAGGTATCAGGATGCTTTATCTCATGTAGCCAGATAATTGGAAAAAAATTAGGCCATGTAGTGCGCTTGATCTCTAAGTTAACCGACATGAAAGCAACAGGGCCACGTCCTATGTGATGTGACCAGTTTAATAACTCATCCTTCTCGAGGAAACAGAGTAATCAATTATCATTCTGTGAGAGTGTATACATATTCTTGCCGACAAATAGTGAAGTGCGTACCGAAGGCAGTACTTCCAGGCATTTGATTAAAGGGCATAGTGATCAAGTTGAAAATCTGCTAAATAGAGAAAATAGATACAAGAGTGGTCTCATTTTCTTTAAGTCTTTTAAGAGTGCTTGAAGGTATGGTAGGAGTAAGCACTTCATCTGGCTGGAAAGGATATGAACACCACCAAAGTCAATCCAAACAAAGTACCTCTGAGTTCCCTGTAAATGACTTGCTAGAGGGTCTAGTGCAATAACCCTATTATTATGGACACCTTTTACTTTTTATCAATTAGTATTGTAAGGAGAAGCTTGACTATCGAGTTCCTAACAGCAGCAAAAATAAATTCCCTCCAATTAAGTAGTCTAATAAGCTATTTAGGATTTTACCACTTAACATTCTTTCCTTCCCATTTAATTTCAGCTTTCACTTGGATGTCATTTTGCTGAAAATCCATCACAGGAAACTACGTGGAAAAAAAAGATAATATTGCTAAGTGCCCCTGATGTTCAAAAGCAAGTAGAAGCACAATATTTTTTCTAACTCACCCCAGGATTTTCCCTAATAACTGTTTTTTCCTACTAGAAATTAATATATGAAAATATATGAAAATGGTCAATATGCAAATTCAAATATCACACTAGCTACTTGCCTTCAGTAAGTGCTATATGCATTAATTTGAAACAATACAATATTTTTAAGGTTCTTGATTATAATAATGTCTTGGTGAGCATATGTGCATGTATAATTATGCTCATTTAATTTAATCATGAAAATATTATAGGATCATTTGGGTTTCTCCTCTAAAAGTTCTCTCACTTTTTTTTCTAGTTAATTAATTCCACTTTGCCCCTTCTCTAAGTCAGCTGATGACAAGCAATGGTTTGAGAGCTGAACGGAATATGGTCAGATTCGGGTGGAATTAATGGACAGGGCGTGTGCAAAGGTGGTGACCCCTTGTCCTTAGTGTACTTCCTGGTCATGGAGCAAAGTTAGGCTTTCAGCAGAATCTAGTCCTAGAAATAGTCACATTTTATGATCATTTCTTTCTGCTGGTTTCCAGTGTCCCGAATGCTGAGAATTTGCCCAGCAGGGGTCACCTGATCACAGATCTGCTCATGTGACCCACACATTCCACATGCTTGACTGGAGTGGAGCTCTTGGGACTTTGCAGAATTACTGGAATCATGTGGGATAGATTAAGGGAACAGGGGGCAGAGGACACTTAACTAAACCATGCACTAGAAGAACAGACAATGGCCACTGTAAGCAGAACAAAATTAGCTGTTTTGATTAAAAGGGAAGAAACATGTTATGAAGGCCATTACATGTTATACTTCTCCCCACCAACGAAATCTTATTTTCCTTCTCAAAGAAAAGCTGTGTTCCTTTTCCCCAACAGTTTAACAGAGACCAGTAAAAAGAAATGATCTGCTTTGTGCCCATCAACAGAATCTATATACCATCTTTTCCCCCAGGGATTAATTCAACTTTTGATTAAATCTTTCTGAGATTTAAATCATGATGTTACAAACCTCCAAGGAACTCCTTTATGAGTTGTGACCTTCCCTACTACTCTCGGTTGTTTGATAAAGTACAAAGATTGATTTATTATGTGTATAATGTGTTTGAATAGCAAGGAAAGTTGCAAAATATAAGATTAATAGAAAGTAAACATTACAATTGCAAAGAGTATGCTTTGGTTAAAATATTCTATAATTCACAGTGAGTTACAACTGTGTACCTAGTAACAATAGTGTCAAATGAGTAAAATAGTATTGTTAAGGCTATAAATTTTATCTAATGATTCGCTAAGCAATACAATGAAGAAAAACTGGAAATGCTGGAAAAAATAGAACCTATCACATTCTACAGCTTAGGTAGATTTAATCTGGAGGACTTTTGAATTGAGTCAAACTCCTTTTAAATAAACTATTGATATACAGTGTTCACTTATTTTTGTCAGTCTCATTTTGGTTTCAGTAATCATTTTGCCATTACTGTCATCAAGGATGGAAATGATTTAATGTTCTAAGGGCAACATGAAATGAATCCTTTATCTTTAATCAAGATTTCTCAAAACCCAACTACTGGCTATTACTTTCACTTCTTAAAAAAAAATCCTTCTTTACCCTCAAAGTCTTTTTTAAGGGTAAAAAAAATAACTCTTTGAAAGGAAGACTTGCATTATTGTAATATCCTTGCTGGTGCCAGTCCGAAGACTAAACATTCTCTGTACAATTTAAGCATCAATGGAGACAAGTCAGAATCTAAGTGCCATCCACTCATGAGTGGTCAGTATTCACAATTATAAATAAAAGGCAGTATTTGGGAGAAACAGTTGTAAGGTTTGAGTTTCTATTCTGCTCAGTTAACTGACAATGTTTACCCTGATATAAAACAGAAAGACTATGGCAAGTGTTTCTTGTGTTATTTAGCAGATTTCAATGTACTATAGCTCTATCCATTTCCAATAATTGTACTTTTTCTCTAAAAGATGGGAGGATGGAAGTTGAGGTATTTATTTATTTTATTCCATGCTCTCCTTATGATGGGTCTTAGAATGCAGGTAGCTAGAAGCAGGGAGAGGGGAGATGCTAATAATGCATGTTCTGTCATCTTTGGTAGGATCACCATTACCTATCAGGCACAATGGACCTCCTGTATAGCAAGACGCGTCATCAGGTCTCAGCGTGTCCCATTTTTAACCTGATAACATATATGATAGTGAACTTCATCCTTTTACAAGTCTCTGAAAAATATTCCATCTGCTATATAATGGCTTCTTAAGCTAATGTTCAGCAGACTTCTCACTAGGGGTAATGATTTGTACTTAAAAATACACCATTTCTAGGGAAAAGCACAAAAACAGAGGCAATCCATTTGAGAATGTCCCAGGTCACTCTTCATGATAGAATCACCACTTCTGCCTATACCACTGGAACAGAGACAAGGTAGAATAACAGAAGGTACACATTACCTGAGAGCTGAAATCCATCTATGAAGATGGAAAGGCAGAGAGAAAGAAAGGGAGATCCAGAGAGAAA
The DNA here is from genome assembly GCA_004363575.1 of Solenodon paradoxus. Classification (NCBI taxonomy): domain Eukaryota; kingdom Metazoa; phylum Chordata; class Mammalia; order Eulipotyphla; family Solenodontidae; genus Solenodon; species Solenodon paradoxus. The sequence goes on from RJWH01002950.1 coordinate 13,464, forward strand.
ATAGAAAAATAGTAAGTGAGTGGTGGATACTGATCTGAGAAACAGGCCAGAAGTTTGGCGATGATAAATAAGAAAAGCAGCAGTAGATTTGAAACATTCGTTTCCCTTTATTAGCTCAGTGAGGCTGATGTGTACTGCACATTAAAAAAAAAAAAAAATCACAGGAATTTTCATACAATGAATAAAACCACAACAATACATGTAGAATTGGCAGGTGGAAAAAAAGGCCCGACAAGGGCTCAACTAATCACTCACTTTCCCTCTTCAGCATAGCTCATCCAACAGGATTACACTTTCACCTACAAATCTTAAAGTAGCTCCATCAAATCAGCAGTTCACATTATTGAAAATGTCTGTCACATAGGTACAAATTTAGAATCATCACATTATATTACATGGCTATTCTAGGTCATCTATAGATCAGGTCTTAGACTACAGTGATTGAAGTTCTCGTTACAGCCATTGAAAAAGGACACATAATCATTACCTACTGTAAGCTCACATCTAAAGGCATGAAAAGGTTTCCTTTTTTGCAACGGACCCAACCATCATACCCCAATAGTGCAAAGTTCTCTCTCTGCTGCTTTGAATGTTGACAGTCCAACCGTGGCTTTCAGAGTCATTTAGCAAAAATCGATTTTGTTACACTGGAAGAATTATTCTGCTACAGATCTCTAACAAAAAAACCCCCCACATTCTAAAGCACCATTCGAGGTACCAAAATTATAGATGTGGTGCTTACCACAGCATGAAGGCAGTGGCCCATGGTCATCTAAGAAGCCTACCGATTTATGCTGAAATTTGCCTCCAGTGATGATGGGGTGCATGTGTTCATTTGAAAGACTATCTCAAAAAAAAAATTAAAAAATAAAAGGAAAAGGAACACAGTTTACATTTTGATGGGCTACCCACAGTGTCTGCATAAGATACAAAAGCTCTATTGGGATGGTTTTAGTGATTCTCTCTTTGCACTAATTTTAGATGCAATTTGAAGTCCATGGAGGAAAAAACTATTATCATGGTAACAATATTCGTCAGGCTGGGGTGGGGTGGGGGAGATAAATTAATCCTCAACACGAAACCTGTAGGGTTGTCTTTTGACACGTAAGAAAAGAAGCCAAGTATTTTACTCAGGTCAACCATCCAGGGCAAAAAGGAGAATGTATTTAAAATTGGATCACAAAAATTTAAAGGCAAAATAGAGAACACATCTGGTCCTTGAACACATAATATGATTTACTAAATATCGATTTCTTAAAAATAATTTATTGCTTTTAATAGTCTTTTTTATTATTATTATTATTCTACAACAGAAGATACTCAAAATTCAGAAAGAAAGACTGTAAACTTTAGTTTGGCGTCCACACAGAGTTAAAATACCTGCATTTAACCTACAGAACAACAATTAGGCGGTTAAAGATGTGTTACCGTTGTCACGCAGAACCTGTGAACAAGTTCTTGTATTTCAGAGTATTTTTTTTATTGCTTTCTATCTACTTAGAAATAAGAAGCCAAAAAATCAAGCAAGCATCCGACAGGACAGACAGTGGATTCACTCAGAACACAATATGCTGGTGATCAATGAATGCAGCTATCAACAAGAGCTGCACTGGCCTGGGGGTGAAATCCGGTTTATAAGATCGTGTGGGGCGAGAGAAAGGAAAAGAACAATTGAGTAGTTGGTATATCATGTCTTCCAGAAAAGTCATGCTGGCCAAACGAATCTCAATTTAGAGACTTGAATACACACTCCAAACTTTACTGACTTCCATTCCAGGGGTTCCACACTCAGATGAAATCCTGATGCTCAACATGGAGTTTTTTCTGAAGTTTTTATTGAATTTAGCAGAAGCAATGTCATCAAGAACAACATCATGGTCACGTCAGAGGCCATGCTAGTACAAGTAGAAACACTGCTTCTGCACAAGCTGAATTTCCCAAATGAGACGCTTAAACTCCAGCCTGACAATTGCCATGCATCCTAGGTAGAAAATTTCCACTGGCTTTATTATTTTCATCATCTCATAATTTATAATAAATAGGCTATCTGCAACTGATAAATATGTCTCTTTAGTAAACAAAGGAATGAAATATCAGTATTTATACAGGATGCATAACTGTAAAAAATACAGATAAATACCATCATCATACTCTGCCAAGGGAAAGAGATACTGGCTTCAAAGATAATCTTCAGACACACATTAATTATTGTAAAAATCATACTGTAATTATTAACCTCAGCATTTTGTATCAAATTAAAATCACAAAAATTAAAACAAAACAGCATTTTAAAAAGATTTTTTGACCTCTAGTTTCAAAACTACTGTTGATAGAGAAAATAAAAACATTTCTTAATGGTTACCCATTGAAGACTTTACATAAAATCATGATTATCTTCTAGAAAAATTTTAGATGAGAAAATTTCATTCCCCTAACAAATCCAGTGTATAAAACTTCAAAGAAAAAGAAGCAACAAGAAAATGTGGAAAAATATTGCAGAAGTGGTTAATACCTGTAGGGAGCTAGGATATTTCTTGACAAGATGCTTAGATTGAAGCTCATCTAGGAAGGGATGGATGTGCATAAAGCATCATTTTGTTGTTGCACTCAACAGACACACACGCACTGTCTTTTTGTTTTTTGACAATCAAATATAGATAAGCAGTAAGTTCAGCTTCTAAATATGTTAGTGTACAATAATTGTTTCACCTCATAATTACATTTGAATATTCTTGATTAAGAAAAATTTAGCAGTTTTGAAAAGAAGGCTGCATTTACAGTGCATAGCTGTAACAAAAAAAGAACATTGTTGTAGAGTATGTACACAAAATAAAAATACTCCATTTAACATCTGTAAATACTTCACTCCATCAGAGAATGCAGCAATGACACTCTCTGAACACATCCCAGAGAGTTAGCCACAACTCCCGTTCAAATGTCACACCGTGCCCACCCCTCAGAAAGAACTACTGAACAAGCTGCACGCTTGACCATTGACAAGGCTTTTGAGATTTGCAGTGGAAGATCAACGTTTTGGACATTTACATGGGTGTCAGGAGAAAAGACGAACTACAGAAACTTCAAAATGTTAGGAAAGTTTAGCATTTTCAATGCCCGTAGTATCCTCTCCCACTCAGATTCCATGGCAAAAAAGAGAAAAGCAGAAAAAGAAAAAAGGAGAGAGAGAGAGAAGAGACAGAGAGAGAGAGACAGACAGAGAGAGAGAGAGAGAGAGAGAGAGAGAGAGAGAGAGAGAGAGAGGATATTAATTCCACGGAAACTGTGGTTTCTTCGGGATTGTCATATAATCATTACATTATGAGAGAAAGCTTGCTTCAAGTTGATTTTGCACTTTCTTAAAAAACAGAGTACGGAGGCTGATGCCCAGACACCAGCAGCTGTCATTATAGGGTGTTTTGTGGTTGGTTGGTTGGTTGGTTGGTTGGTTGGTTGGTTAGTTTTCCTTCCTTTTGAATTTATGCATCTTTTTTCCTTTTGAATAGAATATGAACATTTTGAAGTTCTAGGTTTTAAGTGTGTCTTCATGGAACTGCTGCCATTTGAAGTGGTTTGCCCTTACACACTCTGGTCAGGTGCCCGTCCCCACCTGAACATACATACTTACCCCAAACCAGGCGCATGCGCGCATGCACACACACACACACACACACACACACACACACACACAGACACACACTCCCACTCTCTCTCTCACACACACACATACTCACAACCCATCACCAAGAGACTCCAGGGAAAGCAAAGCTGACACCCATGAATACACATGTGCTTACTGGGTAGCCATTCTGTCTCTTGCCTCTTCAGCAGCTGTGTTCATGTAAACCATTGTTATTCTCGTTGCTGTTGTATCGTTGTTGTTTCGCTTTGTTTTTTCGTACAGAGAGTGTAAAGTAGGAGAGATTCCTAAGTACAACTGGTAATAGTCCGTTAGGGAAGGACGCGCTGTCCCGTGAGGTATTCACCATCCCTCTGTCATCCTCAGCCAGGGAACATGTTACCTGCGCAAGCTTCTCTGAGCTTCTTTCAGTAAACCATCAAAATCCAGAGAGTCATACTTGCTCTTGGTGGAAGCAGGGTCAAAATCATCTGAGTTTGAATCTGAAAGAAATCCAAGTCAGGTTAGATGTTCCCTTTGGCAATGATCTTTACCTCAATCATCCAGTTCAAGGTTACCGAACTCAGAAGCAATATATCTAATTGGGAGACTCTAAAAGAGACACCCAATTTTCTGTATACTGTATATTGATACAGGTTCTTCTCTATATCCATCGATCCATGCAGAGGTAAGGAGTAAAAAGCATTTGAAACATGCAAACATTCATCTATTAACACAGAAACACTCCTGGGAGATAATCAGAACAGATGTGAATATCTCGAATCAATAGCAATTTATTCAATCAATATTGCTTTAAATGAGGCCCCTCCCTCCTTCCTGGCAGGTTAAAAAACTTACCCCAGGTTTCCCAAGAACTCAGTTGGCAAAGAGGAGAAGTTGGCACTCAATTTTCTATTCAATGGGATTGACTCCATTGAGCATAAAAGCCAGTTGAGTTGAAGAGAGTCATCCAAACTCCACCCACTGATGATCCAGCTATGTCCTTTTAAGGCAGGAGGACATATGATCCAGTCATCTACTCTATACTTGGGGGAACCCAGCAGCACCGTCACTATCTCTTCCCAAATTAGAAGGTTTAGGGAAATGCTCCATGTCCAGAGAGGGTAAATTTAATCTCTTTACTCATGAACAGGAGAGGAAAATATGCAGGCACAAATAAAATCATGGTCTTTCCTGGATCTTAAACCAATCCAAGTCAACTTTTGTGCTAGGTTCCACAAACTACTTCAAAGAGCCCTTAATGCAATCAATGCCAGTCTATCTCTTGCCACAATCAATGTGTTTCAGCAATGTTAGATGTAAAGTGGAATTTCATTAAATAATGCTGATATTGTCCATGGACATCTACTGAAAAGGCCAATATTTGTTAGTCTTATAAGTGAGAAATGGTGTCTTGGAAATAAAACAGAAAGTTTCTTGCAAATACATTCATTCTCTTGAATGAAAACATTCACTCACTTGAAGGGAAAAGAAACTTTCTAGAAAACATTAATAATCTCACTAAAATATGAATGTTTCTACATTTTACTCAAAATGAATTATAAGACAGAAGGTAGTGCCACATAAGATGGAGGCATAATCATTGACCTCATAGCAGTTTTGCTGGAAAGGTTGCAATCCCTCAAGCAACCCAGCACCAGGTTGATAATTCCCCTTGTAGCTTCCATCTTCTTTAGTCTTCTTAGATTTAAAGACTTTTTTTCAGTCTTAGTATCCCATGTCTTTACTGCTTTTCTTTCAACAAGATTCCCAGTAAGAACAACAGTGATAATTACAGTCAACCTCAGACATAAAAGCAAGGGCAAAAATGATCAAGCTTTCCTCGCTCACATTTTAAATAGTCAACTCTTAAATGATACTGGCTTCCCTCCTCTTCACTATCTAATGAACAGTATGCTTGTATTATAAAGAGTCTTACAGTATTTTAAACTGTTTGAAATAAAAGTCTCTGCAAAATAAGTCCTGTTCATTCCTAGGAATTGACCTGAAATCAGAATTCCACTTGCACTGTAGAGAAAGACGAAAGGATCTTTCAGTAATAGTGGTCTGAGTATCCTATGGCCAGCATAGAACCATCAAGAATGTACATGCATATCTACCCTTGGAGGAAAATTGGAGAACATTTTAAATGTCTTAACTTTGGATTATTTTACATATACCCAAATGTTCAGTGCTTCTGTAATTTTGTTAGCAATACTAAAAATATTTTAGAAGAATGTCTTCACTATATGCCAGGTGGTATTTACATATATGCTACCATATATGGGCATACAATGTCACACCGCAAGCATCCACAAACCCATTTTTGTGGTATAAAGGTAGAAGGTGTTTATATTCAATTCCTAAGATACTAACATCTACTCCACCCTTTTCTCTCCACTACACAAAGGATATTATAACATAAGTAAAATATTATAAAATTTTAAAGGAATAAGCTGAAAGTCACTCTTTTTAAAAAACTTACTACAGGTATATCCTGGTGAAGTGGCAGTTAGGTCTGCTGCCTCCGGCCAAGCACAGTCCACATATATCCCAAGGACCCGAATTCATGTCCCAGGAATAAGGGAACAACCAAGATGAACAACTAAATACAAATAAATACTTCCTTCTATCGCTGCTTGCTTGCCTACGTGCCTTCATTCCTGCCTGTACCTTTCCTTTAAAAAAATAAATTATCATAAATAATGCTGTATATTAATAGAAACAAGTCAAATCTCAACCATATTTCTAGCACAGAGAAAACTGCTGGCACAAAGTAGGTACTCAAATTAATACTTACTGAATAAATGTATTTCTCTCAAATACCAACATATTATGAAAACTGTGGTTGATAATATTTGTGTTGGGACCTAGAGATGATCAATGAATAATAAGGTCATATGTAATGTTATATGTATATTCCAGATGCTGATAATGTAACATATTTCTTTGAGTTAATGAACAATATATGATAAATGTTATTTACTTCAATTTTCTTATATGTTTAAATATAAATTCGATACGATAATTCCTAAACAAGATGACTATCCTCAATACTGAGCCATCCTTTGGGACTACTATTAGGACCCCAATAGTTCTAATTTAATTTCTATCTTTGCTCTGTAAGAATTGTCCTTGAAGTCTGGCAGAAAGGCCCATTTGTTTATCAGAGAGTAAACAAAAAGACAAACAGAATACAGATTCATAGAATCCAGACCTAAGCCCCGGTTTCACCATGGTAACCTTGATTGTTCCTTTGAATTCTAGTCTCATTTACAAAACTGGCTCATAAATAGTAACTGAATCATCGTGCTTTACATGAGTAGCATTGTAGTAGCCATTAAGTGACCTCAATAATAGAGAAATAGGATATATAAACTAACTTAGTTTGGGAGAGCAAATAAAAACGGAAAAATAATGGTTAAATCTATCTAAAATGATTGATCACTTTAACTAAAGATAATCTGTATCACATTGTTTTCACTTTATTTCTGACACATCTCTAAGTCCCCAGCCACTGTACACTCAGGCTCACGTTTTCCAGTGCTCAAGACCCGAGCATTCAACTTGAACTCTTCAAGAAACAAAGACAGGACACACATGATGTTCTTCAGTCCCAGCACTGGCTCCTGGTGTTGATTCTTCCATATCAAAATAGCTTGACATTTCTTGACACTTTTCATCACCATTATTTGTAATTTTACTTATAGCTATTACTACTTATTGAGCACTTATTTTATAACAGACTCTGTGCTAACAGCTTCAACTATGCTAATAGATTCACAAACATGTATTCAGTCTTCACAACAACATCGTAAGGTGTTCTACAAATGAAGAACCAGAATGGAGGGAGTTTAATTGTTTGCTCAAGGTCAGAAGCTAAGTCAGGTTACAAAAGCAGCTCTGCGAGATTCCAAAGCCAAGGCTCCTTCTGGTCTACCACGCCTCTGCTCAGACAGAATACACTACATGCAATTGTAGGGCTTGAGGGAATTGGAAAAACCCATGCTACTACAAAGCACATCAAATATACTTTTCAGAAAACACAGAGTTAGCTTAGTGACGGCAAACTTTCTATTGCTGCTGGGCAGGCAGAGAGATAACGAGAGGGGAAACATTCTTCTTAGAAATATTTCAGGGAGGCTCCAGTTCAATTTGGAAATACCATCCAGTCCTCCCTCTACAAGTGATGAATCGTGCTCTAAAGGCCCCTCTCGGTAGCTTATTTTAAACTCTAGATGTTTTGAGAGACTTAGAAGCATCCTGGCCTTCATCACTGAAGAAAATAAGTCAAATCAACTCAAGACTTCAATCTGTCTTGACTGTTTTTATCAGGCAACATTTGAACAAATGACTTGCCACCCTTTATATTTTCATCCCTAGGCTTCTATCTCTCTAACAGTCAGCTGCCTCTCCCCTGCTTCATACTATCTCTTTAGCTTGTGAAGTGAATTATAGCATATTCCCCTGAACAATGCACATCACCTATATCAATTACTCTAGGAAGACCTCACTGCTGAGGAGAGGAGAGAAAAATCCCTGTATTTGCTATTTATTTCTGTCTACATGTGAAGCCAAAGCAAGTGCAGACAGAGATATACAAATGTTTAAGAACAGAGTAATATAATTTTATGATGATGTTTATAAATTGATTTAAAATAATTACATCATACGCACAAGGCATTTGCCATTTTCCTTCCTCTATTTCTTCATCAAATAATTGAAAGGCTTGCAGTGTACACATCATATAGGGAACGACATGCAATGGAACAAAATTAAAATTGGAAAGGAAATTAAGATGTCCATTGCAGCATTATTTATAATATCAAAAATTTGAAAATTGAATAAATGTTTAGCTACAATGGGATGATTATATATAATGGCAGTATTCACTGAGCAGAATATGGTTCAAACATCAAACTGTGTTGATAAATTATTTTCGACTCTGAATCACAGTGGAAAATGAATATATATATAATATTGAGTGAAATAGAATTTAAAAGACAAAAAGATACATTTATGAAACAAAATATTGGACTGCAAATCACACACTAAGTAATATTGGTTATCTTGGGTAATATTGGGTTTTAGACTGATAGGTGATTTTAGTATTTCTCAAAATACTTCTTTATGCTTTCCAAATGTTATCCCTTAAATCTACACAACTTTTATAGCAGGAAAAGTTACTTGGATACGCTTCAGTTTTCCTTTCTGTTAAATGGGGATGATTATAACATTTACCATCTCTTAGGATTGTTCTCATACTTAAATTAAAAAAAAAAAAATGTTTGCAAATTCCCTGACATAATGCCTGCCCTATTGAAGGAATCAAATACTAACATTTGTTCTTTAATTTTAAAGAAAGTATAGTGACTTCAGCATATGGAATTTTATTTTTTCCTGTCAAGTTGTAATTTGTAGAAATTGTTAAAATTTCTAAGAGTTTATGAGATAAGGAAAAAAGAACAAGATTTTTGCATATTCTCTTTCATAAAACAATGATGCCAATGTTCTGATGTATGTAAAAAGACTCAATGTAGGCACAGAAAGTAATAGTAAATTACAAACATACATAAAGACACACAGACATGAACACATGCACACAACACACACAACATAAACATATGCATACATACATACTATAGCACACAGACACACAACAGACATACATAGTGTGAGTAGTGCAGTTTCAGCATCCGGACAGACAGTACAAAGAATTTATTTCTGCCCTTTGTTGTCTAAATCTAGACCCCTTACTTCTGAAACTGTGTCAGACATGATAATGAAATAACACCTGTATCAAACATTCCCTCTAATAAAATCAAATGATGGCCCAACCCAATGTGCCTACAGCTGACACTCGCTTCCATTTGGAACTCCTCATCAGGGATTCCTCATTCCATGGACAATAAAATCCATACCTAGGTCTGCATAGTTAGACTTGAAAAACTGCTTGCGTCCACAAAAGTACAGCTCGAAGTCAGTTTCATTCGACCTGCGCAAAGTGTATCCATTTTCAAGAGCAGCAAAAGCATCACAGGTATAACGGTAGGTAATGAAACCATAGCTGTCTCTGCAGTGGACAAAGAAGAGAAGTTCAGAGCTGGCAAGGGCGCATTAGCATAAATGACTGTAACCCTTTCTACTTGGGGAGACTTCACCAGTGCCAACGTCGGAACCACTGCATCCATTTATCAGTGTCACTGTCCTGTCAGGGAGCTAAATACTTATTTCTGGGACAGGAAATCTCAACGAGAAAGATTAATAAATAGGGATGAAAGAAAATAAATAAGGTTCTGAACTCAACATGTCATCTGTCAAAGCATTCCCATCCTAGTAATCCTATGGCCATCATTTTTTACATATGTCAGCTTCTAAACAAGAAATAATCTTGAAGATTCTCACCCATCATCCCGCAGATTTACTGTGCACTCCTCAATTTCACCAAAAACTTCAAAACGGTCCCTTAGTTCTGTCCGTGTTGTGTCAGGTCTGATTTTACCAACATAAATCACACGGCGTTCTTCCTGGGAGTGGGGGGAAGCAAAGAGAGAGTTTTGCTAGTTCTTAAGGGAGAAAAGACATCGAACCTCTAGAAACATTCATAAAGGAGCAATCATGCTTAAGAGAAAGTCAGAAAAAATGTCAATTAAAGCAAATAAAGTGAATAAAATAATATCTGTATTAAAAGATTACCTATAGTTCAATGAAGTGATAATTTTACTCAATGTGCCTACTGTAACTAAAACTGAGTCTTGTGAACAAAGTTTTACTTTCCATTTTATCAGTATCGCTCTTTCTTGCTACACTCGCTTCTGAACCGCACTCTTTCTAGCATTTTCTACTCATATTTATTCTTCTCTCATATGAACCTTCAAATATTATAAAAGAATCTGTGCCTTATGAGTTTTTTTTATCAATGAATAGCTTAACAATATTTACTAATACTTATAATTTGATTTTTAATTTTCAAAATTGCTAAAAAACTATCCTGGCTTGCAAAACCATTAATTTCTCATTTGCTTAGAATTTAAATAGGAAATACACAGATTTTGACATTTTTCAAAATAGCAATTCATAAAATGGAGCATAAATAAATATTAACCAAGGTTCTTCTTAAAAATGAAAATGACTGGGGTTATCATGACAATACTATAGAAAACTTGGAAGATAGGGTTCAATGATCTTTATTTTTTAACAAGTATACCCCAGTGAGTCTAGTGCAGGTAGTCTAAAGACAGTAATTTGACAAATACAGTCTTAAAATTTAGGCCATTTTAAGCCATGAGTCTCTAAAGAGTAAGAGCTATAAAAGAGGCTATAAATTTCACTTCACCAATGAATCTTATTTTAGGTATAGACTAGAAGGGTGTGGCCTGATTTTCACAAGTGAAGTCAATATCATAATACTCTGAAAGTCATAGACAATTTATTACCCACAAAATATAGAATACATTAGAACATTAACATGTATTCCTTTAAAAATTTAGAAATTCATTTTTGATGTAGGAAACTATTTTGTATCTCTGGTTCCAAGAAGACAAAACAAATGGGACGATGTCTCTTAAGACTGTAAAAAGGCTTTTTTCAAGAACATAAGCATTTATAACAACAACAAAAAAATGTGCTTCTAACGCATGTCTGCCAAAGACAAATAAGATTGAACTGAACTGAAGTTTGTTGATATTTAAATTAGATGGAACACAGACTAGGAAACAGAAGACTAAGGTATAGATTTAGCTTGCCTAAGAGTTTTCCCTAGATGTACTGAGAGTATACTATCTTGGATGAAGTAAAAAGCAATCAAAACTTAAGATGAAAAGATATGTCTACATTATTTACTGAATGTCTTTTCTTTTCATAAGCCCAAACTTAGAAAAGGACCTGACAAAGACTGGATGGTCAATAAGAGCTTGTGAAGTAGAATAATAATTCACAGGCCCGTGTGTGTGTATGTGTGTGTGTATGTCTGTGTGTGTTTATACACAGACACACACACAAATATATATATGCAGGTATGTGTGTGTTCCATCATTTGTCTTCTTTTCCATATGCAACATTAATTTTATTTTCATCAGGTTATTTCCTATGAACCTCTGACTCAACCAATTACCTATTTGATATCTCAAGTAATCAGATAGACTCTAGTCACCTCAAACTAGTCCAACATCAACCAAATGGAATGTTCCAGTGTATCCCTCTCCATAGCAGATCTTTCTCCAGTGTTCTTCTAACAGTGGAGTTATACAACCTGGCCAGCAATTCAGGACAAAAACCTGAGTGTCTTCCTTGATTCTTCAGCCTTGTTCCTTCCATATATCCAATCAAACATTGAGTCCTGTTGATTTCCATCTCCTAAATCTTTCTCTAGTCTGTCTCCTTTATTCTGTCTCCCCTCAATCAAGCTGCCAGCATTTCTTTCTGTAAAAGTATAGCAATCTCTTAACTTCAGTACTGTGTCTTCTTTCACTTCAATCAGAATACTCTTTGCAAAGGAAACAGAAATGCCATTATGTCAATTACCACCTAAACAGTTTCTCCTAAACTTGGAGGAAAAAAATTTAAATCATTAATAGGACTTACCAGGCCCTGCCTGATTTGAACTTGTCTTCATCATGTGCTTTTACCTCCCAAATTCTTTACTGTGTTTTCCAATCGCATTGAGCTTTTATTAGTTCCTAATGTATTCTATGTTCCTTCCTTCCCCAAAGCCTTTGTATAAGCTGGTCCCCTGCTACCTCCCCCTCTTTCTCCAACATATCCACACTGCCTAGAATTATACTTAACTCAATAAATATTTTCCATTATGAGACTTGAGATGAGATCAGGCTTGCTATTAATTGTTCTCATAGAACATTCTATTTATCTGTTGAAATTTTATGTCCAATTGTAAGTAATGTCTATCTCCTTGTTACAATGAAAGTTTCATGAAAGCAGAGACCATCTCTGTCCCATTGAATATTATGTTTTAAGGGTAGCTCATAACATAACAGAGTCTCAGTGAACATTTGTTGAAAAACCAATCAATCATGAATCAACTTCGTGTCCCAACATTTACCCTATAATTTTCATTACATAAAAGATGCTTAAGTATGGTCCTTAATTTCTGAGACTCTCTAAAGCAATGGACAGTGAAGTTCAGGTTTAAGGCACTGTAACAGAAGAAGTGGAACAACAAAAAACAAAAACAGAAAACTAAATACCATGCTACCATGCCCGGGTAGCTGCACGGATTGAATTAACAAAGGTAGAGGATGTTTTTTCAGGTTTACATATAAACAGTGCAGAGTAGCTTCATGTTTATAGGACCTTCACTCTTAAAAATTGCTACTGAAAATCAGAGGTGGGACTCCACCAAAACAGTTGGCAAAATATAATTTCTCTGACAATAACTCTCAAAACTCCACAACTAATCAGCCAACAGATCAGGGTGACAGACTCACTTCCATGAAGATTGTATGTCTCAACTGAAGGCTGTAAGTGTGTGGTTCCAGAACACCCAGCACATCCTGGAGGTCAATACATATACGTCAATGGTGAGACTCTTCTGGTCACAGAGATGTGGGTATAATTGAGCATAGGGAATCATAACAGCACATCCCATTCTCGTTACACTGTCAGCTCTAGACAAGTAGCTAAATGTGGTGGGACCGTTATCTAATTGGCACCTGCCTGCATGGATGTTATGGATTTTTTTTTGTAATGAGTCTTTTTAGGAAAGTTACTACTATATAGAGGAAAAGAAGAGGGAAATGTAGAAGAGAGCAAAAGAAATTGAGCCATCACAAAGAAATTGCTCAGCTACCATTATTGGAATACACACAGCCTACATATTCAAGGAAATTCAAAGTTAAAGTGAAAATCAACCATATGCATGGCCATATGCAGACATATTGGGACAGTCTCTCAACTGCTTCTTTTTACAAAGCTGTATGCAACGCTGATCCCACAAAGACGATAAACCAGAGGACTTTTTACATCAGAGAGTGATACCTTCTACAATAAAAAGAAGACAGCCTAGGTAGGAGAAAAAGAAATCCAAAGGGCTGTTCCACCATCACTTAAATGCCTTTTTGTCTGGCATCTCTTTTTGTGAAACACAGGAATGGGTCCACATCCAGCAACTTTACAAAGATCAGAGTTTGAATATATGTAGAAATTCTCATTTGAGAGAAAATGATTAGGATGCTTGATTTTCCTAGTACTAAAAACGAAAATAAAAGACATTTGAAGGTCTGAAAAAACAAAGACAGAAATCTTTCCAGGATTAGTCAAAATGTCTAGCAAAGAACCGATTATTTTTAACATGTTTTATTAGACAGATGAATAGATTCCATATCTTTAAAAAACCTTAACATTTGCAACCAATTTTTTAAGACATTAATTTCTAAACAGGAGATGAAAGGAAAAGAAATCAAAATGCTTAATAACATTTCCAACTTCTTAAAGGCTTGAAGGAACTCTAAACCTTTGGAAAAAGCTCCTTGAAAAATGATTTTCAGACCAGTTTTTACTATTGAGGAGGAGGACACATTTATCAAATATCTTTTAGCTTCAATTTTCACAAAAGCTAGTTTGCTGATGGGATGGATAATAAAATTGAAGGTTTCTGTTGCATTAACAGCTATAGTAAATCCTCATTATATTGAATCACAGGGGATAAAGAAAAAACAATTGCTGACTAATAAATTAACTGATTGTACATTATCAAAATCTTTAGCAAAAAGAATCTAGAGTCTTCCAGTAGAGGTAAACATACAATGGTTGTTTCTCATTCAATAGTAAGATACTTCTGACAAAGAGGTTTAGCTAATAAGAAAATTGTAGGGAGAGGGACAATTGCACATTAAAATATGCTAATTAATGTACTTGGTGCTTTTTTATAGGCTATCTCATTGAAGTGTCCTGAAATATTAGGTAACAAGGAACAGCCTGATATAAGTTACAACTTGGACTCTCAGAACTTTGCCTCTACATTTCCAAGTCAGAATGATAATACAAATTTCACCTCCTATGCTCAGAAGACTGCATATCACCAATAGCAATGAAAGATTTGTGTGGATTTCCAAATTAACTAAACCCAACTTTTTCAAAAATACTAAAGATAATACAAATATTATAGGGATGAGATAAATAAATAAAACCCATGTCATTTCTAGAACAGGGTAGCTACATAGCCGCTCTAAAAGATAACATGGCCATGAAAAGGTACATTTTGGAGAGAAAATAATGTCAAAACTGATAAAATGCTAGAAGCTGTACTCTCTAGCCCTTAGTATAAATTACACTCATTTAATTCTAACTTATTATTTCCCTAGTCTTGAGGGGCATTGAAGGAAGAAACAAAACTACATCTAGCATGTAGTTTTCATTTTAAAGTTGCTTCTTCCTTTCAAGTACTACCCTGGGATATTCCTTCTTAGTGACTATGGTTGGAAAAATGTGAATAAATCCAGGTTAGTCTACTTAAGAACTACCATTCAAGTAAGACCTAAGATGCAAATACATGCACCGATTATTCAGAGATCATGAAAACTTTAGACTGAGAGTATGCATAACAATTTTGATAAAATGATCATTTCTACATAGTGAGCTTAGCCTTGTATAACACTTCACCCACATGAACTATTTCTTGGATAGAAAAGAATAACTATGAGAAATGATACAACTTGTGTGTTCAGTTGGAAGGATTAGAAAATTATCTGGGAGAACACACTCTTCCTGGCTCCTGCGCTGTATCTAGAGCAACGCAGAAGAGAAATGAAATGGCAGACGCATTGCCCAAGTACATATGGTTTTGGTTTTAAGCACTGAGACATTTCATAATGTCTAGATTTGCCCTTTAAATTAACATTCCACTATCATGTTTTCTGGCAGGAAACTATACAGATTGCAAATGGACTTGGACTTAGAACTACACAAGAAATTAGGGCAGGGACAGTTCAGACATTAGGTATCAAACTCTGGCTTGCAGCGAGTTCCGGGAGAGCCTGAATTATCCCCAGCCTATGAGACTGCAAAAGACAGAGGATCAACTGATTTTTGAGAAAGAGTTTAGGTAGAAATTAGAGTAACAACTGGACAATGACAATATTCAACCACATTGTGTTAGTAATTAACAAGTAACCTTCTTTCCTCAACCCAGTTTGGTGCTTTCAAGTGAGTCTGAATAAAACACTTCTATCAGCATAAGCAAGGAAAAGTTTATAGACCTCCTAAAACATTATCACAGGAAACTCAAAATAAAAGCAATTCAGATCACAAGAATAGGTACGGAAGGTTATTTTCATTCTGTAAAACATATTAAATGATTTTAATATTTTTCATGTCCTTATGATGCCTTTGCTTTGTGGGTCCCCTAATTAAATGAAACTGAATTCATAAATAATCCACTCCTACACCCAAAGTATTCCTAATGTCATTGTTATTTATCCATGACTTTAAGGAGATAGACAATATTTGAATGGAAATCACCTGCCTAATCAAGCTTAGGGGGACTCTCCTGGTTCTCTTAGCTATCTTATGAATGAATTTTCAAGTTAATATAGTCAAATGAGTCACAAAGAAATCACTGCATGAGTTTTCATACCCAAGTCCATAAAAATCTGCTTTGCAAATGCATTATGGTACAAGAAATCAGATCATTTTGAGGGAGGAAACCAATCAGAAAATCTTCCTGTGGGTAAACTCATTAAAGAGTTCTAGTGTGCCTTCAAGACAGGCTGCAAAATCTTTATCATGACTTTCAGAACCCTTCAAGGGTTCTGGCTTCCACAGAGCCCTCCAGACTTATTTCTTGCAGCTCTGTGACCCAGTGTTAAATGACCAGCCATTTCCCAATATGCCTTGCACTTTCCCAGAGACGTAGCATGAATTCTTGCTGCTGCCTAGAATAGCAACACCCAACAAAAACATAATGCAGCCTAAGTGATTTAACATTTTCTAAGAGGCAAGTTTTCAAGGGAAAAAAAACAAGAACTTTAATTTTTATAATTTAATGGAATAATGTATCTAAAACATTATCATTTCAACTTGTCACTGATGTAAAAATACTGACACATTTTATACGTGGTGTATGTACTGTCTTCAAAATTCAATCACATTTGTAGGGTGTCTTCATTCCGGTCTAGCTGACTCTGCCACCCGGTTAACATCTAATAACTCAGACAGCACAGGTGTAGCAAACTTTTGTCCTCCCCGCTGAAAGGATACAGATCAACTCCCCCACTCCAGAGATGCTCTCCCTCATTCCTCGTACCAGTGCTCACTCATGTCACCTGAGCACCTTAGATCTATGTTCTGCAAGAGTACTTATCACACTGCATTGCTATTTGTGCATCTTTATCTGCTAGTAGACCTGAAGCCCCCAGATATGGGGACCAGGTCTGGCCTAATTTTATATTCCAAGAATCGAAAGAATGTTTATCACAGAGAGTCATGAGTTCTCAATTACGTCAAGTAAAAATATCAGAGGTGTGCCCCAGTGGCTCGGACAGTTAAAAGTTGGTGGCTCCAGCGTAGTCCACACAAAGTGCAAGGACCCAGGTTCATGACCTGGGGCCCAGGGTGAAGGGAACAACCAATGTGTCTATCTAAATAAATAAATAAAATGCTTCTTCCTCCTCATCCTTCCTGCCTGCCTGCTTGTTTTCATTCCTGCCTGCTTCTTTCCTTTAAAAGAGAAAGAAAAGTAGCATATAACTGTTTAAGTAGGAACTCTGTGAACTGTAGTTAAGTCCCATACCTTTAGATTAACTCTACCTACCTAGAGAGCTCTGTGGTGGTAAAGTAAACAAATTCAAGATGCTGGTGTTCTTGTTCTTGTTGTTTTATATTTTATTTATTTAAAAATGTGCATTCTTCCTCGGGACATTTTTCAACTCATCATATTTTACTATTTACTACACGTAAAAGGGAGTGACGCAAACAGCGCCTGGGTCCACCTGCTGTTGCTGTTCCAGGCACTGGCACCGGAGACCAGAGTTTGAAGCACGGCAGCACAACACATTCTGAACGGAATGTGAGCGGAGGGGTAGCAGCTTCTTCTGGATTTCATTGCCATTTGTGAAAAAAAGGAAGACCACTTGTTTTGCTGACCAAGAATCCCATTCCTCACAGCAGGGATGGGAGAGCAGTGGTGATGGTGTGGGGGGGCGTGGGGCATCTCTGATCTTTGCACAGGAAGGGACAGGGGCAGCAAAAGCAGCAGGCCTGGAAGCCTCATTGCCTTGGCCAGGACCAGGTCCCCACTTCTTGGGCATCTGCGTCCAGAGCAAGTCTTCCCGGGGTGTGGGGGGTTGTGTGTCCCACCCAATCCTCACTAGGAGGGGATTTGGTGTCCTGCAGGCTTCTGAGGTCCCGGTGGTCTTCCTCCTGCCTCCCCCAGAGGCTTGTAAACCCCCCTCCTCTCTGGGGGACTGACCATATCCACCTCACAGAGTTCTCCATCCCTCTGCTTGGAGGAGGGAAATGCCATTATACCAGGGACTTGGGCATCTGGGAGGGGGCTGGCAGAGGGGACAGGGCAGAGGAAACAGTGCCCTGTGAGTGACTCTTCTGTCCTGAGCACTGGGAAATAGTAGGCACAGCCTGTCCCTGTCTGTCACATCTGGAACCTGTGAGTATGCACTGGCATGCCACGTGTGGGTGGGTGTTGGGTCTGAGGGTCCCATCACTTGTATGCTCCAGTTCCCCATGCTGTCCTGTTGCTTCTCAGATGTTTCTGATGAAAGCAGGTGCAACGGTTCTCTTATACTTTTCTTGTATCTGCTTTTCAAACTCAAGGAAATTTCAGAAACAGAATTTTCATAACAGCCTAGTTCCTTTCTAATTGTTTGACATACGTCACATGGACATGAGTATTCTATATAAACTTTCAAAAGAAGCAATAAAGATATGCTTAGTCAAGAGTTAACTAAGGAATTGGTCATCACTGGTGACATAAGGGAAGGCAAAGTGTTATTGGTTTCTAAATTGAGGTCATTTCTAATTGGACCTCAAGCAGGCTTTTGCTCTGCCACCTCTTATAAAAATATAGACCAATCACGCTCCTTGATTTGTTTGGGAAAAGTCCAACTAACTTAAGACACCTTCCTCCCCTTTTTTGTCTTTTTTCCACTTTAATGAAGTATCTGACACTACATTATTTTTGGAGGGAATAAAATAAGTTCATGTCACTTACTGACATTTATCTACACAACTTTGGTGATAGTTTTGTTGTATGTTGTTGAAACGAACCAAAAGATGAGGAAGATATTCCTTTCTTTCTTTAATAACATCTTTGGGAAGAGTTATGAATGCTTTTATAAAATAAGAATTTGCAAACACTGAAATAACTATTTTCCTACATGCCTTCTCAACATGATTCTCTTTTGTAAAGATTAACTGTATTGTACCACATTAAGAGGTTTTGTAAACTATTTGACACTCTATAAATGTGAGTTATGATGATTATTGAATAAGCTATTAATTAGATAGAGCAAAATCAGAAAAATTGAATTTTTAATTTTCATTTGTCTTCTTAAGTGTTAACTAATGACACTCTGGCAGATCTTAATATCAAAGCTCATTTGAAAGCTGAGAAAAATGAGGAACAAGGCAAGTGGCATATCGTCTTTGATGCGGTGTTTCATAGATGTAAAGTTAAATGGCAGCAAACACCCTAGACCTTTAGCCTAGACATTCAATTACTTCTCCCTTCCTTCTCCTTGCTGGCCAGTGATGAACAAACCTCTCATTAACTAGTTTCCTCCAGCAAGGAACTGCTTGATTTTGACTTATTAGTCTTGGATGAAGGTTTTTCAAGATTTTGTTGATGGTAGTGGGTTTTCTTAAGGTAGCATATAAATCTGTTTCATTTAAAAATCACTTCTTTGAGCCTTCTACGCAAGACATGTCAAAATCAGATCCCCACTAACTTGGCTCTCAGCAACTAACACAGACCAGCAGCAACTGCAGTAAACAAAATCATGCCATTGCTGATGGATTAGCCATGACTCCCTGCAGCACTGTGTGGGAATGAGTTGCATAATCAATTAAGAATGTTTTCCATGGGCAAGTACTAGATGCTGACAATTGGAATTCCTCACTTTTGCCACCTAAGGTCTAGGTTGAACAGCAAGAGGAAGAAGATGGGGTTAAGGCTACCCATTAATAATAGCTACTGACAAAATACGGACCCACCAAGAACAAACAGGTAGAAGAGAACTTGTATTTTCTCACTGAAGGGTCAGTACTGTCTATCTGTCAAGAGATCCTAACACCCAGTCAGGGCGACTGGGCTACAGAATGACACATTACAAAGTAGTACGTCAGAAATGGGGATGTCCACTCGCAACACCCCATCCTCAAGAAACAACCATTTTCTTAGCAAATTTTCCTCTACTGTCTCCTCTGAATCTAACCTGAACTCAGGCTCTTCTTGAAAAATCCACACCTTGGGTTTGCCAAAAAGACAAAAAACTGAGAGCAAACAGTAGTGCTTCCTTATTTTCCACTCAGATTTTAAAAAAAAGAAGAAGAAGACAGTATGGAAAGAAAATCCTCTAACCAGATGGAACCAGTATCTGCCTGAATAAATCTCTACTCCCTCAATTTTTCATAAGAAAAGTTGAAAACAGGAATGAACTTCAAAATGAGTAAGACTATGAAGCATGAATGAGGAATATATTGAATTAACATTTTGTTTTCCAATAATTGTTATGAGAGACTGAGAATGCACTGATGTTTTAAGGCCAAAAGGCTGAATAGCGCACATTCTGACAGTCTCAGCTTTAGTTTAATTTTCAATAGGATGGGAGGGAAGGAGAGAGGGAGGAAGGAAAAGAGCAGGAGGGAAGGGAGAAGGAAGGTGGAGGGAGGGATGAGGGAGGGAGGGAAGGAGTGGGGAGGGGAGGAAAGAGGGAAAGTGAAGGAGGGAGGGAATGAAGGAGGGAGTGAGGGGTGGAGGAGGAAGGGAGGGAAAATGAGGGAGGGGAGGTATGGAAGGAGGGGGAGAGAAGGGGGGAGGGATGGAAAGGGTGGGAGAGGGGAAGGGAGAGAAGGGGCAGGGGAGAGATGGAGGGAGGGAGGGAGAGAAAATGGTAGTCGCTTCATGCTTACAATTGCCTTCTGCCTCTGCCTCTCCCTTTGTTTGGCCCGTTCGGACTCCCGCTTCTCATACTCTTTGCGGTACTCTTCCCTCTTCAGCCGTTCGTGCTGATATTCCTCGTAGCTGTCATACCTGAGAAACATAACTTCATCATTAAGTCAACCAGCTCAATCTGCATGAGCAAATGCAGGCTCCACTGAGGAGGGGGAAGGGTTTGAGAGCACATCTTGTCATCAGGAGCAGCAGGAGGAAGATGACATGCATCATTACCTGGGCCTCCGGCTGCAGGGCGATCTTGAACGTGACCTGGTGCACAGCGGGGAGCTCCGGTGTGCGCGGTGTCTGCAGTGGCTTGATTCATAGTAGTAGCAAGATCTGGGAGAGAGGAGAAAAACAGAAAGGACATCTGCAACTACCACCAGACCCCAGTGCATCAGCAGGCAGGACATCTCTGGAACGCGGCAGTGTGAAAACCAGCTTTTTCTTCCTAGCTACTGGTGAGATTTCCCAGTGACAATGTGTGATCTTCTCGTCACAGAGAGGTGTGGGAGTGATGAGCTCTCTCCCAGCATCTCTTATTGATGCGAACTCCAAGAGCCAGTCTGGTGCACTGTCAGCTTTATCTTGCATGGATCTCAACTATCCTGGCACAGGGCAGCTTTCCAGGTAATGGAAAAAGTTAGATGAGCAAGTTTCTTACAAATTGCTCTTCTCTGATCGGACTGGCTCAAGGCTGACAGATTTAAGAGAAGATGGGGAGGGCTGTGTGTCTGCAGCAACAGCCTTGTTGATCCCCACGGCAGTGGCAGTGGGGACGCAGTGGTGAGGAGCTGGGCTGCTGGTGTGTGTTGAATGCTGTGTCTGACTTCCTGGGAGCACCTTAGGCTTTGGGTGGGCTTGGCAAGGTTTACCTGGAAGAGGATCTACTGCCTGGGGACCTTGATCTTGACCTGGAATATGGTGATCGGGAACACGACCTGTGTCGAGAAAAGGACCTTGACCGAGAGCGCATCCTTTGGGGTCTTTGAGAAAATAAGGATTTGGGTGGTGACACGGAATCTCTACATGGAGAGTTAAAAGAAGAGCAAGAAGGCGACACATTGAACAATGAATAGGACTGCGTGCCATCCCAAGGGTAGCTCAGTTTATCACTTTCATCTTCGCTGTCATCAAACAGGCCATCCATGGCTAGTCCTGAATTTATAAACATAGGTAGTTTGGAGAATTGTTCATTACTGAAATCACCGTCCCTCAGTTCACTGGTCTTGTCTGCTTCGTCGTCAAAAACAGCTTGACTGGGATGACCGAAGTGCTTGTTCAGCTCGGCTCGGATTTCCTGGTCTTGAAGCTGTTTTCTGGTGCTGCCAAGAGAGACCTGCTTGCCTGCTTCCACAGCCTCTCTCAGGGAGCACGGGCCTGCATCTGTGGAAGAACAAATCTGCCCCTGCCAATCGGAGGAGGCATCTTTATATTCTGGTTGTCTAGAGTCTTGGAGCTCTTGTGATAGATGAATGAGTATCTCTGTTTTGGAATTAACTGACTGGCAATAGTCATGGTCACCGAACAGCCGCAGACTGGGCCGCCCGGCCTTCCTTTCCTCCTGTCCACTGCTGCGTTGCACTGAGGTCTTGCTGAGCTGTGCATACAGCTCCGACTGCTCGGGCCCTTTCTTGGTGGGGTTATTGCCTGGGCCACCAGAAGACTCACTGCTCCGGGGCTTCTTGGATGGCAGGGGTATCACAGTCTTACAAGAGGACTTCAGCTTTGGAGAAGCCCGGAAGGGGTTATCTTGGTTGGTTTTATGAGGAGGAGTGGTGGGTGGAGTTAGGCCTTAAACAAGAAAAAAGGTGGGGAGGGGACAGAAAAGGAGAAAAGTGTCAGAGACCATATTCTTAAACGCCAGGAGAAGCTCCCCTAACTTTTCCGAGATTTCAGACCATGGTTCAGGCTGAGGGTGAAGCAGGAAGAGACTAAACTCATGACATGACTGGAAAAGGGGACTGTCCTTCCCCGAAGCCTTGGTCACCCAGAAAAGACGGATCTACAATGCAGGCAGCAGTGAGAGCTGTGCTGTTTTATGTTTTGAAGGCCATTACTAAACAGATCGCGCATCCCCGAAAACATTCAGGCATCACTGCCAGCCTCCCCGGCACCAGGCACTACCAGAGCGTCTGTTTTCAAGGGCTTTTTTGAGTCTGTGCTACGGAAAATTAACGCAGTGGTGGTCAGGAGACTCACAGAAGAGCGCTGGTAGCGTTTGTCTGCAAAGAACACTGCAGAGGAGGCATGTGGCTCAGGGTTTTTTGGTGCAATCAAGGCTACCTACCCGGGAAGCCGAAGAATTAGGCAACTTTAAAAAAATGTGAAAAAGAAAGAAAAAAGGACGAGGATGAGAGCAAATATGGAGTCAGTGGGCAGGATGAGATAGGCAATTTCAAAATAAGATCAGCAGACTATGAGAGATGAATTCGGGGAACTAGACAATTCTACAACTTGATGGCAATGATTCTTTGTCTCCACAGTTCATTAACTTAGTAAACCATGGCTAATGTAGGTATAATATATTCTTGTAAGCATAACTAATACATTCTGTCTAAAATATTGTTCTGCAACAGAGACCTAAGTGAACAGCCACACAAAATATTGCAGTGCCAACGGACCATTTTATTTAGAGCACAACATCAGGGCGGGTTATGAGGCTGAAGGATTCAAATGAATCCAAGCTTCAGCAACTAACTAATTAGATAAATAAAAAAATAAAGGAAGAAAACCTGCCCATTGCTGCCTGGAGTGCTTTGCGACAGAAAATGCCGTCGGAAGTCATTGTGGGAGAGTCTGTGAAGCGTGGTGTCTTCCATTAAATTTCACCCCTGAGTAAGTCCTACTCATCCCTTTCTGCCAAGAAAGAACAATTGTGAAATGGTTCTGGAGTTCGTGGGACTTTGAAAAAGGGTAGGCTAGAGTTCAAATGACTTAATGCTCACAAGTGAACATTTTAGTTTACAGCACACTTTCTCTGTAGGAGGACTGGTGAACGCTATTCAGCAAAACGAACTTCAATCTGCTAACAAGCCTGAGGTTAGACTTAAGGCAACTGCACGTTTTCAAGGAAAGGCAGAGAAATCCTACCTTGCTGGGAAAATATATATAGGTCACAGAAAATCACCTGAAAAAATTTCAGTCTAAACAAGAAAACACTGCCTCTTTCTCCTACTTTACAATAGTAAAGAGATGGAAGAAGCAATTATTTTCTCTGAAATGAAATGTGTTACGCCAATATTTGGCATTTTTTAGTAAGTAAAGCTCATCTCTCGAGTTGCAGAAAGAAAGGGTGCAGAAACGCAAAATGATTTGACTTTGGAGCTGCATCCCAGCAAAGTTCAGAAAGCCAAGCGAATGCAAACAAACATAGGAAGAGCACTGCTCTTCCTCCATGAAAAAAAAAGTCCAGTCTTCAAAAAGCCTCTCTTTACAACATTGGCCACTCCTATTGCAATTTCCTCCACGCTTACAGGTAATTGGAGGTGACAATTGCTGAGGGAATCATCTGAGTCATCGAAGTCCACTCTCCTTTTGTTCCTCTCTCACAAACATGCATCTTTGACTGGCCCTAGGAAATCCCTTATAGTCAATCATTTTTGTTGTTCTCCTTTTAGTTGTCCTGTTTCTTTTGCCTTCTGTGATACTCCATTCATACCTGACTTCTACCACGTGCTGCCTTCAAAGACTATTACAACAAATGTAAAGCTATTAATTCCCAGCAAAGAAATGACATGTTCTCAAACGTTTCTCATCAGATGTACCGCTAGTCAAGGAAATAATGAATACCCTCTACTGAGCAAATAACAATGGAATATTACAGATGACATAGCCCATGAAGTGGGAGAAATGACTTAAAGCATCCTAAAAATGCAGCTCCATCCATTTTCCCAGAACATCCCAAAGAAGGGTAATTTTAACTTTTTCAATAATTTACTGCCAGGATCACTCACTTGATCTTTATCAGCTCTGTATTCTTACTTATCTCTTCCTGAACGTGAATTATATCTTGTGTCTCTATATTGCATTTAGTAGAAGGTTGTTTCAGCTTATTTTTGCAAAGAAACACTTGACTCATTTTTATTTTTATTTTTCTAGATCATCCTTTAATAGTGGCTCATATACTTCAGTGGCCCGGGGCTCACTTGGGTAGCTGTTGCAACATTTTTAATGAGATGGTTCACAGACCACCCATGGAGAGCCACTGTCCTATAGTGTCTACCTGACATGTTGCCTTGTCCTAGGTACATGTATTTTGACTGACATTCTAGACTTATAAAAAGAAATCCTAAACTTCAGAAACACCAAATTAGGCCACTATTAAAGAGAGACTCATTCTAAAAATAGTTCGGCTATCTAGGGATTTTAAATATAGAAATTCTTTTTAGTCTTGAACATTTGAAACCCTTGTCCTAGTACCTAAGCTCATTATCGCTTAAATAACTGATTCTCAAGTTTCTCTTGGAAGCAGCGACACCCTAAATGTTCTTTCTTTGAGTTAAACACAAAGTCTTTCCCTTCCTTCACATATTGGACAGCCTGTGGCAATTGAGCAGAGTCACTGAACACCTAACAGGTGCTGGGTGCTCTACCAGATGTTGATTTTCAGGGACTCAGCCCCAAGGACTTTTCTATTCTTTTTAATCAGGTGGCAATTCTTTACAATGTGAAGTAAGTATATTTTCTTGCTTACATGCCTCGTATTGACGGAAACACTCTGAGATTGCCCAATATATGCTGCGACTCGAAATATCAGAGCTGTGCACTTCTGTCGGCACTACGTGCTACACCAAGTAAATAATCCTTGCTTAGTAGATGGAAGATGTTTTAGGGTTCACGAGTAGGGAGATGGGGAAAATGTTTCAACTAATTCCCTAAACTTTGTACTGCTTCCTGGAGCATCTGCAATCAGAGAACACCTCAGAACAAGACAGAAATCTTAAGGACCACCCAACACCCTTGTACCAGTACCTATTTGAAAACCTACTGAAAAACTATTTCCAGATAGAGTTGAGATTCCAAACAAAGCAAAGGTATAAGAAGTTTTTTTTGTTGTTTTTGTTTTTTCCTTTTCAGATACAGTGCAACTTTTAAGAGCTGTTGATGGGACAGGGAATCCCTTGCTGTGTCTGAAATAATTGGATTTCTCTCACCACATCTCCCATATCCAGATCTTTTTTCCTCTGCAGGAGGAGGTGAGTCAATACTCAATTCCTTAAAGCCACTACGACCTCTGCTCATCTTCCCACTAATCGTCGGACACTCAATTTCATCCCACAAGCTTAAATCAACAGTGCTAATGCTGCCATAACCTCCGGATTATTTCCTGTGTGTTGATTTTCTGGGGAATGTGTACATTTTGGTGTTGACAGTACAAGGTATATTCCATGCTCTCTCTTGAACTTAGCAGGTTTTGACAGATTTATGTGAGGACAGATGGCCATTACAGGCTGAAGGCTGACAAGAGGCAGTTCAGAGTATTGTTAACACACTTGCACAAACTCTCAGCAGTGCAGCGCTGTGCAGAATGTAATTCAGACTATAGCTTTTTTATTGCTGCCTATTTTCTTTTGTCAAAAGAGCCTGCTGTGCAGAGCAACAAATGGCTGCTATTACCCCGAATGTAATGGGTGTCAGACAAATCACGTAACACAAACAATCAAGAGTATGTAGGTCATATTTCAACAGAGCACAACCTTAGCAATATTTATGATTACTGCATTGAAATGTGCTCTATAATAAACAAGTACCTCTACATCACTCACACTTCTGCACTTCTGCACAGCAAATCTGGGAGAAGTGGTGCACACTCTAGAGCCATCTTTTTAAACAGCCCTTTTATTAAAAACAAAAAAAAAAGTCAGAGACAAGTTTTAGTTTTTCCTGATGCGCTATATGATCTTTGAGGAGCTGTCTTTTGGGTTGGTTTGTTTAATTGAATGACTCTGATAAGGGCTGAGTCCTTTGCTCTGTGCACTGTTACATGCGCTCCACCCAATGACTTTGTTTCAAACAAACAAAAAACAAAAAACAGTTGATAAACCTTGATAGAATCTACCACTAAATCTGTAACTAGCTTTGGAGTTTTATTTGAGAGTGTGATTTCCTGTGTCACATGTCAGTCAATTCAGGACTTTCTTAAGGAAAAGTAATATGAAGATGAGTTTGTAGTTTGCTTTAAAACTCACTGAAAAATGAGGACTGGCAGAGAGAGGCCTTGGACTTTTTCTATCACACATTTGAAGCCTCGGGAACTTGGCATGAGTTACAGGAGTCCATAGGAAGAGCTGATACTCAGTAAGAATCCTTTACTGCCATACTAGTTGCTAAAATATTCCCTTGATAAAACTTCCTCCAGGGCCTCCTCCACCCTCAGCTGCCCAAGGACTCACTTGAGGGCCATGAAGAGAGAGCCAATAAAGTGTTAATGCTTAGCATGGAGGGGCCTCCACCACTAGATCTGGAGGTATCTGTTCCATCAGCACTGACTGACACAGCACCCGCCTTTACTGCTGTTAAAGTATTTCCTGTATCGCCCCCTGATTACTAGGGACCAAACCAGTTTTGCAAAAGAACTTCAGAACACTCCTATATCAGGTGTTGAAATTCTCAATCCTTGCTCATGGAAGATAAAGAAATTATTAATTGTCTTCCTGCACTTTCCCAGAGAGCTGGAGCAGGTGAGGGGAGCAGGCTGATGTAAGAGAACCTGGCTTTCTAAGTGTTCATCACAAACTTCCAAAGTTGACGTGGGAGAGGAAATCATTTTGCTTTATTTCATTTAAAAGAAATTGGCTAGTACTACTTCCAGGAGGAAAAAAAATGAGGAGCAAAGGAGAATAAGATGAAAGAATGAAAGAATTAAAAATAGAAATGAAGAATGTGGCTGAACTATGAAAGAAATTCCTAACAGTCAGATTTACTCAACTCTGGAGTGGGCTATAAAGAGAACTTACTGGGTCCCTCATTCTAAGATCCTCAGACACATGAGTTCTATGACCTGTCAAAATCACTTTCCAGTTCTCTGACTCAATAGCTTTATTTTTAAAACTACCAACTACCGCTCATATTTTGCTTTGGTCTATTTTTCTAAAGATAAATCACATACAAAAAATACATACCCAGAAAGGTATAGAAAATGTATGCTGTTTGTCAATATTCAGTCCCTCCAAATGAACTTTTAAGTGGGAAGTCCAAAAAGAACACCATCAAACTCCACATAAAAGAATAAGAAATTACAAATTGATTTTTTAATGAGCGTGTTTTTATTTTTAAGCACAAGTCCACTGAAGTGCACTTTGAATGATTGCTGGTTTAAACTGAGGGAAAACATTAAGTGAAAAATAAATGACACCAAATAACACATCCACTATCATCAAAACCATGGGGGGGGGGACATACATCAATGGAGGAGAAATTGCTAAACCTGGTGTGTTAAGGTGATGAGGTGATTTTGTCCTCATTTCCCTAGTTAGTTATAAAACAGTCATATTGTTTTTAATCACTTTTGTGGTATAGAATAAAACAGTTGACAAGTACATGTCCATACAGGTATGTGCACAAACACACATCCAAGTCCATATCTATATCTATGTCCATATTCATGATGGATTTTAGAGTCAGTCATTTTGGTCCCTGGCCAAATTCCTTCATAGCTTGTGGTTAAAACCATCATCTGGTTGTGCTAACATAGTTTTGCCATCCCCATTTTGTTCAGAAACAAAAATGTCTAGCACTTGAGCATCTCCACATGCAATAGATTTAAATGCCTTCTGCCAAAAGAGCATTCTCCTTTTCTCTCATCTTGCTTTACTAACAGCTATTTTGAAATCAAATTAGTTTTTACACCTGTAAAAGAAGACTGCTGTTTTGTTTTGTTTTTATCAGTCAAAATGAGCTGGGTTAGGACAATCACAAAGTCAGACCAGCTGGCAATACCTAATAAAGCAAACTTCCTATCTCATCCCTCCTGTTTCCTGAAGAGGCTGCAGATGAGACAGAGGGATCATTCTGGAGGTCTTAGAATTTTGTTGACTCTACTTTTCCATTTAAATGTTCAGACAATTTCACTAAAATTTGTGAGGATAAAGAAAGAGAAGACTTTAGAAAGGCCCAGGGGACCCATTTAATACTCTGCTTCTGGTACAACCAAACAGATTAAGTTTGTAGACCAAGGATCAACAAATCACCAACTGCCTCCATCGCACCTCACTGCCCCTCTACAGCAGACATTAAATTGCCACTAAGGACAGACTCGGCCTTAGAATCTTTCTCAACACAATGCTTCAGGCAGCCAATACCATTCAATGACACTTGACAAGTGTAATTATACCTATTTAACATAACAGGTATCAATGACTATCTTTAAAATTCAGGCTTCAGAAAAGAGACATAAACTCAGACAGACATGCTTTGAACCCAGGGTCCACCACAGAACTACTATCAACATACATCTTTTTCTTCAACCATGAAATGGGCAGATTCCAAAAGATAATATATGTAAAGCACCTACGAAGAGAGTGTCTAACCTCCAGAATTTGTAGTGACAGCAGAAGTGTTTGTTGATGAGAGAATATCAAAGAGAAGATTTTTCTACCTTAACTTGGTAAATCCTACATTCACACTAAAAACAGTTCATTGGGGTGATTTTTTTCACATAAAGAATATACGACTGCACATATGAATGCAAAGGAAGGTTTAGCATTAAGGTCAATGAAAGAGAACAGATGAAGAGAGCCAAAAATTGAAAAGCTGAGCAGCAAGTATTACAATGACTTCGGTAGATGAGGTTAACAGAATTAGTCATTAAATAGCTAATATTGACTGAATATGTATGCTGGCATGGGATTAAGCCTTCCTCTTGTTTTGTTTCATTATCTCACAGTGATAAAATAAGATATAGGTACTATTATTATCTTCACTTGATGCATAAGGATTCAGAGTCTTATAGAAGTTGATTAAACTGACCGAAGGCCATAAAGCTAGATAAGAGTAGATCTAGAATCTGAACTTGAGTTTGTCCAATATCAGAGCAAGCTTTCGCATAACTTCACTAAGCAATGTTGTCTACTTTTTTCATAATAGACTTATTTGGAGATTTACTGCTTATAAAGTATATTAATTTAGGTTGAGCCACACAAAATTACAATTTTTCTATGTCAATTTTAGATTTTAACCATATTTTAGTCTTTTGTATCAGATAGTAATTTCAGTTGAAAATTATAAATATGACTTTAAAATTGAGGAAAGTAAAACAGAAAAGTCCAAGGACATAAAAAAGAGTTTTAGTAATTAATAGGAGAAGGAAAAATGAGCTCCCCATCTTGTAGTTCCTTCCTGATGTCACTACTTACGCCAAATTCATTTTTACCTAAACTTCTCTTTGATTTCCTACTTCTCTGCTTCTGTCATTGATATTTTCTCTCCTTTCCATCTGCACACTTCAAAATCAGATGCAAGTATTTTTCTCTCAGGAGACCACTCTGTCACCCACTAAATTATGATATTATCTTAATGATTACTTTAGTTCTGAACTGTCTTCATAATTATTTTCAATCTTCTGGACAATGATTGTATATCATTTGAAACCATGTTACTGGGTTCTCTCTGATAACTTCTTTCCTCCCTGTGGTGATTCTTTTGAAACACTATCAATGTTTGCCACATCCTCCACACTGCTATGCAACAAATTTTACTGAAGATTTTTAGAGGAGATGGAGAAGATGGACATCACTCATGGCATATCATTTCAAGCTCACAATATCACTATCAAAAAACAAACAAATAAAAGCAACCCCGTCCCCAATTCTCTCCTCTTCCAATCTCCTCCATTCACCACCCTCCAGGCAAGTTGCAATCTTCTCCTTCCAGCCTCCTTCACCATCTACCAAGTTCCTCCTTGTTCCCTTATTTTCTTGTAGCTCCAAATTACTTATCTGATATAAGACAATCTGTTCTTATCTCAGATTCTGTGATTTGCATCTTCACACTTACAATCACTAGACTCAACAAGCTGAAAACCATTCTCTGGCCAATCATTTTAGGAGAAAAAAAAAATATTATAGATAATACATACTACTTTCCCATCATGCTCCATGTCTAATGTGTCTCATTTTAACAACAGACTATAAATCCACATCTCAAACACAGAGCATTTATTTAGCACCTACTTGGGTTGAGGCCTATTCTCCATACCTTATATGAATTAGTCTCTATGTCTTACATTTCCTATACATCCACCAAGATCTGTCATACTACCAATGTAGAACAGGTATTTAAATATGTTGGTAAACTGATTTCCATGGTACCCTCAATATCTTTTAAAGTACCAAGAACAAAGGATTTAATATAGTTTGAATTCTAGTTCACTACTATAAATACTTTTTAAGAATTATAAGTATTAAAAATTTTTTTTCAGTGAATCGCAATTCACAGTGTAGGCTACTAATCTTTAAAAAGTTAAATCATATCATTTAAAAGTAGGAATCTATCAATGAGACATGTTAAAACTTCTGGCAAAAAGAAAATAAGATTTTTGTTATAATATAAATAGTACCTTGTTTGTAATAGTATAATCTCACTAATAGAAGAAATGCAATTTAAATGATATGTTCATACCCATAAATTAGCAAAATATTTTAAAATCAAAGATACCTAATATTAGCAAGGATGTAATAAACTAAATATGGTATTATAAATGGAAACACCCCTTTCAAAAGCAATGTGACAATATATATCAAAAATTCCCAAGATATGCATATTCTTTTATTCAGTACTAATAACTGCTAGGAATTTATTTTGAGGATGTAGGATAAAAAATAATTATGAGCAGAGATTTTCACTGCAGTGATATTTCAAAATGGCAATACTTTAAAACACCCTAAATGTACAACAGTAGGAATATGATTAAACACATTTTGGTGTACCTACTGAAACTAATATTATATAGAACATGAAAAAACTGATAATAAAGGAACTACTACAAAAATTATGTATTGAAATGTTAATTAAGAAATCAGAATGCAGAATTACATAGACAGTCAGCCCTCCACATCTATTATGCTATTAGACCCGGATGGTTACATCTATACTGCACATGTACAGATTATTTTTCTTGTTATAATTACCTAAACAATAGTGTATAACAACAATTTTCATAGTATTTATATTATATTAGGTATTAAATTAATCTAGTGATGATTTAAAGTCTATAGGAGGATGTTTGTATATGTAACTACCTTTTATACAAGAAACTTGATTGCGGGATCCTGGAAACCAACCTCCCCACATATCAGGGGACACGGATGTATAGAAAATGTCACTGGTATACAAAAATATCCATACAAAGCAGCACTATTATTATCTTTGCATCTCGGACCTATGAACTATTTTTTCTACTTCATATTTCTGCTATTTTTATGATCAGATTTTAGTACTTATAATCAGAGATTCATAAAAAGTATTTATTTCATGGAATGCTTGATATCTGTATACTGCAGTGAAGACTTCTCAATCCACTCTAAAACAAAGTAATTGACTAATACTCACAACACTCCGAACCTCCTAGTGAATATATTCTTTCAGTGAGTTGTTATCATGAGCCCCAGAAGTATATTTTCCCAAAACAGTTAATATCCATCACAGTGGTGACTGAAGTTACACAAAATAATAAAACAGTATGCAAATGAAGGAAAAGTAGGTGAGAAAAGTTGTTTCTATAAAAGAGACCCAAGAAAGTTATGTCCTTGAAAGAACTGCCAAAATGAGATGAGTGGTATCAGAAAACAGTGGGGAAACATGGGGAATTATTATTTCTGTGAAA
This sequence comes from Solenodon paradoxus, assembly GCA_004363575.1. Classification (NCBI taxonomy): domain Eukaryota; kingdom Metazoa; phylum Chordata; class Mammalia; order Eulipotyphla; family Solenodontidae; genus Solenodon; species Solenodon paradoxus. The sequence continues at coordinate 46,029 of RJWH01002950.1, forward strand.
ATTCAAAAATTCTAGAATGACTTTACACTCAAACTATCAAACACATATCTTTAATTCTTTTCCTTCAAAGAGTAAGAAATAAAAAGTAGATAACATCTATGAAGCATTATTAGTGCAGTTTATTTCAGAAAGATGAATGAATCCTCAGTACACTCAAATTCAAGATAAAGATCTCTGTCTTCTACCAAAAATTTGACATTTTAATGTCTATTGATGTCATAAGCAAAAGTAAAATGATAAAACCATATTCACTTCAATTAATTTTTCAAATAAGTCAATGAAATACTTATTCTCATTGATCGATGGGATTCAGCTACACATAATAATGTAGACACAAAAGTTACTTGTAATTGTATGTGTAAACTATAAGTTATTTAAGAAATAATAGTATATATACATATAAGTGAATATATACATATATATGAATACATATAAGATGTATTTGTATATATATATATATGCATGTCTACATACAAACACACACTCGTAATATGTGTATGTATAAACACCATGAAATTAACTACTCTACTGCTTGATGAAATCATGCAATCATGCACTTGATCTTTCCTAAGGAGGTAATTTAGCAAACCCAAAGTGTGAAATTAAACTTAGTGACAATGACCATAGCTCACCACAGTTCTGGTTGAAAGCATCTTGTTTAACTTACTCTTCCTTTAACCTTATCAGCAGTGGCCAGAGCCAAAGAACTGCTTGTTCAAACATTCTAAGATTCACTTTCTGGTGGGGTTAAAGTATCTAATGCTGCAGCACTTCATGGAAAGTCATCATTGACAACCAACTCAAAAAATCTGCCGACAAACTCTTCAGATGACTCAGTTTTTCAGGTGTAGTCCAAGTTATTAAAGCTCCTTCTACTTCAGGGTGCGAAGTAATGACTGTATATACCAATGAAGCCCTCTCAATCTGCTATGTGAGTTCAGAATCCAAATAGGGAAGGAAATTGATTATGTTTAAAATAAAAAAGAACATTTTATTTTGGTGAGTGGGCCTATTTTCATTGCTCTCTTCTGCTGGGAAGATAAAAATGGTAACATATATAGGAAAGCATTATACTACTAAGAAAAATGAAGAAAGAAAATATGAAGTGTTGATAATAATAAACCTGTATTCCAGCCTTTGATCCTTGTTTTCTAACTCTGTGATGTTGGGCAATGACTTCGCATACCTGAACCTTATTTTCTCATGCTAAAAAGTGAGAAAACTGGCATGCCCTGGTGGAGCAAAGGTTAGGTCAACCACTCCAAAGGAGTGCAGACCACATACCCCTGAGTTTGAGTCCAGGTTTTGGGGGGCCCCCATGGGGGGAAGCGAAGGGGCAGGGGAAACAGTGTGAACAACTAAGTAAATAATTTAAATGTTTCTTCCTCCTTTCTCTGCCTGTCTAGCCTTCATTCTGGTCTGCATCTTTCCTTAACAAACAAAAAAAAAAAACCTACCGCCCTCTGCATGAGGTCATTGTGAAATTAGCTGAAATCACTTATATGTCTGGCATATTTCTAGAGTGAGAGATCAATAAATGGTCACTTCTCTTCCCACTAAAGTTTAGGAATCTTCAGTCTTCATCATCTTAAGTAGGGTCATTTGCGGATTCAAAGCAGCCTAGACATCAGAGGTTTGGGCCCAGTTCTGACACATGATAAACATTTTCTCTTAAAAAGATGCTGAAAATATTTATAAATCATTTCTTATGTGATGTTGTTTGTACTCTGTGTTAATTCTATTAATCACATAGAGAAAACTATCAATTATTTAAAATATTTCTACACACACACACACAAAGTCACAAAGTCCCATATGAAATGGAAGACTTACCTGCAGTTCCAGAGAGTTCCACACTTAAGGTTCGCTCAATAGTCTTGTTCTCAAATGGGGAACCCTTGGGGTCACTGGAAGATATGGCACATTTATAAAAACAAACTGAAATGGAGTTGCTGTAGCCAAATGTATTAGAAACCCCTTCCCTTTCTGAAAATGTTTACATTTCTTAATACTTACTTTGGTGACTCTGGGGTCAGAGGAAGAGATAGAGTTGTTGGTTTGGCTAAAGGGGAAAAAAGGAAACTTATTATGAAATAAGGAGTGGTTTTTTGTTTTTTGTTTTTACATTTCTTTTCTTTCTACTACAGTCAAGTTGGAAATGAGAGTCTGAAAAACTAAAGTAAGGAAAACCCTGAATATTGGATCAAAGTCAGACAAGAGCACATTATGCTAAAACAAATCCAAAACACCATTTGCATCAGTAAACTATCATTTGAAAACATATACAAAAACAGAATTTTCACCCAAATGTAGCATCCCTGTTAAGGATACAAAATGTGCATCATTCCATCAAAGACAAAAAAATGTTTTCTATTTTAATTTGGAATACAGTACACGGTTTGTTTAGACAAGAAAACAGCAGAGTAACTACAAGACAACAGAACGTTATGAATATTCAGTTGATTTTTCTCCTAAAATGTATAATTTTATATCTTGCCCTGAGAATAGGTTATTTCTATGAGGCCAAAGCTCAAGCAATAATCATTCTATTCGCTGAAAACTAACTGAGAGATTATGGCAAGTTGTAGACATGGATCCGGATGGTTTAAAAAGGGCTCGGATCCCCAAATCTGAGTGATAACTAAAGTACAATACTATGCTTATCAGTTGAGAGACCTATAGACTCACAAAAATAACTCATCTACTTCTTTTTATGCTTCCTAAATCTTACCTCCTACAGGAGGCATTTCCCAATTATGAAGGGTGGAGTAAGAATCTTCTCACTCCAAAATTTCAATTGCTTCTCCTTGGCAGTCTTGTATTTTGAACAGAAGGAGGGGAAAACATGATGAGAAACGTACTTGGGATATACATCCACATATTATGTATATATATACGCTTATCTATAGAGATATATTTATATGTATGTAGGTTTATTTCAATTTTTTCTCATTAAATAACTACTTTTAAAAGATCAAGAAATAATTGTTTATATAATGAAAAATCATAAGTTTGAAACAAAAAGTCTTTAAACTTTCTTATTTTATGGATGAAAAACCTGAGACCTAAAAATGCAAAATGGTATTTCTAGGGACACACAACTAGTTACTGACATAGCAGACCCAGAATGTATTTCCTCTCTCTTATTATCAAAATGAATTGCATTCAAAAGATATTGAGGTAAATTAATCAACCCCAGTAATTAAGGTCCTTTGGAATGTGAAAATATTATTTATGTTCAAATTAGGCTGAAATTAGGTACTTCACTTAGATAAATAGTATTTACATATTTAATTTGTAGATTTAAATTTAGTTTTTAAACAATTGAACGGTTTATCATCTATCCAATGTGCATCCAGATATATGAAGCTCACGCTGTCTTCTATAAATTAGGTACATTGATTGATTGGCTTTTTCATATATACAGATAAATGAACTGGTTTTGCATTAATTTCTTTCATATGTCTGATAGTAATGATCCTTTCTAAAAGATACTTATGAAGGAACTTACCAACTTTTACAGAGTTCAACTAAGAATCAGAATAATGCATACAGGTTCGAGAAAATATTACCAGCTATGAACTACGTGCTATGTCTCTTAACAAATGGACACTGAGAAAAACATTGAAATTCTCATTAAGGTATAGAGTAGACTCTCTAACATACTAAAAGGAAAACTTCCGAAATTCTGACAGTTGGACAGGTAAGGCCAAGGGCAATATAAAGAGAGGAAAAGGTGGTGCTTTTACTTAATGGGATCAAAGGCCAGCAGGTAATGAGGTCATCTAGCAAAGACGCAACCTCACCCACATACGGAGCAGAAGTTCTGCATACACCGAGGCTCACAAAAGCTACCACTTGGGGAAAAGAGATTTGGCTCCAAGGCTTTTCCTCCAAATTGTTCCAAAGACTGGTAGACCAGAGACTCCTGAACAGGAATGCATACTTTTCAGGAAGATTATAGCCTTTTCATGGCTGTGTTGGCAAATGAATGAAAAAATAATAAATAGGACAGATGTGTGCCAAAGGTCAGACCACTACCCTATGAACCAACCAAAAAAAAAAAAAAAAAACATGACCCTATGCAGTGATAAAGTGCATGCCTGAAGCTCAGTGAGAAAAAAAAAAGCAATACCTTAAGAAATGTAACCTCAGTAGATCCTCTTCACTACTGGCTCTAATGGTTCATATATTTTCTTCTTTAAATTTGTGAATAATAAATTAAATCCATCCCTAAAGTTGATCATTTATTTCCTAGTGGTTATTAAGATCCAGCCATGTTTATATTCTTTTAGGCCTTTAATAATAACAGGGCATTATATTAAAATCATAGTAATGGTATTATTATTATTATTATTCAGCAGGATTTGTTTGGGGAGAAATGTTTTCTACCTTGCCATATACTCTACAAAGCCCACAGGCAATATTCTGGGTCTACAGAGTATTTCCTTTGCCATCCCATTTAATGCCTATTGCCATGCTTTATAAACTTTTTATAGGAATATTTAGTACTCAGTGGATTTAAAAGTTCAGTAAAAAAAACTCTCAAAATTCAAATGGACTAAAATTAAAAAAATTAAAAAAAATGGATCTTTAAAACCTGTGCCTCTGAGCTGGGTTCACTGGAGCTTGGGACTTGTGATTCAGCTCCAGAAATGAACACATGGGTAGGACGAAGTGGAGAGTAGTCCAGCAAATTCTTGGGTTCACTCACTAAAGTGAACCCAGAAGGCTTCTCTTCACCTGAACCCTTCAACACCCATGAGACCGTAAGCATGATGCTTCTATTCTAAGAATTACCTTCTCCAGTGCCCGTGTATGACGGGCCGATCAGGGTGAGGAGAGCTGGAAGAAAATGTGGCACATTTTGATAAATAAACGTCCCTAAACTGGCAGAAAGGGACAGACTGTGATTCTGAGAACTCCACCAGGGAAAACCTAATCAAGCATCGATTTAGAACATTAAAAGAAGGCTCCTAAAAAGTCTGGACTCTCGAAGAGGTACAGATAAGAGAAGAAAATTCAAAACACTGGGAAAGAAAACACCTATTAAAAGCCTCAACCACAGCTCAACCATATGAAATAATCATGGTTCAAGACCAGGATTGGACTACCTACAACTCGACAGCTAGAAGGGGAAGTGGAAGAAACGAGAGGAAAGAGCCAAAAACAAAGAAAGTGATGTCTCTGACAGAGAGGTTTTCTCCAACTCACCTCAACCTGCCTTAGAAGCACCAGGCTTCTAGCAACACAAAGGGACAGTATAAAATCAACCCAGATGCTGAGTTTACTCTAGGCAATATTTGTTTAATATATATTAAAAAGAAAAATTCCGGGAATTTCCAAACCCTTATATACAAAATAAAATCTGTGAGCATAATATGTGGTCCAAAAAAAAAAAAAAAAAAGCAGCAAAGAATGCACTTAATAATTGGGAGAGGCTGTATAAATACTATTTACTATTTCTTACGGCCTATACAGCCAGTCTACTATGCCTCATTTTTTCCGTGATCAGAACAGAACAAAACAGCTCTTTAATGAATTGTCTAGCCGGGCTCTCTACCTTTCAATTATCTCAGCGATTCAAGAGATTCACATACACCTCATCTGCTGTGACCAGGTACACCCCCACCCTCCACCCCCCGCACCCCTCAACCCAGCTAGCATTTCAGCCTTTGGGAGATTCTGAATTAGGGTGCATATCAGCTGAATAGGATCTGTTCAACCTGTGTCCAAGGAAGGATTTGTTTCCGAGCTGTAATAAAGTGCTGAATCCTCCTTCCAGAGTGACACCGCTGGCCTGGAAGCCCGCGGCTCAGTTGGGGCATCAGCCGGGAGCACGCTCCCGTGTCTTGCGCGCCCTCGTGGACCACACCTGCTCGCCCCCACCCACCCCCGCAAAGCCTACCTTGTAAATGTTGCGACTGCGCTTGCGTGTGGGACTTCTTTTTGGAGGCGCTTTTGTCTCTGCTGCTGTGCCTGTTCTCTGTGGGCTTGGTGTGAGGAGGGTCATCATTTGTGGTCAGATACTTGAGAAGCTCGGAGCAGGGACGTCTTTGTGGCTTTTGCGGTTGACAAATGTTCTTCGCTTTACTGCTCCATGAATTCTCAGTCTTAAAAAAACCAGGCATAAAGAAAGCTAAAATTAGTGAACTGAACCTTATCAGAATGGATATAGGTTTTCTGAAGAGATGAGATTTTCAATGAAGTATTCAGTCTAAGTGTACTAGATCTATGAGCTGTGAATAATTGTTTGCAGAACAAGGAAAGAAAATTACATTTAAAATTCCTAAATGACATTGATGCAGCTTTTTATTTCATTTCTCCTACATTTCAATGTTCCTACTCAGCAACATGTAACTAACAAGACCCTACAGCGCCTTTACTGTGAATAAAAAAAAAAAAAAAAAAAAAAGCTGGTTTAAACCTTAATTTGCCACTGATTGCTGGAGCCTGGTATTCACAATTCTCTTAAGTACCCCTTAACGCTCCGTTTTCACTCACAGTGAATGGCAAGACAAACATTGTTTAATACAGCCCGCTAACCGAATTATGTCATTGCCAGCATTCCATCCAATTAATGGCAGAGAGAGATCTTTCGCGGTGATTCCAGAGCAATCTTTCTCAGGTTAGACAGCTGGTAAAACGGCAATCCTACATCTTAAACTCACTCACAGATAATACCAGCCTATCAGCATACTTCACTGTAGCCCACACTACGGCGTTTATTAATCACGTGGGCAGGGAGTCACAGACCGTAGAACTTCCAATTGTCCGAAGACAAAGAGCCAATGAAGTCTTCCAAGTTTCAGGTAGGCAGAGAGCCTACCTTGACACCCCTGCCATTATCTGTCCCACCATTCTGAAGCCACTGTAGGCTCTCAGCTGAATTGAGACATATAAACCTATTATTTGCTTTACAGCATCCCACAAAATCCCTTTGTGACTTTCCCTCCCTATATTCAAAAGTTTATTTTCGTACCTTAACAACTGTAGGGTGTGCTCTGATCCTGTGATTATGATGTGCATGGTTCTGGGTACTGAGCCCACTGCATTCATTATAACTTAGCTGAGTGTTGGCCGGTGCCAGTAAGAGCTTCTTAAGCTAGAAACATATCAGGGAAGGGGAAAAGCCAGAAAAGTTATGCATATTTTATGCCTTAAAAGAAGTTATTGAAATTTTAAACTTAAAATGAATTAATTATAGTTAGAAAAATTAATTCAATCACTTTAATTAGATCACACCTTAACACAATGGTGCTCAAGGAAATGTATTTTTACAAAGTCAGAAAAAGTTTGGCATTACACTACCAACTGTAAAAGTATTTCCTTTTTCTTGTATCTGAGACTTAGTATTATCTACCTTACATTTTAACATAAAAGAAGGCAAAAGGATCATTTCAAAGGATTTCCAAATAACTGCCAGATGAGAAAAGTTGTCTACATTTTCTCCCTATAACCCGAACACATCGGGTGGCAAGAAGTGAGAGTCCATGATGTTTTGTTTTGAATTATCTATCACAAACTTGTATAAAAATATACTGAGTCAAAGAATATTTGGGATAAGGGAGCACCTAATGCTAAAACAGAGGTAAGTAGGTCCGAGGAGAGGGGGTCCTGTCTCATGTCCAGCTTTGCTGTCTCTTGACCCTTGTTTGTTTGTTTTTAAAAAATAATTTATTTATTTTATTTAGCTATTCATCTTGTTTGCTCCCCCTGGCCCAAAGCCTTGAACCTCGATCCTTGGAATGTCTAACCTCTGTTTCATCATTTGACTTGATGGCCTTCTAAGATCTCCCTACTCAGACAGACAGTGTGATTTTTTTTTTTTAAGGAAGGTGCAAGCAGGAATGCAGGTGAGTAGGCAGGTAGGCAGGAAGAAAGAGGAGGAATAAATTTTATTTTATTTTCATTTAGTTGTTCACACTGGTTGTTTCCCCACGCTGAGCCCAGAACTTGAACTCAGGGATATGTGGCTTACACTCTTTTGGAGGCAAATGACCTAACTGCTACTCCACAGGGGTATGCCACAGTATGATTTCTGAGTCAACAACCCTTCCTAGTTGAAGCACTTGTGTGAATAAAAATCATCTGATATCAATTTTAAAAAATCTGAGGATAAAACTACAAGGCCATGACATCAACAGAGAAACTGAAGAATCAATCAGTAACAGTCAATGAGATATTCTCCTTTAGATAAAAAAAAATCTCAACACACAAATGAAGAGAAGTAGGACCTCCATATGTATATGTGGAGTACTTTTAATATTAACAAACTTAAAATTGGGAGAAACAACCTCTAAATGTCATGTTAAAGCACATTATTAAAGTTTGGAGGATGTCATTCCATAATTTACACAGTGCACTCTTATGTGAGATTGATGGAAATGACAAATGGCTCCCATCCAGGAGAAGGTAAACTGTGTCTTAGAACTAATAAAACTCTTGTCAAGCACTGCATTGAAAAGAAAATCCACTCTTCATTGCCATCAAATTCACTCTTCATTGCCTATCATAAATTTAGGCAACTTGGGTTGCAAATGTGCTATTATTTTGCAATCTTCATAAGAATTATGGATTCAAAGTCTTAAAATATTGTATGTCCCTTGCTCTACGTTCTATTTCTAGAATTGTCTGTATAAGAATAAAACTACAAGCAGCCTTTTTAGCACAGTGGGTAACAGATCAGTCTCAGAAATTAAAGAGTAAAACGATGTCAATTATTATATAATTCGTAATAATGAATAACAGGGAAAAGATTACATTTCCAACCATGAGGGACTGCTTAATAAATTAGGATATCTACTAACAGTACAGTTCGGTGCAACACTAAAAATCATGCAACTATTCAAAATTCGCCAACAGGATGATAAAGTCTAAAGCAAGAGGAGTTTGGGTTTTGGGGGGGGGTATTTGAAGTTATTTGAAATTACAGCAAACTTTTAGTCCACCCCTTTTGGTTGTCTACATATTCTGAGTTTCTACCATGAACATAATACTGAGAAAGAAAACACACACACACAAAAAAAAGCAAAAAAATAGTTTAAAAAACACCACAGTAAGGCCATGTAAAAACTGTATTCTGAACATTTTTAAACACAGAATAACAAAATTTGCAACTCAAGCGTGCTTGAGGATATTTTTGGCATCAGTCTAAATTAAAAATCCAAACCTTATTGTTACTACATCATACCCATGCAGCAGATAGCCAGAGGCAACTCCATTTCCTGTTAAACAGTAGGAAGGGTTCTTACTAGAGACGGCTCTTCTGCCTCCTGAGGCGGAGGGGTGCCGTCAGGCATGGAGGAAGGACTAGCCTCATTCTCAGTGGTCACATCTCCATCTGTCAGCGCATCAAATGAGGGTAATCCGTCTTCATCCACCGGGAGACTGTCCAGTGTCTCTGTGAGGACTGCTAGCAAGTTTGCCTCATTCTCTTCATCTATCTTCTGCAAAAACAGAACCACAGAAGACATGAATGCATTGACATTGGGGAGGAGGTAACACTATTTCTTAATCAGCATAGCTTGACCATGTTTAACCAAATGAGCAAATGGTACATGAAATTTTGAATACTCATGCCAAAATACAAAGATCATGTCTTCACTTAGCTCCAAATTTACTTTTGGTCTGAATCACATAATTCATGAAGACCTCTACTGCACCAAACTTGGTGAAGGTATACAGCTTAGCAGTCTTGATGTCAGTGATGATTATTACTGTTTGTGATTCTGTCTTCACATCATTTCCACCATGTTTTGTCTTGCTTACCTAACAAGCAGAGAATATGCAGAAAATCGGGGGTCTGAGAGGATTTTAACCATCATCGATTTCGTCTTCAGATAGAGGGTTTCAATCACTCGTACTCATACCCATCGAAAAGTTTAGATAACCCTCTGTGTGAACACCACCTGAAGCCCAAACTCTGTCAAAAGGAACTAAATACTTTCATGGTTTCGATTATAATCTCATCATGAAATACTCCACAGTCATTTCTTTCTTTCCTTGACATCACTCCCAATTGTAGTCATAAATCTGTAAGTGTCTACTGGACATTTCTCCCTGGTAATAGTTCCCTCATCTCTAAAACCTGAATGTAGGATCTGTCACTTCGGAATTGCTGTTTCTCTTGACTTCCCAAGTTTGGGTAACAATTCTTTAGACTTAGACTCTGGCACTGTCTTGGAGTTCTCATCATCTGGTCAGTCACTAAGGTTGTCTTACTTTGGAATGCATCTTAAATGTACTCATTTCTTGTACCTGTGGTAAATAGTCTAGCAGAACTTTAATGGGAACTCCTACAAACATTCTGAAATCTTTACCTGTTCTCCACACTGATTCCTACCAACACACCCTTGGAAAGCTAATCTTGAATCATTCATTCTACAAATATTTCTGAATATTTCTGAACCAGGGCCATTCTAGGTATTGGAGATACAAGGAGAAACAAGACAATACTCTCCCCTCTGAGAACCTGCCAGTAGGAGAAAAGAACTACAAACAATGAATTATAAAAAAGATTATTTATTTCAATACTCTCTCTATACAGAAACTTTCTCAATGTCTAACACTGGAATGTATGCCTCTTGCTTATAGCTAATGTTATATTCTTCTATGCATCTGGGCCAACAATGCCACTAGGCACAGTATAGATAGGAACCGATTACTTATTGAATAATTCATTGATCTGCATTTATTGCCTAGCATATTTTCATGTAGATCACTTTCTTTTCCTTCTTTTAGCACTTTGCATTGTTTATTCAATTTGATCTGCTTTATAAGCCTTTTTTTAAAGTTCTGTATGCTATGGCATTAATGATATCCACTAAATTATCCCACAGATTCTATTACAAAATGCACCTAAGCTGCTGACATCTAATGAAGCCAGCAGTACCCACACTTCCTTTCTCTCCTGCACTGAACTCCAGTTAATTGACCTGACAAAATTACAAGAATCACAGAATAAGACAGCTAATCAGAAAATCAAATTGTATTACTAGAGAAATTAGGCAGGCCTTTATCACATATACATTCTATTGTCACACACACAAAAAATTGTTTTTCTTCATTACTGATGAGCTTCCATCCTAGAGGAAAACTCTAGAGTTTTTTCTCTTTCAGATCAAGAGGCCAAGAAGTGTCATTGGTATGCAGAGCAGACTTTGCTGGATGGTTTATATTTGCATAATGTATCTCACTGCCCCTGGATTCATGTCCTGAATCGAGTGGTTTTGGACACAGAGGATAAAATAATAACTGTATGAGTTTGAGTATATTCTAATGCAGACGGTAAAACCTAATCAGAAGGGCTAAAAAGTTAACTTAGAAATGGCACTACTTCCTTCCATAAATTGGCCAATTTTTTAAATCCTATTGCTCGCTTCAATTAAAAAAAGAAAAAAAAAGGCCATTGGGCATCCTCCCTCTCCTTCAATTTTCTGGATCATGCCCAGGTAATCTTAATAATAAAAATACTAAAATGATTTCCCTTATTTTCTGCCCAGGGTCATAATCTGATATCCAAAGTTTCTAATCTCCCCTTTTTCATTTCAATTTAGTTTATCCCACATACCAAAAAACAAATTCCAGTTATTAACTCTCCTGAATAAAGAAATAAATTTAAATGAATTATTACTTTAAATCATTTCAAAATCATGAGATTTACATTAATACAAATATTTCCATGACCTAATAAAGATAAATCTTTGAAAATATCTCAAGCACACATACCCATGCACACGCACACACAACTTTCATAAATTGGACATTTTTCCAGGTATTTTCAAAAGGGCTTATTTCGCTGAAGTTCAAAGATAGTTAAGAATGTTTACCAATAAATGAGTAATTTTGTTTACCCTGATTTAAATTTTGTGTTTAGCTTTCCAGCAATACTACAAGCTTTATATTTTCTTTCAATCACATAATACAATAGCGCTTTAGTTCTATCCTTAGTGTAAACAAACTGTAATAATTCCAATCAAGTCAAAATGACAAAGAACACTTTAATTAACTAGTTTTCTCCAATTTCTATATAAGCCTGAGTGAATGTAAACCAAATACGGTGGCAAAAATATTGGAGCTTGATAATGTCATCATTAATTTACAAGATCTGATTAAACTACCAACTATTTAATTCTCCTTGCTAGTCGAACCACAGTGGTAAAGGAGGATTTGTAGGGTGGAAGATTGGCATTGTGTGTGTGTGTACGTGTGTGTATATGTGTGTATGTGTGTGAGTGTGTGAATGTGTGTGCATGTGTGCGTGTATATATGTGTGTGTGAATGAGTGTGTGTGTGTATGTTATTTGTGTGTATGTGAGTATATGGCAGTTTGGTATTCAACCAGTATAGACCAGTAGGTCTATAAATAGCCACTTTCTCTTAGAAATGATTATTAAACTTTTTTATTATCTCCACTCTGTAGATGACTCAGACGTGCTCCAAGACCATTTAAGGAAAATCGTTCTTGAATTAAGGTAGAAAATGTTATTATTTCAAATTCTCTGTTTTCTTGAATCACAGAAGACTAGAAAGTTGGATGTTTACTGATAACACTTTGGCATGGAAGCTCATTCTTACATGTAAAGTTGAGTGGACATTGCCCCTCCGTATGGCAATTTGCATTAATAAAGAGTGAGTTCCAACAATCAGATGCCCCAAAGAAGGCAAGGGATGTGACAAAAAGGACTCTGCTAAACAATTAATGTCACTTTCCATTATTGCTTTGGTCCCAATTGACAGAGCAGATACATCAAAGTCGCAGCAGATGAAGTGCACTGGTCTACAGACGCATGTCTGTTCACAGGTGACGGGGGCTGAAACACAGTCGTCTGTAAAATGACATTGTAAGATAACCTTCCAAAGACTGAACTCTAACACTGCTTTCTAGTTATTCAAAAATACTGTTTTTACCAAAACATTCTTATTAACTCCATATGAGGTTTTTTTTAAAAAAAGAAAGAAAGAAAAAGAAAAGGAAAGCCAGGAGGTAGGAAACAGAGAACAGAGCACCGATTAGGTGGAGACCTATAGTGACCAAGCTGAATTCTACCCTGCAGCTGGCAAGAGACAGGAAGGAAGACAGGTAGGGAGCCAACAAGCATTTCCACAGTTGAGCTCTGTGGCTACAAAGCAGCATTTTCCTTGGTGGGTTTAAACCTTGGTCTCTCCTGACATAATCCAAGTCTGCTACTACTCTTCTGACCTAAATAATAACATTTCATTCTCTAAGGGATTTCCAGGAATAAAGAAGGTGCATCAACAAAACTCACTCAAGGTGTAAAGAATTTCCAGTGACAGATGATACCCAAGCAACAAGACGAACAGCTCAGTGTTTAGAATGTGCAACAATCAGAAGTAATGCCAGATCATTCATAAATTAGAGCCCAAGCAGTCAAGAAAATCAGAAGAGCCATTGCTGCTCCTTGGGACTGCTTGGGACCTGCAGGACCTGCACTACAATGTGATGGAATGCAAAAGGTACAGTTGAAGGAAGGTAGATTCTTCCCCTTCAAGTGTCCAGATTAAAATTAAAGATTAAAATTGTAAATTCATTATCGAGTATCAGAGCCTTCTTCCTTTGTAAGCAGTTGGCAAAGGATCTTCCAACTGGTTGCGCATGGTGGGATAGACAGTGCATTCAACTCACCCAAATACACCCAGGGAGTGAATACATCCACCAGATGAGGCGATGTGGGACTCTGAGGTGCTAGCTGACACCTGAAGGGAGAAGCGCAGTGAAAACGGCATGTGGTGTCCCAAAGATATTTAATACAGGCTATTATGGAAGGACCATGCCCTGCTTATGACAGTAATATTTTCCACATCTTGTAGAATTGCAATTACACTCTGTGTCCCCCGATTCTCACACTCGCTTGATCTCTGTTTGATAAAAATAGTTTAATAGCCATTTAATCACAGCTTCATTATCTTAGCTCTCTTAGTGCGAATTGGGCCAGGAGTATTCTTGCTTCCTCATTATTCAAGTCATCAATAAGAAGGAAACAGTGGATCTTCTTATCACTCATTAATTAGTTTCAATATCTTAGGTACTGTTTACCCAGAGATCAATCTGGGTTGGAGGTCACTTAGACTCTCTTGAGTCTTTACTTTTTTCACTGTTAAAAGTTCAGGTTATTGTCTGCCTAGTTCCTAGCACAGAATGCTTTTGCACTCATGATTCGTCAGGAGAAAAGGAGATGATAAAGACCTGAGGATTCTTCAGGAATGCGCTCACAAAACATTTCCAATGTATATGCCCACCACCTTAAATTTCATTCTGCCGCACAATCCACCTCCGGCTTCCAGCACTGGGCCAGCTTCCTTCCAAATACCCAGCATGCCTTGGGCTTCCTCCTTGTCCCATCCTACTGATTTGGAAGCAGCTAATGAAGACAAAATTAACTCCTACTTTAAGTGAGGCCTAATTAGGAAGTGAAATCTGCTAGAGTAACATCTGGTAATGTATTCTAAGGCCAAATATAAATGACATTTGTGGATTATCCACTATTTTGGATTGTCAGTTCCACAAGACCCCACCAGGAGTTGAAATAAATGAGAAAGTGACTTTTATGATAGACTTGGGGATTCAAATAAGAAGTAAAATTGATCATAGGAGTCCCTTTCCTGAATCTTCATAAAGTTCTATGCGTTGGTTTCATGTGTCAAGACCAAAACAAAACTTTTTATACCTAAGTTTTGATTTTGATGTATAACTTTGGTTCAAGGTTCGTTAGAGACTGTATTTAAAATAAAAATATTCTTTTTTGAAATGAAATTAAAAATAACAATTCAGATTAGACTACTGAAATAGAACTTGAGGATTTTAGCTTTTTTCTTTAAACCATGTTAGAGTAAACACTGCTTCATTGATTATTTTTGTACATGTCCACTCTCAGCTATTTAAGCTTTTGCTGCGGAGGTTAAATATTTCGAATATCCACTTTCAAACAAGTTTCTTCTCATTTTTTCCCTTTTTTCTTTTATTCTGAAGAGGTTATATGACTGCAAGAGTAAATACAAAGGTTTAACAGAAAGGCCCAAGAAAAATCTGGTGTATGCACTCAAAATGAGCTGTTTCAAGGAAAAAAAAAATGAGAGCTGTTCCATGCCTATTTTTTATTATGTGAAGAGAAAGCAGCTTAGTTGTGCCATCAGTAGGGACCTTCACAGGCAGAAAAGAGCCAGTGAGACACTTCATTTGTCCTCGAGTTTAAACTAAGAGATAAACTGCGGAAAGAACAGCAGACTGCAAGTTAGGGCAATTGACCTGGTCTCATTCACACCACTATCTAGCTGTGTGAAACTACTCAGCTCTCGCTACTCTGGACACACTAGAATGACAATCCAATAGGCTCTAACTGGCCTCCCTGTTTTCATACTCATCACTTGCTACTTCATTCCAAGAATCCATTCTCAAGACAGAAAACTTAGTGACCCTGATAAAAATCATACCGCGCCCCCCTCTTCTCATCAAAATCTCCATGGTTCCCCAAGTCTTTACAAGTAAAAGGCAAATGACCTATGAATGAACTAACTTATTATCTGTCCATGAAGTTGCATCAGTTTTACAAAGCAAGAGGAAACAATGAAATGAAAGATCTACTAATCTAGGACCACCATGAAACTTACCATCAAAGTCAGAGCACCTTTAAGAGTAAAGGAGTAATGTAGATAAGTAGCCCCTCCAATGTTAACTCAGACTGTCTGAGCTGAGATGTATGGTTGTTTGCCCTACACTAGACTTATGTCATCTGACCCTATCAACAACCCAATTTATCTTTCTGAATCCTTTCCAATCACTCTGACCGCCTCACTAGTCCATGAAAACACTGCCAAACATCCTCCTACCCCCAGACCTTTGCACCTGCTGTTTTTTCCATACAAGAGAGAAGTCTCTTCTGTCTGTTGCTCACATGGCTTGCCCATTTATCACTCATTTACTCAAATGTCCCCTTCTCAGTGAGACCTTCCCATTACCCTAGACACAGTCTATCTGCCTTCTTGATTTCTTTTTCCTTTTGATTCTTATTTCTATTACTCAATATATATTTTTCTAATTTATCTTATTCATGGTCTATCTAAAACCAAAGCACAGTGATTCCTATCTAATCACTATTAGTATATTGGTATATTGGTAGATGCTTAATAAAAATGAAGATGAAGATAAAAAGTCTAGGCAATCCTAAGAACATTCTCCTTTTGTTCTTGTCTTTCCTGTTTGCTCTGTAATTCTCACCTCTTCCCACACGCAGCAGATTTGTCTTTTTAATAATGTTTATGTTAGGCTAGGATTTAAAGTTAGCTTGCATTCATTTCTCATGCACCAGCTAATGGCACAGGAAAGCAGACAATGTATTCTTAGTGAGAAAGAGGAAAATATGAGCAGTGACCATCACTGAGGGGCTAGTTCTGAAATTTGTCCCAAAGCACTGGATCTGTAGGAGTCAATGTAACATCCATCTTATGTAAAGCAAAGGGTTGGAATGTGTCTTGTTAACATAGAGATTAATTTCACCCCAAATGTGGTGTTTAGGAAGGCACTGGTTTGCAACATCAAGCAATTAATTTGCAAATATCTCAAAAGAGCCAAGATGGTTTATAAAAACATAATCATGCCAGACTAACTTATTAACTGTCCATGAGTTGCATCTTGTTTTGTAAAATAAGAGAAAACCATTGATTTCATCGACCAGGACTAGTGTGAGCACTCATCTACAAGCTGGGCACATATATTAGTCTTATCTAGAAGTATTTTCAAACTGTGTTACATGGAACCTTTGATAGCAGTGCAATTGCTGTAAGGATTAGTTATAAATATTGCAATATACAGAATATGTTTGTATTTATATAATTGAACTCACGTGCCAATATAATAAATTTGTTTGTCGAAAGCAACACTTCAATGTGTGATTTCTCTATAAACATGATGAAGACCCACTACTGCATTAACCTGCCAAGATGAATCCTCTTGTGTTGATCTTCAGATTAAAAATATCTTGAGATATGAAGGTGAGCAGTTTAAAAACCCAGGGTCATTTACAAGTACTCATTCCATGAAACAAGATTTTCTCAATCCTTTTCAGTCAAAACAAAGTACAAAATAATCAGCTGCCAAGATTACTATAAGATACTGATCATTTTCTTATATTCCAACTTCACTTTTTTCTGTTAGTTTTGTGTCACAAGTAAATACTATTTTAATTTCAAAATAATTATAAATAGTACCTGACACTTACCGAGGCTCCCTATCTGTCTGATGCTGAGTTACTTTCTTTACTCGTATTATTTCATTTAACCTACTCATTAACCCTACTACTAATCCCAAATGCATATAGCTAATGAGAGGCAGAGTTGGATATCAAACCATGTCTATATGATAAAATCTCATTCTTTTACATGTTGGAATTTTATGGAAGAGATTATTAAAATAAAAGTGGGAGTGAGTGAATTTGGTTTAGTCTAATCTATATTTATACTAGAGGCTACAAAATGAGTCAGAAAGGCATATCAGTTTATTATCAACAGATAAGAACTAAGGTGGAGACATGCAGTTACAGCCCCTGAAGTAGAGTTGTTCTTCCACGTAGAAAGAGGTTGCTTTGAAATTGCTTCTCTGTGTTTTATTGCTGGATGCAATTTACTCTTCTACTAGTATGTTCTGCACTTTCTCCTTAATTTCGTTATACCTATGCTTACCTCAAAGTCTACCTTAAGAGTTCTTGCTTTAATGGAATCTTTTATTTTTCAGTATATCCAGCTCATAGTGTATCTTCAAGCTCCTGGAGTCACTGTAAGAATAACCTGGATTCTTTAGCATAAATGCCTATTTTTGGAACCCCCTCACAGACACTAAATCAAAATCTCTAGATCGGGGTGTCTCAACACTGACACTATTGACATTTGCGTTTCTAGTTCTTTGCTGTGGGAGGCTGTCAGGGAACTGCATGATGTTTACAGTACCCCAGGTTCCTATCCATTAGGTTCCAGTAGGACCTTCCAATTATGACAACTGAAAATGTCTCTAGATAGTGCCGAATAATTGCTGGGGGAGCAAAAAATTCCTCCTATTGAGAATGACTGATTGAGAGGAACAGTTCAGGATTCCACCGTTTTGATAATCACCCAACTGATTCTGGTAATTTTTCAAGTTTGGGTATGTTGCAGTTTTATGGCTGCTGAGTAGTGTATAAATCAAACTGGAATTTATGAGTCCATTTAAGCTATATTTATTCCAATACATGCAATTTTAGCAGCTCTTAATAGTTTTTAATAACATTTTAATTTATTCTATGTGAATTCTTATTCCCGATATCTTACATGAATGTGCCTAAATGTTTTACATTCCTTATTGATTACAGCTTATTTGTCATTTATTTCCTAAATTTCTTTTTGATACATCTTATGACACTTCATTTTTTTACTGTCAATCATTCTCTTTTTCCAACATTCCCTGACTATCATCATTATCATAAGGTTTATTTTGGTTTTGTGATCTATTTGATTGCATAGACTACAGGCTAAATGGTGCTAGATGGTTTGCTTCTGTAGACTTCCAAAGAATTTTAAACAATTCTAGCCTTCTTAAGATTTTTTTTTTTGGTAAAGCTCAAAAATGTCATAAAAGCCTTATAAGATTTTGATGTTCTTATGAAAGAAGCAATGAGGCAAAGTATAAACTTTGAAGATAGAGTGTCTGAGTTTGGATCCTGAGATCATCACTTTCAAGGTATGTGCCCTTCAGAAAGTAACTTACCCTCTCTGTGTCTCAGATTTCATGACTGAGAAGGATGTTATAATAATAAGACTCACATTGTAGAGTTATTTTGAGAATCATCTGAGTTAATTCATGCAAATCATATAGAACAGTGTCTGGTATATAGGGAGGACTCATGTTTGCTATTAATAAAATTATCATCAATGTTATTTTCACGAACTAGAATGAGAGCAAAATAAATGAGACAAAACACAGATTTGTTTTAAAAAATCTCAATAACAGAGGAAATATTTAAAGTTGATTCTGATATAGGGATAGGATATATAAAGGGGTAAGGAAAGAACACACAATAAGCCTATGCTATATAGCGATGTTAAGTGTAGTTTCAAAGTTATGAAATACGTGAACGTTCAGAAATCCTTACAATTTGCATAAAGGTAACTGCCTACCTGTTACTTGTTAATGTTGGTATGTTGGAACTAATAGGCATGTCTTGAGATAATCACTGGTTACTTGCATGTTTATTTCATGGAATGATTACCTTGAGGTCCACACCGAGCTGAACTGTGATATTTACACTATCACACCCTCCACTCACACACACACTTAGACCTGTATGATATACATGTATATATACATGTATAGGTATATATATATATATATAGATGCAATCGATCTGTAATCTATACCTATCTATCTGTAGCTACATCTATATATACAAGAAAGGAAGCATCATTTAGGCTAGCAAGTCATAATAGCTGGAAAAGAAATGTTCTAGGCAGAGGAAAGAGTAAGTGCAAAGATCCTGAGGTGAAGGTTTGCCAGGAATTAAGATATTAAATTTGTGTAGTTTATATAAAGACATAAGTGGAAGGAGGAGTAATGTTGAAAATACATAACAAACACAACACAGAAGCACTGATCAATCAGCACGGCAGCACTAGGACTTCAGAAAGAAGAACTACTATAAATGACTCATAAAGTTTTATTGGTGCATATTAGCAGATTATATTAACCCTGGGCATAAGCAACGAGTTTTAGACTGACTTCATAAGAAATGTTTATAACAATTTCCCATTACCGCCAATAAATTCTCCATAAGACAGTACATTTAATGCCCCAAAGGGGTGCTTGGAAGGCACCATCACAGAGGCCAGTGCTGCTTGTTCATGAAGACTTAGCACCAGGAGATGTGCGTGAACTGTGCAGCTGCAGACCACTGGCACCCAGATCTAGCTGTAATATTAAGGTTAGGGACACTGAAATACAGGCATTGTCAGATGATCTGATTACTATGATGCTCTGGCAATAGCATCAAAATGAGAGAAAATTGTCTCAAGGCTATTCCGAGGCAAGGCGTCCTTCCTACGGGGCCGTCTGAGGTAAAGGAAAGCAAAGTGTTTCCGGGTAATCCTCTGTGCAGCTCCTGGCCCTTCCCTCAAAAGAATAGGAGTCATTTAGAGCCTGGGATTGAATCTTAGACTCCTTGAGCAGTTTTCATTTTCCACTAAAGCGTGCAGCGAGAGTAGTGGGATGTCAAAAAATACTTCCCGTATAAACAAAGTATGAGTTCATCTTCTCCATGACATTCTAAGCAGTCCATGAGGATCTGGGTTTCCAAAGAATCTGGGCAAGTCTGCAATCTCCTAGGATTTAGAGACAGGGCTTTCCTGAATGCCAGAGAGTGTACCCTTCATGAAGCCTATTTAAATATTTCATACTGAATCAGTTCTAGAGGCAGAATCATTCATGTTTCTCGGTGATTTACAGGCATACGTGTTGAGCATGTGCAGTAGGTTAACTTCTGACCTCCAGTTAGGTAAAGTGGTTAAAAACACCAGAGGAAATTTATTTTTTAAAAAAGTGACCTTGATAACTGGATTTCAAAGGGCATTTGCCTGTAACAACATGGGAAATGACAAGAGAAGTACAAACCAATGTGGATAAAAATTCAAGTGTACTGAATGACGAAAGGCAAAAACAAGTTATTAAAAGATTGACTCCCATAGTAATAGGCTGTAGTAACAGGAACAGCAAACAGTAAGGGCTAAAAAGAGTCAACTTGTCTAACTGTCTGATTTTGGAAATAAAAAGATCGACATCCAAAGTGTTAAACAGACTTTCTCAAGGTCAATTAGTAGCTCATCTAAATATATACTTGGTTAGGCTTATGAATTCCTGAGTTTTTCTATTTGACCATGTTTGCCTCTGGGGAGAATTAAAACACAGCAAAAAATCATTCTCTTAAACTGGCAAGAAAATGATACTTTTCTTCTTTACAGTGTAACCTTGCTTAAAATATTGTAAATGAGAAGCTCCTAGTGTAGATACTAAAGAAATATTGGCCTGTAATTAAGTTTCATGTTTGTGCTTTTCAGTAAGACATAAGCTTCTTGAGAATAGGAATTATGATTCTCATGTCATAAAGGGTGTCAAAAAATGTTAAAAATATTTAGTACCTACCTACTATATACCAGACATCCTTGTCGCCAGGGATATTCAATGAACAAAACAATTTCTGCCCTCACAGAGCTCATTGTAACCAGGAACTATATATGGCTAAAAGAATTAATGATAGCAAACAAAATTTACAACTTTCAGGACTAAATTAATGGCTAGTGCAATAAGAATGCTACTTTTATTTAAGGAAAACCAAGTTGTTTTTTTTTTTAAATTAGACATATTGACAAAGGCAGTGCATGGATATTTTTCTTAGAAAACATCTCACATTGGAATAACTTGGAAATACTCAAATCTCTAAAACTGCTGAAAATATAATTCTTAGTACCAAAACTTGACTCCAAGGAAAGTTTCCTACTGATTATTTTTACTCAAAGTAAAAGATGAAAAGCAATGAGTATCAACTTTGGTATTTCTGAGAATCATCTGAGCATTTAAAAAAATTATGTTCTTCCCTACTCCAGAGCAATTAAATCAGTATCTTTGGAGGTGGGAGTTAGTATTTTGTAAAGATGCCCTGGCAGGATTCTAGTGGGAACTGGGGCCTGGAATTACTGATTCAAAAGAGTGACTGGTTGCATCCCCTATGATTCTGCTGGTATGATGTGTACCATGTAAAGCCTGAGTATGCAGGTTTGAGACTGGCAGGAAGAAAAAGAAAAAGATTGAATGATAGAGCCCTTGAAGAAATATGGAAGTATTTGCTGTGAGACTCTCCTACTGAAGCAGAGAAGGCTTTCTCATTAATACAGACCAGATGTCCCTCACTGAGACACCCTGAACACTGTTTCCACACAAGGTCTCCTTCATCTTCGTTGTCATCAAATCTGCTCCCTTTACTTGGAAGTCTGTCTTGCCTGAGTCCCAGGTCTCTCCTCATTATCCACTCAGACAATGGATTGGGAGATTTAACCTTTGAACCCTTTGGTTAGTTCTTATTAGTATCTGTTTCTAGTGCTGGAAACTTCTTTGGTACGTGTCAATTCATCCCATAGATGTCTTTGGGTAGGCAGGGATACTCAGCAGACAAGAGCCACATTACTATGACTGTAGCTATCAGACTGAATCCCTTTTAAAAAAACATCATCACCAGTTACATTATAGTAATGTCTGAACATAGGCATGGCAACCTATGAAAGCTTGGGTTAAAATGAAAAGGACATCCTGGAGTATACATAGAGAGATGTGCTTTATATACATAATAAAAATAAAATAGGTTTATATCATTAAAAATAAATGTGCCCATAAAATATTATTAAACCAGTCAAGAATGTGAGCAAGTAACACTTGTTCAGTCCATGATATGTGCACTTATGTCGAGAAACACGTGAAAGCATCAACATCAAAATATACAAGGAAGTGAGGCCTTAGAGGACTTGCATTCAATTTGTCTTTTTTCTAATCTTCCTGTAATGAGCAAGTTTGCTATTATACAATAAAAATATAAAAATGAAAAGAATGTGTGGTGAATGTTAAGAGAGACAAGAGAAAAGGCTTAAATGTGATTAAATAATGAATCAAAGTTAGTTCATGTCAACTCCTTTTGCAGACTTGACTTAGAATTTGCCTTCTTAGAGCTTACATTTTCTCATCTGTAAAATGGCAGTAGTGAAATCTGCCATGACTAAGGTTATTAGAAGTGAAAATAGCATAATACCCAAGTGCTTTGAGGAAGAGGTACGAAGCATGATATAAACATGTAGCCCTAAAATAAATACATTTCAGATAAAATCATCCAAGCAGTATTTATTGAGTTTTGTACTACACTTACATATTGAATAATTTATTTCACCTCCACCCCCTTAAATTATCAATCAGATTATAACCTGGATAACAAAAATGACAGAATTGCCTCAGACTCTATAGCAAAGCCATGGGAGGGATAGAAAAGCCACTCCTGTTTCTCTCTGGAGTTCACATAGCCCTATATGATATCAATGGTTGTAGACACACTTTTCAGTTGTTTGTTGGGATGATGTCAGCTGCTATGTGCTCAGGGGTGAAAGATTATATGACATCAGCTAACAGTGGCCCTGGAGTAGATTCCTTCATCTCCAGGCACAATATGAAAACAACCGTCTTTAGCAGTTGATAGCAAAAGCAGTTCTGCGCCATGACAGCGTCAATTGCTGCTCAATCTGTCCCTGGAACTGCACAGTAGTTCAATATTCCTGAAACATTAACCCAAGTTCCCTTATTTTTGCTTCTGTTCCTATTGATATCACGTCCTCTGTGAATATTTCCAAAGTATGAGTCAAAATCTTAAGGGATTTGACCTTAGAAGAATAGGGTTCACATTTTAGTTCTATCCCATATGAACTTGTGTCCTTGGAGAAGGCATTTGGGCCATAACCTGAGTGCTATCAACTGTAAAACAGAGATAGCTGCTTTACAGCATTATGGTAAGAATTAAATGAGATACTGGGCACAACTGTACCATAAACCACTAAAAAAGTATTTTTCTGCTATTCCTCTCATGCTGTTCTCTTTAAAAGTCATTTTTCAAAATATTATTCTGTCAATAGAAGACCAAATTTAAGAAGAAATCTTAAGGAACTGTATAATAAAAAATTTAATCTATTACCTAAGATGAAGCATTTCATAATCCTTACCCCTGACTACATAGCTATTCTACTTCTCTAATTAATTGGCTTTAGTAACAGTAAAAACCTTACAGATAATGCTTTCAACAGAGAAACCAGGAAAGAATATTTTAAAAATCAAGTACTATTGAGTCATAGGAAATACAAACGAGATATATATGGGGAAAGTAGTCTATTTGGTTTGACGATAAGAAGAAATAATTAATTCACCTTATTTAAAAGCAAGTATTAGTCAAAATAATCTAGAGTAAATACAGCAGGTAGTATATTTAAATTTTTTATCATACCATATTATTGACAAAAGACGTCCTTACTACATATTGAGGGTACTTGAAGTCTTGAGCATGCTCTATTTGGCTTTATTCATTCTTTCCTTATTTTACTCATTGTCGAATTAGAACATATTTTTAGATGACAAGAATCGCAGGTATTTGGGACAGGGCAGTGAGTCTAACAGAATGAGTCCCTGTGCTCCTAATATTTACAGCAGCTCTAACTGCCCAGCAGGCATTGGTATAAAATAAAATTATTTGAATGCTGAATGAAGGAAAAAAAGAGACTCAAAAATGAAAATACAGAGACAAAAAGAAAAAGAAAAATCAGAGAATAGGGAATTAGGAAAATAGAAAAATCCACTATTTTATCATCATTTTTAGTTGGAAATGAATTACTCTTTTTCATATTATACTTTTCATTTGGACTGTGGGCTTCAGAAAGTAATTACTATCTTTGAAATGTGAATTAAAGTTTTAATCACTACACACCACTCTTCAACTGCTCTTTATTCTTCAACATTGCCAGGATCCTTTTGGGGAACTACAGCTATAATGAAGCATTGGAAAAGAAGCAAGAGTTTTCTTTGAGTTTCTGTGACTGCGATCAGAGTATTACTGCCATAAAGGCCAAATAATATCCAACCAGCATCTATCAGGAGACTAAAATGTAAACTTCTGTTTTGGCAGAAGCCGTCAATTTCTGTAAACTAAAAGCAAGTCAGTAAGACACAGCTGTCTTTCCAGTATATAACAAAATGGTCTGCATGCTTTTTAATGATTACATCTTTAATCTTGAAAAAAAATAAGATTGCTGTAAAGTTGAATTCTTTTCAAAATAAGGGCTAGGGGAAAAAAATTCTATGGTTGACAAATAAAAGCAAATAGTAGTCCTCCACTAAGCTTTTGTTACCTGTTGGGAAGTTATTAGCCCCCTGAGGATGCTATTTCCTTTTATCTACATAACAATCCTTTAAGATAACTATTATAGTCCATTTTACAGATAAGGAGACTGAGGCTTTAGGAAGTTAAGCTGCTTAAAGTTACATAACAAATATGTGCAAAAGGGAACATTTTAACCTAGGTGTCCCTTACTTTTCCAAAGCTTTTTCCAGCAGCAGCATTTAGAACTCTTTACCCTTCATTGGTGTGAATTTAAACTTAATTGTTCATTATGTTTTTAAGATCTCTTTGGGAGAAAAAACAAAAAACACAGCTCACTGAATATTGCTCCCCCAAAAAAGTGAAAAACAAAAAAAAGTCACATGTTTCATCACATCTAATGAGCTGTTGCAGTTCAGAAGTTTCCATTACATTCTGACAATTAAGTTGCTAATAAACTGAGGAACCACTAATTGACTTATCTATCTCACAGATTCAAGATCCAGCTAGCACCCTAGAACACACTTTCCATCATTGGACCAAAAATCATTCACATTTTGCAATCCACTTCGTGATTAGATTTGATTTGAGAGAATTGCATCTTGTACTTGACATGAAGCTCTGATTCAGAACACACTCCTGCACGTGCTCACCCACATATTAGGAACAACACTCCTTCCTGCTACAGACTGCATTAGCAGAACCAATGATAAGACCTGGTTATACTGAGGCCAGTGCAATGGCTGCAGACTCAATATAAAAAATTTATGGTAATTGAAACCACAGAATCTGA
The DNA here is from genome assembly GCA_004363575.1 of Solenodon paradoxus. Classification (NCBI taxonomy): domain Eukaryota; kingdom Metazoa; phylum Chordata; class Mammalia; order Eulipotyphla; family Solenodontidae; genus Solenodon; species Solenodon paradoxus. The sequence continues at coordinate 71,754 of RJWH01002950.1, forward strand.
GGAAATGCAGTCAATTTCATAGAGTATCAAAAGGTCACTCTATTCAATTTATACTCGAGACTGAGCACAATATTGAAAAAAACACGTGAAAGCAAATGATCTTATCAGTTGTCCAGGATTCAACATTTATTGACTATATAAGGTAATTTACTGATTACCAAATACATGTATTACCTGGGTTGAGCCTGGTATTTGCCTCACCAAGTTCTTGTAAAGAACTTAACACTGTGAATGATGACTAAATATGTCAACATTACCATATTAAGTGCTCTGTTCAAGCTTCAGTGGAGTGAACTTTTGTTTTCCATGTTCGACTAGTAACAGAAAAGGTTCTCAGAAATTTTGCTATCTGCTGAGAGTTTTTCAGTATGACTTGTCTTACAGGGGCTACTAAAAACAGAAACATCTAGTATACTTAGTCAGGCGCTAATATCCAGTGCGTGTGAACCACCTGACCGACACTGGGAAAACGCAAATTCTGATTCAGATATTCTGGGGCATGACCAGAGATTCTGCATTTCTTACAAGTTCCCAGATGATGTTCAGGCTGCTGGTCCATGGACCACAGTTTGAGTAGCAAATTTTCATGCATTCAGCACATTTTCTTTAGTATTTGATCCCCATTGTGGGGGATAAAAATTTCTGTTGGATTACAAATAATCTCCTCAAGAAAGAGATGCCACAACATTTTGAATTAAGACTTAGATTTTATATCTCTGTATGCATTCTAGCTCAGGTTATAAACTGGAAGCCTTCACAACAGAACAAGTCCAGATGTTTAATTTGTTTGGATAGCATGGTGTGTGCAAAAACTATTAGATACATTG
>RJWH01002950.1:72680-188793 GCA_004363575.1 Solenodon paradoxus
CTCTCTCTCTCTCTCTCTCTCTCTCTCTCTCTCTCTCTCTCTCTCTCTCTCTCTCTCTCCATTTTCTTACCTCCTATTATGACATGTATGATAGAAAACGCTTTCTCACATTTTTTTCCCTCATAGAAATCCTGAGTTAAGTTGATTTTTTTCTGTTCTATGAAATAATTGTTTAAGCACAACATCTTAACTCTTTTCAAGTATTTTAGCACATCATACTGTGTTTTATACATATTGTATTAAGCCTACTTTTAATTTTTTATAAGCACATTTTTACCCACTTTATCTTTGTAGAAAAATAGATATTCATAAGATACAGGACTCAGATGCGGGTGTATGTGTGTGTATGTTTGGGTAAGCATGCAGATGTACATTTGTTTTCCAGTTACCTCAACCTCCAACTGTATTGTCAGGGGACTTTCCAATATGTGCTGTACATAACATAATTACAGTCAAAACTACAAATCTTGAAAGGAGATTTTCCTTTTTGTATAAAGAATTTGCATATAATTTTTTTATTTATGCATTTACTAATTAATATATTGATTTCATTAGAAGTTTTGCTTATTGAAAACAAAGATATAGTCAAAACATTAAACTTCTTAAAACTTTGTAGGTTAAAAGAAGGGGTCAAGTTTAGTGGAAGTCACTCTAAGACATCTTAGAGTAAGGAAAGTGAGAGATGTAAGAAAGAAGGATGAAAGAAAATTACACATAAAAATAATATTTACATCAGGTCACAATAGCTTATATGCTCTAAGCATATAATTATTGGATCTAATTATTATTATTAGACCGGCAAAAAGTAGAATTTCCTAAGTGACAGTGACTATGTTGCCTCATAGAAATGAGACCTATTTTGAGGAGGGGAAATTATTTGGTATATCAAACACTGAATATTCTTGGAGTCCTTTCCATGCACAAGTCACCATGGAGCGGAGCATGAGATATCCAGAGAAGCCAGACACTGTAGATAACAGGGTAAGGGTCTGAAGTCACACTGCATCAGCATAAATCCTAATTCTGCCTCTTACCAGGATTGGGGACCTAGATCAGCAGATATTCTCCGTAACGTAGTTCCCTATCTCCGGTGAAGATAATTGTAAAATATCAGCCTCATAGTTGCTGGAAAGACTGAGTAAGTGACAACACCTAAGGGACTTAAAATACCACCTGGCACATAGAACTTGAATAGCTATGACCTATTGGTAATGCAATTTTTGTTAGCCTTAATGACTTTATCATTTAGTGAAGGAAGTGAGACAGGGACAATGAAAATATAACTAATTCCACAAGGCCATGTATGACAAGTGTCAAGTAAGTAATTCTAATATTGGAGGTGAGTTCTGAGAAGGGAGAATCATTTTCAGTTTTAAATAACATAGCCAGGAATCCAGGTAAGGGCTATCTTATCAATATAGAGGAATTTTATGTGATTATATTATTTCAGTCATGAAGAACTATCAGACCTTTCCTAACAGTTCAATGTGTAAAGGCAGCTGGGTTTCCCTTCTGGCCTGCAGAATGAAAGCACATCGGAAGCCTATCTAGACATCACACAAAACTTGATTATGAACCTATCCAATTACCAAAAACACATAGAAGTTTCCAATGTCCTCCCAAATTCTCTGGCCTGACATTGGGTCAGAAAGTCAAGTAATTCCACAGACTTAGCAAAAAAAACATAACTCACAAAGAAGGAATAAAAATTCTATAAAGGCAGACACAAGAAAAGGTCTTAGGTGTTTATTTCAAATATTTACTTTTAATGCTTATTATTTGTAAAATAAAATTCCAAATATTTCATAATTTTAATTATTTTAAATTTTAATGATCATTTTACTGTATTATTTAATTTCTATCCAACTGTAGGGTTCTAGTTTTGCTTTATTTATATATTTCACAATTAAAATCCAGTAAAGTTGGAAGCATACAAACAATTTAGGAATAATCTAAAATTAAAATACAAAGCCACAATTGGAAAAAGTATTTCTTTGATGCTACATGTGTAATATAAGTCTATCAACTTTATATAAAAGGCTTATTGACATTTACCAATAAGAAATGGCAATGCATATTTTATCATAATTTATATCTTGTAATTTATTATCCGAATGCTAACAAAGATTTTTTTTTAATATTGATAATATGCACTGTACTAAAATTTGTGGTTCATAGATGAGGCTCACTTTAAGAATGTTTTAAGTGTATGTATTTCCTAGAGAGGGTTGAGCCATTTATTTTTGTTTTCTGAGTATTTACTACAACAGATACTTAATAATTCCCAGGTATATGTGTGAATATAAGTGAAGTTAAAAAGGGGGGAGGGTGAGAAAGATCTTATTTCAAAATAAAACAGGTCCAAATATTTTACCAAACTCTTTTAAGAGATCTTCTTACCCTCGTCACTCTTCATTCCTCATTGTCTTATTTAAAACCATGAAGCATTTAACACAAATATAGATTTGATATTAGTTATGTTTTAAATTACTCATCTTTTAACTTATTTCACCTATCATAAGCTTCTCTAGACCCCTCCATGTTGATTTTAATGACAGGGTTTCATCTCCTTCAAGGCCTGTACAGTATTCCATTGTGTATATGTACCATATCGTCTTTATCCATTCATGATATCGGACACTTAGGTAGGTTCTAGTTCCTAGCTATTGCGAATAGGCCTGCAATAAACATGAGGGTGTATAAATCTCTGCGAATTAGTGTTTGTATCTTTTGGGTAAATACCCAGAAGTGGGATGGCAGGATCATATGGAAGAATTTCCATGTTCACCTTTTTGAGGAATCGCCATATAGTTTTCCATACTAAATCTCTATAGTGAAATAAGTGAAAAGAAGAAAGATAAATACCAGATGACCTCACCCATAGGTGGAATGTGAGAAGACAAAACAAAAGAACAGAAGGAATGAGACGAACCCTTGGACTTTGCAAGAGTAGAGAGGTTACCAACAGAGAATAGGATGGGGCAGTGGTGGCAGAACCCACTGCACAATAGTGTAAAACACTTGGCAACTTGGTGGAGGGCTGAGTGTGCTGACACATATCTGAGGAATGTGGAAACTGCACATATAGGGAATCCTCACATATGAGTCTAATTTATAAAACAAAGTTACTGCAATCGAATACTAAAAAGGTAAAAAAAAAAGCAACAAAAAAAAACTCATCATTTCTTCCAAATGGATGATTGCTTAGAACACAGTAGACTTTCAAAAAGCACTTGTCAAGTATATGAGAATTTTAAATTTTGGTGGAGATAATTAAAAACTCCTTCGGGACCAGCAAGACCCTACTGTGTTTGATGGTTCTCCAAATACCTAGCATGGTGCCTTAGAATAATGTAACCAAAATAATTCAGATTTATTTAACACCTAGTCAGTCAATGCCTACTTAATACACACTACATTTCCTACACACAGGCAATAAAACTAAGTGAGTGAAAACCACAACTCAGAACATCAAATACCAAATAGAAGAGGCAGACTAGATTAAAAACGGGCAGATCAAGAAACCCTGGGGAATACACAGCTGCTCTAGGACTTGTAATAGAGGCATCTAGATGTCTTAGGGTACCAGAGGAGATTGTCTTAGAAGTGATGTCAAAGGGGAAGTCTGGATGATAGCAAGGAACCAGGCAAGAAAAGAGATGGAAAAGATAATGACACATCTAAACAAAACAATGTAACTAACACCAAGAAAAATAGAAGTGTCACCAGCTCTAGCATATAGCAGACACTCAGTGAATAGTCTGAATAAGTGAATGGTTACGTAAGAGTGATGTTATGGGGTCCATCTGACATTCAACTAACACCAGGTTCTCCCAACCCAAGGCCAAAATGAACTATGGCATTTGGAAATTTGTGGCCAGAATTATCATATTAAATAAAGCCGTTATAACCCCAACCCACTCTATATTGTTCACACAAGCCATACTACACCTTAATACCTTTCCAGAATGCGTTACTACAATCCTAAAGAAAATTAAAGAGCAGTTGCTGAAAATGCCAAAGGCTGAACTTTTACAACTGGATTCGTGAGTGAGGATTCTCTGTGTCGATGTGATATTTCCTACAGGGTAAGTAAGCCACTACTTCCCAGTGTCCACTCATCCCAGCCTCATCCATCATGGCAAACGTCATTGACTAAATGTGCTTCACTTTAACATACAAAACGCTTTTGCTTGTTGCCTCTCATCGGCCACATCAGAGAGAGCCTGGCCCTGCTCAAAGCTGCAGGGCACTCAGAAACCTCACTGTGACTGCTTGTCTTCCCTCCAAAGGTTATATTTCATGACAGAGATTAAACGTCTTGACCATTCTAGGATTGCTTTTGAAAATTATGCACTAGTGATAGCCACTCAAGCAAGGTGCTTAGTCATTTTCCTCTGGTCTCTGTCTCGAGCATCCCAATTTGGTCATTTCTTCAACAAATATTTCTTAGGTGCATAATATGTGTTAAAACCATGCTAAGCGCAGGGTCCAGTAGCATGACAGCCCTCCCTTGTGGAATCTACCTAGAATTAAAGGTACACATTGAATACACTCCAGGGAGCCAGTAAACAGAAGCCCCCGGTACCCTCATCACAGAGGGTCTGGCACAGAGCCCAGGGCCAGACTGTTGGCCGCTCCCTCTCAGGAACTGAATCTTGCCCAGAATTCTCTTGCAGTTTGTTCCTGAGGACACTTTTGGTTTTACAGAGCCATCCAGGAAGTTCAAGGTATTGAATGTTCCCACAAATTGCCATTTATTGACTACCAATTATGTACAAGCATTGAACTGTGCACTTCTCTTACATTATTTCTACATATATTATTTGAAAAAAATTTAAATGAAAAGGCTAATGTTTCTTGGCAGAGACACAGAAATGATTTCTCAAGGAGAGCAAATATATGAATTGTAGAATGTAATGTTACACATCTCTCCATACTCCCAGCACACCACCGGCCTCACAAGATGCTCATCACTGATGCTCCACACATGTTCCTAGAAAGACTACTGGCATAGTGACTCTAAATTGGCATAATGTGCAATGCCAATAAGGTACATGGACTATAGAGTGGAGGGTTCGCCATGGACAAATAACGGTAGGGGTAAGGTTTCATAAAGTGTTTTAGTGTGTATATATTATATTTATATAATATAAAATAGAATACGTGTGTGTAAATTAAGTATAAATATGTAATGCATTTTAATTATTCCATATGTATATATAACACATAGACACACATATAAATATATATTAATATTTTAAAGGAAAAACATAATTACACTGTCATCACTATTTTCAATCCATGGAATTCCAGAGGCTAGCCACTGGGTGGTAGAATTCCCATTGTTTATTTAGGAACAAGAATCCTATTCCTTTCTTTAAAGTTTAATACTTAATGTTAACAAGATTCCCCCCAAAGACCTTCAGGACCCTACATCTCTCAGATATTATTGCTTGAATGCCTTGTATGTTTGTATCTTGTAACTTCCTTTAACAGAATTATCCCTTCTACACTAGAAACACTGAAAGTCAGAAAGCCCTACTCTCTGCTTGCCACCCAGGAACTGGCACCAATTCCAGGGGGGACCTATTCAAATTTGGATCAGAATCTTCTTGCAGTTTTATTTTCAGATTTCTAAGCTCACATTAAGACCCTCTCATCAATTCCCTCAGTCACTGATATTCTGCTCCTCTGCTTGAGGAAACTTAAGAGTTGATTCTTCTCATTCTATTGTTTGCAATCAGAGAATTTTAAATTATAAATCCCAACTATAATAGCTAAATTCCAAATGGGTTCCAGGGAATGGAATGAATCTTGGAAAAGTAAAGACTTTATTAACATTTACCAAATCTGTAAATGCAGTTATGGATATAAGGTAAATGTCATCACCTCTAGCAGTTTAGAGAATATTTATTCATTTCATCAAAAAAAAAATCTGTTGTATACCCACTATGTTGTAGGCAGTGTGAAAATACATTCAAAGGATTATCTCAATTAATCCTAACAACAACTCATTGGAACATAAATTCAAGGAGGGATAGATTTTTATTCCCTGCTCCTTACTGTATTTCCAGTGTCAAGATGATTTTTTGCTTATAACCGATCAGTAGATGTTTGCTGAATTAATGGATAATCCTAAGAGGCAGGCGATATTTTACAAAATAAGAAACTGAAACTTGAAGAAGTCAAGTAAATGATCCATGGTCCCACTGTAAATAAGTGGTGAAGCTAGAATTTAAGACCCACGTGTGTTTTTCCCCAAGGCCCAATCTCCTACCATCTTGCTATTCTTGGAATACAGATAGGCAATAGGATTATTGACATCCGGGAGCTTGGACAAGCCCCTCTGATTCCAGGTTTCTCATTTTGAAGTAGAGATACAGTCCTCATTAGCTTTTAGCAGTCCCCTCATATATAAAGAATATGGCATTTTTGTGCACACTGGTAGAGCAGCGGTGGGGTCAGTCACCTCCAAGGGAACCCAAGTCACATACCCCTGGATTCAAGTCCCAGAGTCTGTGGGGGAGGCAACCAGTATGAACAGCTCAATAAAAAAAGGTCAAGATTCTTCTTCCTCCTCTCTCTGCCTGCCTGCCTATTTGCCTTCATTCCTGCCTGCATCATTCCTTTAAAACAAATAAGTAAACAATAAAAAAGGAATATGTCACTAGAGATAATATGGTATAACTGGGAGAGAAGATTGAGTCAGTCCTATTTCTGCCATTGCCAGCTTGCGAATGGGCAAAATATTTGCCTTTCAATTCTTTAAGGAAGAGAAGAAGAATGAGTGAAAGTTGTACGGGCTGACTCTGTGAGGTGTAATATAAATGTAAAGTAAAGTTTATAATCCATCGATATGACATTTATACATTTAAAGTCAAAATTTATGTCTTTTATAAGGTCAATTATAAATATCAATTGAGATATCATATGAATATATACTTACATAACACATATATACATAGCTATAGAACTAAATTAAGGTATTATTGTAATAACTCCAGTACACTGTTCAGATGAATTATCCACTCTATGGACGTCCCAGGGAATACAGTTACATACCAGGCGACTGCCCAAGGCTTATTTCATAAACCTGTTTTCCTTGAGCTGCCTCTGTTAATTAGGAAAGAGTGATATTGCTTAAAACACCATTCCCAAAGTCAGACCAAGACCAGGCTCTTAACTCAGAGATGATGCCAACATGATCATCACAGAATGGTGTGTCACTTCAGATGTGATCTTTACTTTACTAGTTAGCTCCACTTGGCCTGCATTTTGAAAGTGTAAGAGAGGAAACTTGAGGGTCTTTTTGCAAAGGAAAGAGAGAAAAAATGTTCAATGAAGGAGGAAGAAAATTAGGACACTGCAAAAAGGAATAATGACAAAAACTAAATAAAACACCAAAGGAATGAGAGAGTTTCACTCCAGCTTAGTTAACAGGGAATATTCGAATAGCGTGGAAAATACCAGAAGAATGAAGGCCTGATAAAGAACGTTTGTATTTAGACAATTAAGAAGCCAGATGATACAAGAAGAAGCACCATTAAACTCACAGGAGGTAAGGATTAGACACAATAATAACATATCCTCATAATCTTTTAAAAACAATGGATGAAAATATGAGTAGCAGATCTCAAAGCAAAACAAAGGTGTGGGAAGCAACAAAACAATTCTCTAAAAAGTCAAGGAATTCTAAATAAAACATAAAAAGATGGTTGTAGATAGAAAGAGATAACCTCTAGAACCCAAACAGAGGTGCTTGGAGGTCACTGGGAACCAATGGCTTGCGCTGTGCCTGATAATAGTCACCTGCACCATTCTGAGCCTCCATGAGTTGACCAGGCCACCAGGAAAAACAAGAATGCCAGGAAAGGAGGTTGCATTCTTGGTTATTTATCTTCATCCAACCAGCAATAGAGCTGTTACCATAATACCTTGATCAATAATTTGCTACCTAAACCAGAACCGGATGACCTTTACAGACAGCTTATTTCAGCCGAAGGACAAGAGCACATAACAGTCCCTTCTCAGTGTGCTGGCCTGGGAGTGGTTCGGAGCACATTGTTTAGACAGCAGTAAAACACTGTTTTGTAAACACAACCAGACATGCAAAATGGGCACCACTTTATCTTAAACATCAATGCACAAAAAGCTGTATTCTTTGAAACAAAGAATGGACACGCTGAAATGGAGTCATTGGCCTAAGCAAAGACTTTGATAGTCACCAGACTCAGCCTGGCAACTCTTCAACAGATCTTAATACTCAGGTCATTTTCTCAGTCCCTTCAAAAATAGTTCCAGGGTGGTGTAGAAGACCACCAGTGAAAGGCCATTCATTCATTCAGACATGAGGCAATACTGATTAGCTTCTGTACACGGAATTTTGATGGAGGAAGTAAAGAGCTGCTAGGAGCACATAGGAACTGAGACACACAAAAAATCCTCATCCTTATTTACTAATGATCAGGGAAGAGCAAGCTGTCTTATGCTGTGCATTTATTGGGCTCCTATTATGTGCAAGCCATTATATACAAGGAAAAAATGAATAAGACATTGTTTCATTCCTTAAACCGGAAGACACAGAAAGCCAAAATATTAATAAACAACAATGCATAACCACAATTGCAAAATGATTTGGCGCCCCATTATGGGAAGGAAAATATTTTAGAACTAAGTACAGTTTTGCAACAAGTAGCTTATTTAGAGGAATATGCATCTTTTCAATGCATTTTAAAAGAATTCTATTCCCCACTAAACATGACTTTGGGGAGACTTAACTTACAGGTTTATTCTACTGAATCTAGCTTACAAAGACATGCCCAAGATTCAAGAAAGGACGTTAAAGTCAAATCTGGGATGTAGTATCAACATTTTGTAATTGCCTTCCTTCTCAAACAAATGCCAACAAAAATCTTGGTCAGTCAACGAGTATCAAGGGTATACCCACTAGGGACATAGAATATCGAAACAATTCCTGGCCTTAATATTGTAATAGATGCTTTGAGGGGCAGGAAGGCATGGCTTTGATGTGCTGACCACTCTGTGGTAGGGCGGGTTCCCACTGATCTCTGCACTGTCATGAAATCTACTCCAAGATCCTCCTTGGGCTCTGCCAGCTGTTTAGGTAGAGGTGGAATTAATCAGGGAATTAACTTCCTGAATCTGAGAGGTTCCTGAGATTTTAAAATTCAGGAGAATTGAAAACAACAAGACAGAAATAATTCCAGGCATTTGGAAAATTTGTAAAAGGCTGAGAGTAGGAGGGGATGAGAAGCTTAGTGCCTGGCAAGAGAGGTATTCAACAAGAGGCAATCTAAGAGGGGCTAGAAACTGGAGTTTCAGAGTGAAGCCACCCTAATTCTTCTGCTTGTTTTGTGTAACGTGGCCCTGGGTAACTTAACTTATTTAGCAATACGTGGACTATAAAATGAGGCAATACCTCCAACTCATCAGGGCAATTATGTGAATTTTATGAGATCATTTATTTTCATTTTATTAATTTAAGTTTTATAACACTATTTTTAACATGAAAACACCATTTAAACATAGCCACCATCAGGGGCTGGCACATAAAAATACCCAAAGTTACTATTTTTATTGGCAAGAAGACAAATTGATGTTAAAGCATAAGCAAAAAAATCTTAATATGTCACACAAAGGAGAATCCTATATCTCTCCTCCAGTGTGTCTGCCACATAGAAGTTTCCTTTAAGACACCCTTCCTCATAAAGATTTCTATGACTTCTCCAGAGCTCAATGGTTACTATTATGTTACATTACGTAATGCTGTCTATTATAATATTATAACATTATGTTATATATGCTATATTGTGCTATTATATTATAATGTTATATCATATTATGATACATAATTAAAATATTATGATATATTATATATAACATGCATTATATACATTATAATATCACACAATATTATAATTATATTATCTATTTTGTTCAATAACAGCCATCCTATGTGCTTTATAATCTAGGCAGGTCAAATTATAGGTCCTTCCTCTTTGTTCCTGCTCTGAGCCATATCCTTCCTGATTCTCTTATTTTCCTTAATTGATCCAATTTCTCCAAATCACCCAGGCTTCAAACCACAGTAATTTTATTCCCTCTTCTCTCACCACAGCATGGAACCCATCATCTCTGTGATAAAGATCTTTATTGATTCTTTGTTCACAGTCTCCCATCCCCATTGCTTCCTTTCATTGTCACCATAATCCTCTGATTCAAGCCCTATCCTTCAAGCTGGAAAACCACACAGATCCCTCCAGGACCAGTAATCTCTGTCCAGGATAACCCATCTTCCATGATAATAAACCCAATAAAAGGCCTTATCTTCACCTGTCCTGACCAACAATCCTTATGATAGTTACTTGGCGTGCCTGGGTCTCCCTTTCCCTATTGCTAGTCAAAATCTCTCCTCATATTAATGTAGTACAATTCTCAGATTCCATTCACTTGTATCAACTTTTCTCTTCGGCCCACCTCGATTACTCCTTATTTCTGAATCATCCCTTTGGCTTTCTTCACCATTGTGACTCTGCTCAGACCATTTTTTCATCCCTGTTCAGTTTGTTATGCCCACAACTCACATAAATCCTGGTGCACAACAGGAGACAAATATGAGCGTGTTAAGTAAATAATGCAATGAAAGTTAAAAATGAAATATTCATCTTTCTTCTGAGTTGATGGAAAGTTCTCTTCATCCTGAAGATCTATTTTAGGGGCTCCTCCCCAGCAGCTTGCCTCCCCCGAAAGATCTTTTAGATCTCTTCCAGCCTCACCCTTCTTAGATGAGTTTGCTCATAGGCCAATGAGCACATATTCCCTTAGGAGACGCTAGTTTTTTTGTGTTTGCTTTTTTGCTACTTTTGAGTAACACAAGAGTGTTTACTCAAGATATTTATTTTATATACATATATATATAAGTATATACACACATACATACATATATATATATATATATAATTTCTTTCATTCACAAAGCTAAATTTCATCTGGGAGACTGAAATTGCATTTTAGTCTATATTTCACACTATGCCACCAAAGTTCTTTTTTTTAATTTAACTAATTTTTTTGAACAAACATTGTCTCATAACTTCATACAAGCTTAAAGTGTGCATCATTGTAAATAAACCTCCGTATATAATAAAATCTTCCTTCACCATTATCACAATTCACTTTTTAATGGACAATGAAGGCAAGACCGAGATCATTGATTCTTATATTCCATATGGTGCCTAAAATAAGACTTTGTGGAATGACCATCCGCTTTTACACAGTATCTGATTGTGTGACATGGCCAGGTCTTATCGCCTCATAAAGCTGTGTGTACCCCCAAAGAAGATAATCCCCAAATTCCACCAACTGCTCTTGTGTATATCATAGTTTCTAGCGAAGTTCAAGGCACACGGCAAAGCCAAAAAATAATGGTTGGCTCTATAGTAAGTGTGGCACATATGCATGCTATGATATATTCAGGAATATCAGAACTGCCAGAGGAAGAGGGAGGCTGTGATGGCCTCATTACAAGGTAGTCTCCTGTGAAGATGGAGGACTTTAGTAATGGACTGAGCATGAAGAATAAAGGACAGAGAGACAGAGGCAGTGACCCCAAGGCTTGCGGTCTGAGGGAAAAACAGCAAACTGGTTTCTGATCCCTGGAAGCACACAAACAAGAAGTTAGGCAACCTCATGTGCACCGTGTTGGAGAGTCAGTCTATGCTAAAGATTAACAGCTGCTCTTAAAGTGGACTAAAGAGAGGGAACATGCTTGCAAAGCAGCAAACACCTCACTGGCAGCAGACTTCAACTGTGTGGCGATGAAAGCCCATAGCCCATCAGTTTCCTGCAGAAATAGGCACCATTTGACCACTTAACAGTCACTAGAGCATCTCAGTAAAGCAAATATATCCTTGGAGATGGCTATGCGACTGGCCAGTGTTTCTCAGTCTGCCTGATAGAAAATACCAATTCCATCTGCTGATACTGAGGAGAAGCAGTGGGAACCAGGAAATGTGAGTTCTGGTTAAATACTAACTCCTAAATTCCTAATCTGTGGGAGGACAGAAAGTATGCATAACCAACAGTGGTAATCAGCACTTAGCAGGGGCCCAATGCATTGTTTAGGAGAAAGCCAGTGATTGAGAGAGAATCAATATCTGGGACATCATGTTCTAAATTTCCTTGACTGCCACCTGGCAGACATGAGTATCTTAATTCTGCAATCTGGTGACATTTCCTTGAAAACTGAGGTCTTGCATTAGATACCTTTCTACTCCCCACCACACCTGGCATAACACCTTCATATAATGTGAGCTCAAGAACTTTCTGGCAGTTGATTGCTTGACAGGGAATAGCTACCTCGTACTGACTTGGCAAATTCAGTCTTCGGAACTTCAGTCAACTGGTCAGCCTTGGAGCAAATTTGATGATCTACAATATCGTTTCTGATAAACTGAGTAGAAGATAATTCATGGTTCATTGTTACAACCTGCATGTGTGGTTTATATGATGTAAACTGAGATAACTCGCTTATACCTTCACTTCACACACACACACAGCTTATGAACAATAAAGAGCTGATAAAGTTGTTTGTACACACAATAGAGAGACAGACAGACAAGAATTGACAGAGCAATAGTCTTATGAAGAGCTGCGAATATGTACGAAGAAAAGATACCAAGAATAGCCAGCCTCGTGTTTTAAAACTGGATTTTCTTTGCTTTCTGCTTTTAAATTATACACTGCAAAGTCACTGAGGAGAAAGCTTTAAGAAAACTTTCATTTGCTATGGTACAGCTCACCGGTCTTTCTTTGCCTAAAAAAAATAAATAAACCCCCTGAAAACGTTTCTTTCTTCTCATAGACATTAATAATGATAGCTTGAACTGTAAAGATTTGGTTTTACTGAAGGTAATGGAGTAATGTTTATTTCCATTAGACTAGGCCTATAAAATCCTCTTTTTATAACCATGAGCCTACAATTTCAAAACAGCAAAGCTTGACATTTTAGTCTCTGACAGGCAACACTTAATATTGGGATGTTTTAAAAATCTATATGAAAAAAGCTCTTAATACGAGATAGGCCGAACATTTTCCCTGCAAATGGTTTGTTTTAGCTATCTCTCTTCCTCCCCGACAGACGAGGAAAATCAGACAGCTTATTGGCTTAGTTTGCTAGGCCAGGTTAAAGGATGCAATGCTGAAAGACTCTTAGAAGAGCTTACCCTTGGGCTAAAAATAGCAGGCACTAGAGAATTATCTTAAATACAACCAAACTTGTTCTGTACTGTGAATGCAGATAACTGTAATATGTTTCCATTTTTGGTCATTTCAAGATTTTTCTTTCTTTCTTTCTTTTTTTTTTTTTTTACTTTGCTTGCTATAGCTGACTATTTAATTCATTTCTGATTCTATTTGTCACATTTGCTCTCAGAGATACTGCCCGGGGTGTCTGAGGAATTCTTATTTAGCTCCCCTGCTCTTGTTAAAATCTAATAAGCTGTTGGCTCACAGAACACTCTGGAGACAGGTCTGGTTAGAAGGCAAATTCATTAAGCAATGCCAGGAAGTGCCTACCCTCTACATGCTTTTTCTTGACCATTTTGTTTTCCTCCTAAGAGGTGAGAAATGCAGTTTATTGCCTCTCATAAATAGAGTACATACAACTTCTGACGTGATAACATCCCACAAGTAAAAATTACCTACAGTGATCAATTTCCTGTTCTTCCCATCCATTTAGCGGGCATTTTTATTCCTGTGTGTGTCCTCTTTGCACTTCATTTCTAGCTTTGCCACAGAATGCATTCCATTATCTTATCATTATTTGCATAAATTCATCTTTTCCATAAGCCCTCTAGAGCCTGTACCTTACCATGCATTGTGCAGAACACATCGTGAATGATGAACACCGCACTCCTGCCTGTACCATAGCAGGTGCTGTTGAGTCAATAAATGGGTTGATGAGAGAAGGAATGAAACCAGCTTCTGCAGTGGAGCACCCTATGTAACAGCACCCTGAATTATAACACGAGTCAACCTAAATTCTTGGGATGGGCACACTGTTCCTTTCGCACAGGACAACTCAACAAGGCCTGTGCTAAAACAGCAAAGATGACCATGAATTCAATTCCTCCACAAAAACTTTAAGGAATGCAGATGAAGGGGCTCCTCTCTCTGGGCTATTTTTGCACCCTGGCTTCTCTGATCACAGCTTACAAGTGAAAATCATCAAAAGCATTCGAAACTTCTGAAAAGTCCAAATACCATGGGAAATGAACCCATCTTTGCCATCCCACCACTTCTCTCTAGCCTCTGTGGTTGGTTCTTTCAATATAAAGAAACCAAACAAATGAACCAACTCACAGAAAAAAAAGACTTAGTCTATAGGATCAAATTAGAGATCACCAGGAGGAAAGGGGGAGAGGGGTGGTCAAATCTGATAAAATGGGTCAATTTGATGGTGAAAGACAGAATTGGACTGTGGCTAGTGAACTTAATGTAATCTGTACAGATGATGCTTCACAAGGACATACTCCTTAAGCCTATGTAATGTGATGATGCAATGTTCCTTCAATACCATCACATTTTTTTAATTTAAAAAACAATTAAGCCTGATAATTTCTACACAAATCAGGCAGACTAAGCTTGTGAAATCGTGTATGGTTTTTCTACAAGACAAATTCTTTTTATTGCAGTTTGACAAGGAAACTACAACAAAAGGAAGAAAGTCTTTGCAAAATTTGAAGTCTGGATCTATTGAGAGACTTCTCAGAGTTCAGGAAACAGGGGCAGAGTGCCAGAAACCTCTGGACATGTGTTTTTATGAGTATCTAGGTAACAGCTAACGCTTTGTACAGAGGAAAATTTTTTCAGTCTCTGGAATTCCATAAAGGCACCTATTCTCCAGGTCTTCAATGAGTGTAAGGTAAGTTCTGTGTGGGAGAGGAGTGAACACCCAATGTCAATTAAAGACACATAACTGTACCTTTATGTGCCAACATGCATTGCTTTAACTCAGTCACATGTGCCAGTCTCACAACTTCTATTAAATCCACCCATATATCTTGACATGAGCAGCAAGTCTTCTCAGTGAGAGAGAAGGTAAGTTCCCAGCCATGCTGGCAGACCCACCAACACTGCTGTTACTGTTGGCTCTGTTTACAAACCATCTCTTGGAGAACATGCCCTCAGATCTTTGATACGTCTTATTTTTAGCATGATTGCTCTGAATGGCTGGGAAGGTCACTTATTTGCTCCCTCCCTCTGAATTTGGTAACACCACCAGAAATCCACCCATTAACAGATATCAAAAATAAGTTCCATGTATACATGGCATGGCTTTGTGCTGGACACCCAGAAAGTGGTGAGGCACCAGTCTAAGACCTGTCCTTCCTCGCAGGTCATTTATAATTTGGCACGAATAGCAGAAAACTCTCCCAGATAGTTATAGCTACAATTCCAGAGCCTTAACCCTGGAAAGGAAAAGATGTTCTTTTGTACACATGACAATAAAATGAATTTTGTGCCCCACAGGGCCACACATGCCTTCCTACATGCAGAGAAATAATAGTTTACCCTTCACCTGGCTAAGCCTCCAGCCAAACACAGACCAAAAGAGCAAGCATCTAGAATAGCCATACATGGTTATAGTAAACCTTGTGGAAATGGTGTCTATGGGAAAATCCCTTTCAGCTCTCACTCCTTAAGACATATCTCCATGGATGCTCACTGGTGGACAGATTCAGTTTCTGATATCCCCCAATAGGACAACTTGTACTATCCCTGTCTATGCACTTAATTTGCATTGATACTCTGTTTCCATTGTTTAGCATCATGGAGGTCACTAAGATGGCGGAGAGCCCCCTTACCCACAGCCTGGAATTAGCTTTTATGTTACCAGATGAAAGATCGGGTAGAAAAGTCCACTGTTGGCACAATTAATCTGGTCCCTCAGGGACCATCCACTGATTCAAGAGCAGCTTGCAGATGAGTGATGGATGGGGGTGACGGGGGCGGAGGGGGGTTATCACTGTCAGACTGTATCAGGGGTTATTATGATAGTCATAAAGAGAAAGGGAAAAACTAAACAAGAGAAGAATTACTGCTGAAAGGGACACGAAGAGAGATACAAATGCCTCCATACAAAGGACAAGTATGAGAAAGCGCCAACAGGACTGGGCTGCTTATGATAAGGTGGACACTACTCTTTGAAATTGGGAAAGTTTGAATATTAATGAAGAGCTCATGACCTAACCAAAACCTGAGGTCCATGAAAAGAAACCCAAGCTGCCCAATCTCTTCCCGCAGGTGAAAGGTGCCAGAGCTGGGCGAGTATGGATAAAGCACATAAAGAAGACACAGCAACATTTCTAGAGAGATGGAAAGATTTGAAGGACTCAGTCCTTTTCATTATGAAAGCCTTTCTCTAAAATCAAGTAGCACATTTTCATAATTGCTGTGTGAGTCCTAAGATTGGTGATTCATATATAAAGATCTCCAAACAAAAAGGTGGAAAGATAGTACCACCATCACAATTCAATGTGCTTCAGATGAATAAACACTCATGAACTGTGCATTGCTGGGATGGTGGTTTATTTGAGGACAAGGGAGGATAAGAATGGAAAACAAAAAGGGAGGGAACTATAAGCAATTTCATTCTAAAATAATGTGGGGAATTACTTACTTATGAATAACTTTACTGAGGTTTATTTGTCTTGACCAATAGCCCTGTAGCCAAAGAATGTTACTATTGAGAAGAAGAAAAAAAATCAGTGATTCTTTATCACAGAAAATTATGTTTCACTTATAAGGGAGAAAGTAATCTAACATGATACAATGAAGTTCAATATTTCATGGAGCATTTGCTTATTTAGTACTACTTCCAGGAGGACTTGCAGGATGATATCAAGACTCTGTGAAAATCTTGTAGCTCTAAAAATACATGTGGTTATGTGCAGAAGCCTCATTTCTCTCTCATCATCAGGCATGAATTCACAAAAGTACTTGTACAGATGAAGCAAGAAGTTGACTTGCTTCAGAATAAAATTTTGTCTTAAAGCATTTAATGGAAAGATTTCAAAATCATTTGCATATTTTTTCCATCATAAAAATTATGAGAATTGATTTTTATTGCATTGTGTGACATTATAAATGGCTGGAGGGAGTTAAGAAACAGAACTTGAGAAAGGTAGGGTTCTTTGCCCTCAAACCAAAATGGCCCCAGTTCTTGAATGTTTGTCTACTGTTTGTAGTTATCAGCCTCATCTCCTTTAGTCAGTTCACACTTCTTTCTCTGATCCCACTACCTCTAGAAGTTCTTTACCTTTCTTAGTCATTTATCCTAACCTCCTAGGTGCTTAGAAAACAGAAAACAAAATTGGTTTAAATTGTACGTAAGGAAAAAGGAAGCACGTGGTCAGCAAGGGCTGGAGAAGATTATCTGGAAATAAAATAGATTTGAGGGCTTATTTTTTTTCTGCATCCTGTTTGGCTTCTTGGAGACATTTTTACAACTGGTGTGTTTCTCAGCCATGTTTCAGATAATTAATAATACTAAAGTTAATAATGGCCAGAGAAATGAGGTCTACTAATATAAATGATAAAAATAACCACTATGATGAAGTAAAAATGTCTCCCATCTGGGGAACATACATCTTCCTTTTCATCTAGGAAACATGTAGCTGGAAATAAAAGTGAACCAGCAATGAAAGGAAAAAAAGAGTCGAGTCAGGGTTTTGTCTTTTTGTACCACAAAAGCAGCAGGGAGGTCACCCAGCCTTGTCGGAGGGTATCACGCCTTCTGCTGACTCAGAGAAGAAACACATTTGCCATTCAAAGACAAATTAAATAGGGCATGGATCACGCTATGTGGATCGTAGACTCAGTAATCTGCCAAGACCAGGCAACATTCAGTCACCTCCAGATACATCTAAACACAGAAAATTCGCTGGCTCTGTATGGACAGAATGTCTCTGTCAAAATATTCACTTGGAACAAATATTGCAAAGCAGTCCAGACCAGATTTTTGTCCCACAAGAAACTGACACAAATTCCTTTAGGGCAGACACAGTCATCTCAGCTACCTTGGTGGGACTGCCAGGTGATGGGATTACAGGAGCTAGAAAGTGGCATGGTGACTTCATATAACTCTCCAATCTGCTGCATGCTGAGGCCAGAAATTGGAGACCAGCAGGGAAAAGAAGTCACTTCTCCTAGGTAGCATTGCTCACTTTCAAGTGTTCAGGATTCTGCCCAGATTCCGGGAAGAACAGGAGGTGAGCCTGTCCCTGAGACAGCATTACCTAAAAGGAAAAGTCAGGTTGGTATACACAGGCAGAGCAGGGTGTCCCTAAGCTAAGCATGTGCTGGCAAGACTCAAGAGGATCTTGACATGAGAACATTCTGGACAGAATCTGAGTTGGCGAAGTTCCCTGGACACCCAGGAAAACTATGTCTGCAATACAGAAGCTCCAACTCACATCTGAACAAATGTGATGGTGCCCAGGGAAGTGAATGTCCTTAGGCCAAGAGCCCATGGAAAACCAAGGGCATTCCTATAATAGAGGCCGTTTTTTCCCTGTGTAAGCACCATTCCAAAGCAGAAATAAACTCAGAACAGACTGAGGAGAAGAGATTTGAGCCTGGGTGTGTAGGAAAGTGAAAGAGATCAAATTGAACGCTGTTTGGCAGAGACGTAATGCGTGGTACCTCCAGAGAGAGGAGAGGGACTAGTAGCAGTCAGTCTGCTCACACCTCATTCTAAGAAGCAGGATGGTCGTGTGCGGGACTAGCCCATGAGGCAATGAAAAGAAGGCTCCAGGAGATAGAAAAGGCACAGATGCAGGAAGTCTCCTACAGGCAAAAGCAAGCCAGCCCTTCCAGCTAGGCTGACATATCGTTCTCAGAAAGGTCAACAGGCCTAAGAGGGGAGAAAAAGGGTTTCATCCACATACATTGCCAAGGACACAGCATTCTAGTCATGACTGATGCGAGACCTTTCTTTTGACTGCCTTGCTCCTGTCCCTAAAGTTGGCTTCCTTTTTGTCTTGCCTTAAGGATGCCAATGAGTAAACTCTGATTTGCCTGAACAGAGTATGCAGAGGACCCCTAAAACCTACATTCTGTCCCTGTACCATATGCTAGAGCTCTTGGTTTGGAATAGAAGGTGCTGATTGTTAGGAGAAATGCTGGCAAATAAATTTCTGCTTCAAGGTGAAGTTACCTCTGAAGATAAGTGAAGCAATCCCAAAAAGGACAGACTGTATCAGTGCACGAGGGCCAGGAAAACAAGCAGGTAAAGAAAGTCCCCTGTGTTTCTTTTGTCCCAAAGTTTCTCTCACTTGATTTTAGAGTCTGTCTTCATCACTAGCCGTGAACTTCACAGAGCCACAGCCTGTGTCTATTTTAACCAGTGTCCCCAGAAACTGGTAAGATGAGCAAGCTAATGGTTGATGATAATTATTTTTGACAAATGGGTAAATACAGCAGTGAGAGAACAGAGGGAGTTAAAAAACCCAGAAGGATGAAGAAATATGAAAATATGCAAAAGTTGGAAATCAAGAGCTTTGGCTGGTGAACCGTTTTCACAAATGAGGAAATGCGATTACAGTGATAGGGAAAGAAGAGACCACTGTTACTAACAATCTTCCACACTATTTGCATTCAAAACCATCATCCTGAGGCTTGAAAGTTAAAGCCACTTAAGCAGGGAAGTCAACGGGACTGAAGATACACGCTGCCACCCCTGCTGTCTCCAGGCCATTTGAAGGAAGATGGGAGGACTGAACACCTAAGAAACTTGCAAACGTGAAAATGTACTTGCTCTTGTGACTTTGGTGCAGAAACGTTAGCTCCTGGGGAAACTGGTCTCTGCAATTGTCCTTCAGTGACTGAGGGTATATTTCATGTGTCCTTGTTCTCTGTTCTGTAAGTTGCAATGAGGGTTCAAAAACTTCCTTTGTGCCTCTCTAAAAGCTTCTGGAAAGTTTGACCAATATGTCCAGCTTCTACTGTTACCCAGTGCTCTGGTAATGAATGAAGAGTTAACTGAGTGCAAAGGCAACAAGAAAGCTTGCTAGAATATAGAGAACTGCATGATAATTAGCACTAATTGACACAACCAGAATAGAAAGTAGAAAACACTAAAAATTGCTTTAAAGGAGTACACAAAAAGCTAGTCACACACACCCACACCCCAAACAATCCTCAGTGCTGACTGCCAATGATACTTTTGGATGAGAGAGGAACCTCACCAGATTAGCCAATTAGCATTCACCCAAGAAAAGTGAGCGCTTTGGAGAGAAGGAAGAAAAGGGACTCATCAACGGTAATATCAACTTCACAATAGCCCTGACTGTTCATCTTCCCAAAGGAAGAGCTACCTCCCCACTTTCTTTTTTTTTTTTTGTCACCCTCTCGACAATTCTGGGGGAAAAAAATGTTCGTTCAACATTATCGCAAGCCAGAATATGACTCTATTTATGTGACAAGTTGACAACATACAATTTCATGCTTGTTGAACTGATCGGTGTTATATATTCACTGTGAATATTATGAAGCTTCAACATTATAAATATGAAACAGTATACACTTATTCAAAATAACTCCAGCAGTGGCAATTTATAGCTTGGTTGTTTGTGTTCTTATGAAGCCCAAATGCCACCTTAAGGAGCTGCAGCTCGCACAAACAGATGTGCAGTGTGACTGCGACCAAAATGGATTGACGGTGACCTATGTGAACGCAGGCTATTACATTTTGGTCTGCATGGCAGCTGACACTGGTTTGTATTTAGATATGTGACTGTTGGGAACACTGTGTCCTTAAAGCTCTGTTTAAACAGGCGCCAAGACATTTGTCTACCGGACTAATTATTTTATCACCCTTCTATGGCAAGTGACACTTTTTCTTTCCTCTTGGAAAAAAAAAAAAAGCAAATGTGTACGTACGCACGCACAGCACACACACAGGCACCCGTCACGTTTTCACTCTACTGCGCAGGTTACAGCAAGTACTTGAAACTTCGGTCATGTCAGGTGAATGTTGGCCAGAGTTCCAGAATGCCTGCATCCCAGACCACTTTCCTGAGCTGGTGCCTGGGAATGGGACAAGGCCACCAGCCATCAAATCATAAGCTGTCACAGACACTGTTTGGGGTCAGGCTCTTTCCCTCCTTTTCTCTCTCTCCCCCTGCTCCCTTTCTTTCTCTTAGCAAGCTTCGACCAATTTGCAAGTGTTTGCTTCCACAAGGACAAATTTGGAAGAGTGAAGAACAACACAATTTATCCAAATGTGGAAGGAAATGAAGGCACCAGGCGCCTTGCTAAAGCTAGATATCAAAAATTTGCATAAGTAGTTTTCCCACAACAGAGGTACCATTCGGAACAAAATAAATTGCTTGTATTGTCTGCAAGGGCACAAGCCTTGACCAAGTTTGTGGGTGCATCCCTGCTCAGACATTTCTTAAGTGTGCACAAATAGTCCTGCTGAGATGCTCACGTGAGTTGCCCTCTGTGGGCAGACCTAAAAGCCATTGCTTATTTACTTATTGTTCAATTATTTATGTGTCGGGAGCCCCCGAATGACTATTGCTTTTATCTCCAACATCTCTATTTGACTATTAAGGAAAATAAATACTGAGTATTTGATACATGGATTCAATTGCTGCAGGATTTTTTTGGGAACTCTTTCTTTTCCTATCTGTTTATTTGGCTGCTGAATGTTAGGGAAACCCCCCTTGCTCTTGTTTGGGGAGCTAGAAAAGTATCAGAGACTGGCATCCTGGATCTCTTTTGACACATTTTCACTGGAGTGCTTTGGAATGTCCCCAGGTCTACAAATCAGCATCACTTTCTCTGTTTCCTGTTGGACTGATGTGGCGGTGTCGTTGGTCAGTGGAGTATTTCCAGCCCCCGAGATAACACAATCACACCATTCACATCTCAGGTACCTTGGCGGTTCTTACCACCTTGCTTTTACGACCTCTTCAGAACTGCCAGGAATAGCCATCTGCAGCCTGTTTGCAAAACCATCGTAGTGGGAACCTAGCCTTCTCCTCGGTGATCTCATGGCGATACTCTGCCATGAAACCCCACTTGCCACAGCAACATGTGCTCCATGCTCCATTTGGGAATAATGGAAGTGTTTTCTGTGTGTGTGGAGCATATCCTACATGTCATGGAGGCAATTATCATTTCAAGGCACTCTTAATTAACAGAAGACGGGGTGTGTGCTTTGCTTCGATGTACTGATAGGCGACTGGACAGGTAGCCTGAAGCTATTTGGTTCACAGTCATGAATCAAATGACTCAGAGCAGCCCTTCTGCGATTTCTTCTATGTGCCTAACTCAACTTAATTTCGCCATTATATCACCTAGAACATGAAGCACATTGCTCAAATTCTGTGTTAAATCACAATTGTTTCCTATTAAGTGTTCCAAGCTACCCATTTTTATTAACAGTTACTTTATTAAATCCTTAATAACACAGATAGAATAGTTAGTTAATTTGTGTGTTGAGCCATGGATGTTAATTTGTAAACATAATAACATACTGCAATCATTTGCATAATAGCATTTTAATCTTTTTAGTAAAAGCTGTAATTCCCTACAAAGTACACTGCAGTAGAAACTAAGTGACTATTGGTAATAATACAAAAGGCCTTAAAATTCTGATCCTATTATAGTGTTGGAACATACCCAAACTGCTTCCATAATCTCTGAAATGTTACTGTTCTCTGATTTAGGTGTCTGTGTCAAGAATAAAAATGAAGTATAACTGGTAGCAGTAGACTATTTCCTAAATGTAATTTAGTATTCACTAAGCACCAGCACTTTGCAAATAGCTCTGAGGCTTTCCTTCAAAGTTCGGAGCTCCAGCTATGCAGTTGTGTGAGGAACACCATGGAATTCTCTCTACACTCGGGATTCCAAAGACAGGGCATGGATAAGTTGTACTGATGTGGCACCGGAGAAGGCATCAGCCAAAGACGATTTGGCGACTGAGTCACCTCCCTCCTCCCTAGCCTGACTGTATCTCACTGCCTCTGACCAGAAGTTTGGGAGAGAATGAAAAAAATGGGGGAAATGCTTAAAGAAACTACTTCTGGAAGAAAGAAAAAAACCCAATGCAACTGTACAGGATTTAGCATAAAACTTCAGAGCCCATTGACACCTATCACAGGACTGGCCCCAAAAAGTTTTTCTTCTTCTTTTCTTTTTTTTTTTAAAGTGGGGTAGTTGTTTAAAAGTCAGGCCAAGTCATTTTACGCAAGATCTGGTCATTCATTAATCCATCTGGCTGCAAACCTTGAATGAATAACTTGCAGTAGTAATGGAGATGGGCAGGGCTACAAAAAAAAAAATCAGTGTTTAGAATGCAAAACTATGCAAATGATTCTCTCATTTTGGAACCAAAAAGGCCCCAAAGTTTCTCTGATGATCATTTCGAGACACATGGCATAATGGATAAGAAGTCATTTATCTTTGTAGAATTTTGCCATCGCCAAGAAATAGAGTGTGTATTTCATTGAGTATCTCTCTCTCTCTCCTTCTCCCTTGCTCTCCTTCTAGCTACTTGAAATTCAGCATCTTTGGCAGGCTACAGCAAAACACAGCTTCCTGCTTTGCTTTCAAACTCTACCTCAGAGGGCACAATCTTGAAAGTAATCCGAGAGGTTAAAGAAGTAGAGAAAAAAAAAAGTCCTTGCAAAATTGTTTTACATTACAGGCAATTCATTTTATAAAACCCACAATAAAAGTTTTCATTGCTAAAAGAATTGGTGCATAATTACAGGGAAAAATTAACCTTGTTGAAAACGTAAGTCTGGGGCAGGAACAGTGGAGGAACAATTTGACTCTCCCTGTAATAACGTGATCTTTAACATTCATCTTTTTATCTGCTCTGTGTACTGATCTCACTCCTCGGTGAGCCATCTGCCGGGCTGGAAGACGGCTGCATTCTGCGTTACATATGGACAGAGGGAGGCGGACAAACAGACAGGTCCCCCACAGGTAAAGTTTACTACACAGGCACAGGCATCTGTTAGACAAATAGACAGAGTGTCCAATACACCACCCTGCATCCTGATTACTTTACTCTAGACTCTTATCTTTGAAGTAAATCTAAGAGGCAATGAGCCACTTTGCCTGATGTCTCTCCAAGTTTTCCTCCTTGTGAATGTGTGTCTCCACTTCTCTCGCCCCCTCCCCAAATATCCAGGTATGGTCATTTTTTTTTATTTCAATGACCCAACTGAGAATCTAGGAGGTGGGAAAAGCCTAAATATACCCATGAAATGATTCAACTACTCTTGGAGTGTCAGAATATCTGATATAAACTAGTTAGTCTCTGACCCCCAGCCCCCCTCAAACCTCCCGAACGAAACAGTACATTCTATAGTTCTTGTGCCTAATTACACATCTAGATTTCCCCTTCCCAAATTGCAAATGACTGTAAACTGGATGAACTTCCATGAAAAAACAGCAGCCAATCTCATTTCTTGTAACTACAACTTACATTCCAAAAGTAACCACGAGGTAAGTTAGTGGTGGTGAAAGGCGGCCATGGGACCAGTATCCTGTGACTTGCTACTTATTAGCAGGAGTTGATGCTAATAGACATAACCCTGTGGGTCAGAACTCCTGAGCCTTATTTTTCCAGCGGTCAGCATAATGGTGGGGAGGAAATAAGGTACTATACCAGATGTTCCCAAGATAAGGCAGATGTTATCAAGGCAAAAAGTCTAAAATAGTTTCTAACTGTAGAGGGAGACTCACACACACATCCGTACACTCACACACACATGCACCCACACACATGCATGTGCACGTATGCACACACCTGTGCACACATATGCACAGGTGTGCACTCACACACACCATTTAAGTCTCCCTGCAACACAAGCCGACTTTAGAAGTAGAAAATCAAGCTGCACACAGATGAGGTCAGATGCTTGTTTCCTGATTTGTGACTCTCTGAGATGAACATCTAACTGATTTATACCAAGAATTTGGAATTTTGTGGTAGACTACAAATGCAAAGATAAGTACAACATAAATTTTTAAAATACTCCATAAGTCTCCATGAGTTCCAACATTTCTCAATGTTCTTATGTTACAGCCAATTATCTCCCCACTTAAATGGCTATTATTTTCTTACTTGAAGTCTATGTGCTAGAGAAGTGTCATTACCGAGTGTGGCAAAAATCTGGTTGTGGGCCATAAATTTAATTTAAATGACAAACATTTATTGATTGCAAATTGGAAATTCCAGAAATCTTTAAAAAAGTGATTATTGTAAATGAATTCAGTCTCTCCACATAACAAAGGAGAATTTATTCTCATGATGATTAAATTAAGGTGAGATTGTTTTTCTGCACAATTTTCCCTTTTATTTGTTTTGTCAAAACTCCAAGAGTTTGCCATTCATAGAAAAGTGTGTCTGACCACAACACAGGCAGTCAGAAGCAGGAATTCATTACCATGGAAGGCTGCAGAATTTCCTCCAAGGAGACAAGTGAGGAAAAGCAGACACCATGTCAATTTGTGGATTGGGTTAAATATGTTCTGCCCCCAGGCAGCAGAGAGATGGAGAGCCCCTTTGTAAAATGATTCACAGGTCTGAGAAGGTTCTCAGCTTCCCAAAGGTGAACAGAAACTTAACCAGGAAAAGACCCATGAAGTTCCGACTCTCTTTGGGATATTTCTGAGTGAGCATTCTTTGCCACCTCCCTCCCTAACGGAACTCATATTCACCAGGGCTGATGGAATTTTCCTTCAAGGTGCTTCAAGCCTTTGTTCCCTGGACACCATCCTCTCTGCTGTCACCTTGTCCTTCTCTGCATCTGCATCTCATGGAGTTTGGAATGCAGCAAGGCCTGTTGTGGGATTTCCCTACTGTCTGCCTGTTCACAGCTCTGACCACATACAGAAACATCAGTCTCCATTACAGTGCTCTATGAAAAATCTCCAGTGACACCGATGACCATGTAAACTCTTCACACTCCCAACTGAATCGTTGTGGCCCACTATAATTTTGTGCCCACCCTAAATCTAAACTTCTCCTATGCCTGTGTTCCCATCAGTTTATTTTATTTTGAATAAACCAAGCTCCCTAACTCCATACTTCCTCTGTCAGGAGACTTTATCTTGATTCTCATATTAGCCATAGTGATTGATTCCCTTTTTAGCTAACACACAAACACACACACACACACACACACACACAACACTATGTGCATGCACAATCTTACAATATTTTCCACTGTGTGTGTGTCTCTCTCTATATATGTATATATATATATATATACACAAATACATATAACAGTATGCATATGCATGTACATGTATACATAAATATACACAGACCTACATTGTTTCCAAATTGCCACTATATATGACTATGTAACATATGCATGTATGTAGACGCAGTCTTGCATAGTTTACTACTTGTTTCACATTTCATCATTTGGACTCCCAAATTTAAGAGTTTTGGGGAAATGTTTTCGGTGTTTTACATATAATCCTCACATTACCTAACACTATTCACACCATCAAGAAATATATTTTGGTGAACTCACTCATTGTGATGCAAATGCTCATTGAGTACTTACTTCCCACTGTTTTCTAAGAAAATGTCTTGACAAAACATCAGTGAACAAGGTAAATCATTCCCCTGCTTCCAAAGCACTCAGAGTCCCTTGGACAGCCAAGATTTGTTTCTTTTTAAACTTTTGATAAGCACATAAAACAAGCCCATTTAGAAAAAACAAAAACAGACTAGAATATCATTGAAAACCAAAGGAAGAAAGGTAAAATCATCTATAATCCCACCGGAGTGTTCAAGTATTCTTAAAAGTTTCCACCCACCGCTCCCTTGGTGGTCTCTCTCCCAGGACAACTTAGAGACCATAATAAGAATCCCCCCACACCCCCTCCACACACGCACACCTTCTTTTTTCTCCTATAGAGCTCGCAGTGTCAGAGCTTACTGAGAGTGTCAGAGCTGTCCAATGTGAATGTGGGCTGAAGGGGCGATCCTTTCCCTCCCCATTAGCAGGGGCAGACCTCAGAACACATGGTGAGTAATGACCTAGAGACAACTACAATCTCCTCACCATGCTCTAAGGAACCCCAAGTTGCTGCGAACTGCAGCACCTGTTGAATGACAGACGCTCATTCAGTTGTTTCATGGAGGCATTTAAAAAGGAACTTACAATAAAGCAAGGACAGAGTGGCCCACAGTGACCCAGAAGGGCCGATGTGCTATTTAAACGAACCCCATGCCACCCGTCTGTATACACTGCCATGCTGTAAAAGCAGCCCTTTATTCTCCTCCTTCGAACAATGCACAAAGGCAAGAGGTGGAAGGAAGTTATGTTGCAATATTCTGAAGCATGAATCTCGGGGCCACCCGGTCCAGAGACAGTATCCTGTTTTCCTGACACATGGATCAGATTCACTGAAGGCTACACCTATAGACCCATGTCCTGTTTTCCTAAGTGGCTGCTGAGTGATATCTGGTCACCTGCATTTACGCATCCAAACCTAGGCTGTGCAAACAGAAATTGTTGTTTGTGTGCTCAGTTACTCAACCCACGTGTCTGGTCACATGTTGGCTTATCTGGCTCCCATTCAGAAACCCACTCTTTCCCAAACTGTGACATTCCATTTCATTCCTTTTTTTTTTTTTTCCTTCTAAAGTTAAATAAAAATTAATCTTAGAATTAACTGCTTGGAACAGGCCAAAGGAAGAAACGTTTCTCGACCCCCAGCGTTTTTATAATTTGTAACTCTAAATAGCCCCTTTCTCTGCCTTGACTGGAATTCAGACATCCCGTGGTCTGTGTCCAGTGCTGACCGTCCTCGACATGCTACTTGAGTCAGGGAAGAGTGTCTAACAACCGGGCGCTTTATTTTATTCTGGGAATCCGAGGGAGATAATGCTCAGAGGTGGCAGAGACCGTGACTGTTTGGCTTCCTCAAGCACACGGCCTTCTCAAATGTGATGAGGCAGGGTTCTGAGGAGTAGAAGAAAGTGAGCAAAGGTGCAAGTCCATCCGGGAGGAGTAAAGGCATAGGCCCTGGGAAATGGCTTCCAGGAAATGCTGCTTCCATGGAGGAGACTCCAAGTTAGGAAGCCCTGGCCCTTCAAGGATTACTGTGTTACCTAGGAAAACACCATTTTGCAATTACACCTCTGCTCTAAACACACTTCCTTTTCCCTTTACAGAGAAAATGTCTGAGTTTAACACCAGAAGGCAAAGAGTAGAGGCATTCTGGCTACATGCACATACTCAGGAAGCCGCTGCTGTGTGTGACGGTCTGACCCTTTGCACCAACCAAGAAGGGGTTCTGTGACATCAGAGAAAACTGTGATGGGGACTTATCCACAAGAGTCACTTTTGCTGTCCGTCGCTAAGAGAATTCCTAACATCTCCATGCCCGGGGTCCCAGGTATCCTAGCTCATCGTCATGATTTCCGATTCTTCAACTCCTGTCTCGCAACTCTACTTCCTCATCGAAAGGGGGCCCGTTCTGCTTTCTCATTTTATAAAGGGGGATGTTAGTAATGAACCAGGCTTGTCAACCTGAGCAGTACTGTCATTTGTGGGCAAGGGAGTGTGTGGGGCGCTATTTGGTGCGTTGGAGGCTTATTAGCAGCACCCTGGCTTCTCCCTACCAGACACCAGTAGCCTCCCTGCCCCCAGGCATCATAATCAAATGTGTCTCCAGACATTGTTCAGTGTACCCTGGGGAGCAAAATTGCCTTCAGTTGAGAATCACTGGTTTAAAATGACCTAATGAGAGATTAAATTAAATGAACCTTGGATTTCAGCGGCGTGAAAACAATTCTATCAGGGTAGAATGTTATATAAGGAAACAAAAGGGCTGTCTTTGTGTACATTAAACCTCTATAGAAAACTGGTTGCTGAGACAAGGCTCCTGAAGGTACAGAGGTGAAGGTGGTTCTGACAGAGGTCGCACAACCAACCTGAGAGACACAAGGTCGTCGGGAAAGCTGGCAGTTTTGAAACTACCCCACCAGGGAGGCAGGGACTGCCGTCTCCCCCCGCCCCACATTTTCAGTGAGGCCTTAACCATCATCTACAAAATGCATGGCATTCTCCCAATATGGAATAGCCGATTTTCAGATAAGAGGTCTATAGAAATGGACTTTTTTTTAAAGTACTGTTTATTTAATGCAGCATGACTTAAAATGGGCCTGCAACCTGACAAGTGTACTGAATGAGGAATGTTCAATTTACCAGTTCTAACCAGCCAAGTCCTCACATGAACTCTCTTAAGACCCAACTGAGAAGCCTGGGAAAGTGTGACTAACCACAAACCTGCAGCGTCCCCTCCACCCATTCCTCCTTCCCAGCTCCAGCTCCACCACGTTAAACACTCTGCTAAGACCCAGGACATGTTCTACAATCTCAGGCGTCCAGGACAACGGCAGCCCTTCAGCTCATCAGTTACCCAGGCTTCCATGTCACCAACACTGAGAGGAAAGATTCTGTTCTATTTTTAAATATATTGAGCAAAGAAGCAGCTTGCTATGTCTTTGTAAAGGATGGCTGTCACCCAAATTCAGTTATTCTATTTTTATCAATGATATATACACTTTGAAGTCGAATCCGTTTTGAGTTCAAAGGCTGGGTCTTAATTTTGTCCACTGTGTGATTTGGGGAAAGTCACTTAACCTCTCTGAGACTTAGTGCTCACTAAGCCAAACGGGAAGCATGCTAATAAGACCTGAGCCAGAGGTGGTTTGAGAGATGAGGGAGACGAACATGTAACGTACAAGTATTTCACATCGTGGGCCCTGTTAATGTGATTATCATTGTTAACATGACTGCATTCATCACTCACCCATTATTCAACAAACATTTATTCAACACCTTCTGTGTGCTGGGTGCTGGGAAAACTCAGTAAATATTGTAAAATTGGTTTTCTTAATGACTCAATAAACATTTATTCTGTGCCTTTTATGTGTTGGGTGCTGGAAAAACTCAATAAATATTATAAAATTGGCTTTCTTAATGACTCGAGAGTTCAACCAAATAACATTGAAGCATAAGAAATGTCTTTTGCTGGTGGATAAAAAATACATTTAAAGTGCTTTGTATGGAACCTGGCACACAGGACGCAGAAAATGTTAGATGAGGGTGGGGGTGCCTGTGGTTGTGATACTGAAAATTAGTTGACTTGACAATCTTTATTCAATTGACTTACCAGAGTACTCATTTAATAAGTCCCTTTAAGAACTCATTTATTCTCACAGAAATGAGTACTGATTTTGTGAAAAAGAATTTCTTTTCTCAAAGTAACACTTTAATAGAAGTAGATTAACATTCCTTATTACAGAGTAAGTTTATAAGAGTCTGAAGTCTGAGAGGTAATTCTCAGGTAAATTAATTTTGACTAACTTATAAGCAAATATTAGAGCAGTTGAATTTAAAAGTGACTATAATGTAGAGAAATGAGAGAGTATGAAAAAAAATGCAATAATAGCACCAATAATAATAGCTGCTCACCTACTTTACAATACAAACAATGGGAGATATCTAAAGCCTTGATTCAAAATAAATGCATGAATTTATATTCATCACCATATTCTGTGGGAATTAAACAGGTTTAGACTTTTGTTCTTCTTTGTCACTAATTCTTTCACAATATCTTAGTATTTCAACATAGTTTAATGTACTTTGTTGTTGGTCTTTAGCCCCTTAAAAAAAATTCAGCCCCTCAAAAAAAATTCATCAGTTTTCCAAAAACTGCTTTTCCACAAAATAGGAAGTGCTTATCACGATGACAAAAAGTCTTTGAACAACAGCTAAGCAAACCCCTATTATGCTTTCAGGCCAGTCATGATGTTAGTTTGACGCAAGCCAAGTTCAACAAGAAATTAATTTTCACCAACAAATGTACTTACCTCAAAAATGTTTGAAGGCTCGTTGTTGTACTGATTGGATATGATTTCTGATTGGTCACTGCACCACTTGAGTCCACCCAGAAAGCTGTCTGTATCCAAGTCATTCACGTCTAGTTCAGAAAGGTCAAGTTCAGGAAGATCTGGGCAAAGAGGCTGGTCTTCACCAACCAGAGCAGCACACTGCAGGAGGTAGGGGGAAAAGCTTTCATTAACTGGAGGAATTTATTAAACTGCAATAGCATGTGATAGGAATTAAGACTGGTTAATTCAACAACACCACCAAAGCTGGTTTCTAAGGCTTTAGTCACACGCACACCTGCACACACACACACACACACACACACACACACACACACCCCACCCCTAAAATCTTCTACTCACTTTATTCCCAAAGGATACTTTGCCTCATCCATTTCATCCAAAGTTCCACCTCCAATTCCTTGCTTCTGTGAAGCCTTCCTTGATTCTCCCAGGAAGAAATCAACAAAATTTGCTTGTGCCTCTTTGATAGCACAAGTTTCAAGCTGGTTTTTGGGGAGCCCTAAGCAACTCTGAATCTACCCTTAGTGTATAATCTCTTCGAGGGAAAGATACAAATCTGACCTTACCTTGGAATAGCCATTCTACATAATGGAGACAAATAAATAAAATTGCCAAACGAAAACAGAAATTGGACACGCACTAGAAAAACTTTCTCATTTATGTCCCTTAAACATGATAATCCATATAATTCACTTAGCAAGTAATGATGCAGCCCTTTGATTTGTCTACGGTTCTCTTAAATTTTTATTTCAATCATTTACTCTTACTTGACTTGTCATGAGTTTCTGAAATCCATCCACAATAGATCAAAAGAAGGATCGTGAAATAAAGGATAAAATTCATATTTTTATGTGATCTCTATCTCTTGGACTATGTACAGCTCCCAAGCTTGTGTGTCATTGTGTCTGTGTGTCTGTGTGTGCATGTGTGTGTACAGCTGGAATTGCCTAACATCTGGAGAGAAAACCATAAGAACAGAAGACACTACATATTTTTGCATCATCGCTGTATTCCCAAACAACATTCTAAATGAATTCAAACAATGTTTCTTTGGAGTTTTTAAGTGATTTCACTATATTGAGAGGTTTCACATATTCGCTATGGTGGCTGTCTGGACAGCTGGTCAAAGAGCTATTTTAGTTGGGCATTTCACTTCCTTGGATGGAAGAGGCAATCTTTCCACTGGGTCACACTGTGGCTCTTGAAGGCAAGTGGATCGGCTTATCAAGGAGGGTCTTCTAACTCCCACTGACCATCTGACTGCTGATTCCTCACCGCCAGCTGTGAAGAACCCTGCAGGATCTTCTACAGCAGGGGGCTGGTGATGCCAACGCCATCAGACTTTATCCACCTGCCCAACCAGTGTCTAAATCAGTAGGCTCGCACTCTGCAGCGGCCCCTCACGTCCTGCCTTCCAAGGTCAGGACCAATGCTTTGGAGTTGTTCACATCCAGGCAGCACTTGGGCCTGAAGCTGAAGATTCTGCTTGACATTTCGATTTTGAATCAAAGAAGTTTTATGTAGATTATTTTTTCTTGGGCACCCCTGTCATCCCTGGCAGGCGACATTACACGAGTCATATGCAGCAGCATGATCATAAGCACCGCTCTAAGAAGTGATTACTGGGTAATAGAGTCAGCAGTTGGTAAGGGGAGGCCGGAAGGGCCCTAGAAATCGCTGCCATTCTCCACATGGCAGGCATGAAGGTGATGCGAAGAAAGGACAATCCTCTCTACTCATTGATTTGGTCTTTCTTGCCTATGATCTGAGGTAGCTGCCAATTACAGATCTGTGTACTTGATGAGGTTTCTAATACGCCAAGGACTGGAGAGGAGATGTCATTCTGGTACAACGTTCACATTTTGTTTGGGGCGTAACACTTTCCAGACCCCCAGAGCTGGTCCCCAACACAAGCAGTGACTGGTCTGTCACCACTCTGCCCGTTCAGACGGGGAGGGCTTCCTGAGGGGTGCACAGCCAACTCACTGTCTTCAGGAGACACTTCTTTTTTTAAAAAAAAAAAAAAAAAAGAGCATAAACGACAAAAACAGTCACAACAAAAGATAAAAAGAAGTTGACAAGGGAGGGTCCTGACATCAGGCTTCTGCTCCTGTCATGGAGAAGGCGACTGAGATGCCACGATCTGGGCGCTGAAGTGTGATGTTGCTTGGTGAGCAACTCGGAGGCGTCTCGCTTTGTCCTCCTTGAACATGGCTGGTGTACAACCCTTTATTCTTTCAGAAAGATGTATTTTTAAGGAACTTTGGAAAACCCTTGAAAAGACCAGATCAGAGTTTCATAGTTTACGATAATCACGTCTTCCTTTTCCTTTCTGTTCTTTTCCTCTCTCTCTCTCTCTCTCTCTCTCTCTCTCTCTCTCTCTCTCTCTCTCTCTCTCTCTTTCTCTGTCTCTCTCTCTCTCTCTTTCTCTCTCTCTCCCTCTTTCTCTTGTTGTTATTTATATTTTATTGTATTTTTTTGCTTTTATATTCTGGTTGAAAAATAGACATGGGCTCTTGGCAATGTGGCTATGTGGACGGCTTAAACAGTGAGGGCTTCTGAACGCGGGGTGATCCTGATCATCTAAAATACATCAGTAATGGCAAGGGTTCCTGTTATTAACTTATATTTGGCCTTTGGGTGATGCCAGATTTAACAGTCCGAACCCTGTAACTGTCCTCATCTGACATGCCGATATTTACTGCCTCTCTATATATCTGTAACAGGTGTGCTTTATTGCAATTAGAGAGCCACATTCTACTGCCTCTTTGCAACTATGACAGCTATTTCACAACTGTAGCCTTAATTTTATAATAAGATTTAAGAGGATAAAGCAGTCACTAAACACAAAAGGCTAATTATTGTACGTTATTTCACCCCAACAGACTTTTCTCTTAGTTAAGGAGCAGACAATAAATTAGCTTAACTGCACTGATGATAATGAATCATTATAATTAAGTATAATTCTCCATTAACCTTTTGGAGGTTTTTGTGCCATTGATGGTAAATTTTAAAGAGAGAAAGGTGAGGGGGGCGTGGAGAGAGACAGAAGAAAGAGTGAACTTGGCCACATTAATTATATTAATGAAAAAAAGAATCTTACTTCTTAAAAAAAAATTAGTCAAGACAGGGGCAGGGGTGAGGTAGTAAAGAATGACAGTCTTGGTGGAGTGTATGTCATGTGAATTGTCTCTATCAATCTTAGTAACCTTATTCTACATCGCCTTCATTAAACTGTGAAACACTGGGGACTTGGAGTAGCTGTAGTGATAGAGGCCTTTATTAACCAATGTGCTGTCCTGTCATTATGTGCAAAAGGGCATAATACGTTTTAGGATGACAGCAAACATTAATGATTCAAAAAATGAAATCTGCCAACGCTCTCTGCTGTTCATGGTGCTCTGGGCTGGCGGAGGTGATTCCCAGTGACCGCTGCAGAGGCACAGCTGCTAGCAGCTTGCTGCCCACAGGACACCAGAAAAGCAACTGGCCAGGCTCCGTCCAGTGACAGCTCCATCCACGCTGGACAATTATCCCGAAACCTTACCTCTTTAAGAAAAAAAATCAAAGGGCCACTGCCTGGCATGGTTCTGAGCCTGATTTGAAAATAACCGCAGGAGTTCCCATGTTTAAAAAAAAACAGAAACAAAAAAAAAAACCCTTCCATCTTCCCATATGATGTAGTTTCTCCATCAACTCCTAACAGCATCAGAAATAATACATGATGGAAAAATGAAACGACAGCAGCTGAGACTCACAGTGCCAGCCAGACAGCCACCCACAGGATACTTCAGCGACTCCAAGAAAATGAGGACTTTGAAGCCACTTGGAAGCCTGACTCATAAGAGCTAGAGGCCATGTGAAATATCCAGATCTAGTTCACTTTAACGAGACATTCCAAGATAAGAACAATTAAAATCCAGTAAATACGGTCTGCCAAGGCAAGAGAGGGCAAACGGAGCCAACATTTGCAAACCCAGCAAAGAGTTAAGAATCCAGGGCATGCCTCACTAGAGAGGAAAAATGCATTCGCAGACGGCCTTGGTCAAATTATTTTCACTTTAGATGTGTATCACTGCACCACATGGCCATCTTATTTAATCAAATCACGTGTGGCACTTGACCCTCCCCTTACCCTACCTGCCCCCAGCCACGCAGAGGAAGCGCTGGCAGTCTTTCACTAGATTCACTTAGCCGCTCAGATCCTCCATGCAACTCAATTGGGGTTCATCTCACCAGAGTCCACAGAAAGTTTCGCTTCTTTCCCAAGTTGCCAAAACTTTCCGAGAACATTCCATCGTGCTGAATGCAAACATGCCGAGATCCTCTGTCCCAGACTCGTCACTCTAAACTCCAGAGATTACGAGGAAACGACTTGCTTTTTTTTTTTTTCCCCTGTATGAATTGTAGCCAGCAGAGACTGTGGAACTGATGTATGGCCGTCTATTTTTACACAAGCAGGGAGCAGCTCCACTCAGGGTCCTGCATAAACTCTATTCTTTCCCGGCTCCAAGCAGCTCTCCGTGGTACAGAGAGATTTAACTATTGGCTCCCCTGCCTCCAATGCTCATGGAAAACCTTTGCAATGGAAGGCAGATTTGGGGAGTAAGTGCTGGCCCAATCCTTCCACCACAAATAGGAGTTTTAAAGACATCAGCTTCATTGTTTTGTGTTCTGTGAGAAAAGCAATCTAAAATAGGCCAGCAGGATTATTTCCGATTTTGTGAGTTCTCTGTCTGATGAACAGAGAGGGGCGGGGGGGAAAGAAAAAAAAATCCGAACTGGAGTCAAACCTGACTATATTTGAACACATCCATTTTCATATTTTTATCTTCATCTTATTATAAATAGAAATGGCATTTTTCCAACCAGGCCACTAAACACCACTGGAAAGACTTCAGCTTCTGATCCATATCAATATCTTTGAGCATAAATATTGCATATGAGGAGAAACAGAGCCAAAGGCACATGGAAAGAGTTTCTGACTGCAACAGATACTGATGACAGCGGCGACGCTTTGATTTGCTTGAGGCATCTCAGAGCCGCCTTAAAATAGCAAACTTATTGGAGTTAAGATAAGATTGAGAGTCCCTTCCACCAGCTCCTGCCCTGCTACTTTTCTGCCTGCAGTCCTTGCCCCAGCCCTTCCCCCCTGCCAGGCATGACTGCGTGGTGAGGGAAGCTTCAGTCCCGGCTGCAGTGCCGAGCCCCAGCTCACCTCGATGTCACTCCACCCGGAGTTGTGGCTGCACATGTCCCACGCCATCCAGCTCCTGAATGACGCCGGTCAAGCTTTTTCAACTCCAATCCACAGTGACACAGAGCGCACACTCATGCAGGCAACCAGCCCCTTACTGAGAGTCAGCTTGAAGGTACCTGTCTTACTACAGCCCCGGTCACATGACAAAGCTATTAAAAAGTAGGCTGGGCTGTCACTCACCCAGCCAGCCTCCCTCTCCCTGCTCAGACTCCTGACGTCACTCCGAGGCAGCCCTCGGCCTCCGTGAAGGAACGCTTTAAAAAAAAAAAAAAAAAAAAAAAAATCGGGAAGAAGAGAAAGGAAACACTTGAACTTTGGGGGGCGGCTTCAAGCATCACGCTGTGAGCAAAGCCGGCGTGCAGTGCCACCGGCGCTCCGCGGCCCTCTACGAACTGACCATCTCCTGCAGTCGGTGTTTCCTTTCTGTTCCTTCCCAAAGACGCGCGAGCACAGCTGCCCGTGGCCGGACGAGTAACTGGCGTGTGAGCGCCCTGTGTGCTCCCGAGGACCCGGGGCTCAGCCCTCCGAGCGAACTCTAGCCGGGTCCGGGACTCACGCAAGAGCTTATCACATGATGCTTGGTGGTGGTGGTGGTGGTTGTTTTTTTTACGAGGCATTTTCTAATTGGGGGAGTGTTTGAAAGCAGAGAATAAGGCTTTTTCTTTTTTTCTTTTTTGCTTGTTTAATCAACAAAGCAGCCGGTATTTGTTAAGGTATAAACAAACCCTTGCACCCAGAAATCGGCTGTCCCCGGAGCAGGAGGGAACGCGGGCTCCAGAAGTTACTGCAGCTTGCTCTGCTCCATATAAGGAGAGCCAGGGACAAAATACCCTCCTTCCAGGACCCTTCTAATTACTTCCATTTCTCTCAGAGGCGCCCGAAAACAAGTGTTAGTAAATACAGTGGTTACTGCTGTGCCCAGATCAGCTTATTTTCCCGCTGCCTTTTTGTTTTTGCTCATACATTTCCTCTCTAACTGCCTGAGGGTGCCTTTATGAATAAACACTGGATTCCAACCCTAGTGCCCTGGTTTTGTGCAGTTCGCTTCCGAGATCAAGAATGCTGGTAGAGGGAAGGGAAAATACCGCCAGGCTGTTAGCAGCAGTATTCATTTTGGAGCTTTCTAATTTATTTATTTCAGCCGAGACAATGAGCGCTAATGCAGGTGCCACCGTTTTATGATGACATTACAGACTGAGTACATAACAAACTGAAGGTACTAGACACACCACCGCCAGCAAACCCTGCCCATAACACTCCACCGGTCTG
Organism: Solenodon paradoxus; assembly: GCA_004363575.1. Taxonomy (NCBI): domain Eukaryota; kingdom Metazoa; phylum Chordata; class Mammalia; order Eulipotyphla; family Solenodontidae; genus Solenodon; species Solenodon paradoxus. Next base: position 110,204 of record RJWH01002950.1, read on the forward strand.
ACTTAACCCTTCTGAGTGCCAGGGAATTTTTTCGCAACAGGAAATTTTTTTTTTTTTAATAAAATACATTTCCAGAATATTTTGAGCCCCATGTACTATGAACATCAACTCAGTTCTTCTTGATAAAACTTCTCTGAAAAAAAAAAAAAAATCCCTGGGGTACCCAAAAATAATGTTTAAAGCCCCATTAATTTAAACTCTGATTCTAAGGGTATTTTAATGATGTTCTCTCTTCTCCATCTTTTTATAATGACAAAAATGGTGGTTTGCTCCAGCACAGATCCTAAATGGAAGGTGACTCAAATATTCAGAGAGAGAGAGAGAGAGAGAGAGAGAGAGAGAGAGAGAGAGAGAGAGAGAGAGAGAAAGAAAACACAAACAAAATAAAACAAAGCACCATGCTACTCCTTCATTCATACTATGTATTTTATAGAGATTGGTCTCCTCTGTTATCTGCAACAAGTTGCTAGGAAATTCTCGAAGAATGTGATGAAATTAAGAGGTTTTTTTTTTTTTTATTACTAGACATGCTAAAATGGCCAACAGCTTTGACATTTTAAGTTAGCTGAATACATTTCACTAGTACACTTTCCCTCTTACAAAGAGTGGAAAATTACTGGAGTTTTAATTTTCTAAATCAAGAAAGAACAGGAAAATACAACCTCGGGAAGGCTTTTATACCTGCAATTAGTGGTATTAATCTGAACTCCCCACAAAGAAACACTAATTTTCTTCCCAATTATATTCTAATTTAATGTAAAACTATAGTAAATTATTAAAATTCAGGGCAAAAGTCACCGGTTCTACACTCAGCACAGTCAACTGTGAAATGATACTGGTCGCCTGACCAAGAAGAGGTAATAGTTATTAATTATTGTCAGGTGATCCCTGTGTCATGCTGGTCTCTGACTCTTTTCATTCTGTTTCATCTAATACTAGACATCCATTATACATCTTTTTAGATCCTAGTTAGAGTTTTTAGTGGGACACTGGTATTATTGTTTTTTATATTTTTAACCTGTTCATATGTGTAGTGGGGTTTTCTAGCTTGTCTTTTTGTCACTTAAGTTCACTTTTTCTTAATCAAATCAGCATATCCTCTAAAACTAGAAGTGGTTTTTATATAAATCCCCCACCCTGCATCATTACCAGGACATTTAGTTAGGAGTCATACACTAAAACGATTTATCAACCACAGCATATTGCATTTTCCCTCAAATTTCTATTACTGTACAAACCAAAATTTAAATAGATTCTTGGGACAAATAGAGTACCTTCCAGTATTTATTTTTAAGTCTCAACATTACAACTCTAAAGTGAAAGACATTTTAGAGGTCTTATCACTTTTCGATTAGCTTCTCAGATAAAAAATTCTCTTCTGTCCTGTTTTTTATTTTTCCAGGAGAATGTAAATTTTAAGTTGCTCACCAATCTTAGTCTTTGCTGACTTCCCAGACAGTTTCTATATTTAATTTTCTCTCTGTCTTGACTATCTCACTCTCCCCAAAGCCCTCCTTCCATCCACTCTGCTTCCAAGATTTCCAAATGTTTGGTTTCAATCAAAAAGGATCTATTGAAACTTTACTGTGTCCACAGCAAGGCATTACAAGGACTTGCCAAAAGGGTATCTGATATGGACACGAGGGAGCTTACAAATTTAGGAGCATGACAGTCCTTAAAAATGAAGAATCATTTGATGTAAAAGAACAATGTCATTCTGCTCGATATCCAAATACCTCTTTTCCTTAAGACACCCTTTTTAGGTGTAAAATAATTTCACTAACCAGTGCATTCACAGCCAGATCAACTCCATTTTGTTTCAGTAATAGAAAGAAGTATTTGTTAACATCTGTTGAGTGCCCATAATGTTCCATATCTATACAGAGCATAGACTCATCCTGATGGAATTTCTCCCTTCTGTAATTTTGTTAACATTTCCCAAGACTCTAAAATTGCTGAAGGCAGGGGAAATCTATAATAAAATTATTTAATGAAACATATCCCATTTGGTTTTTTCCTCCCTACTCCTGTACCAAATTATAGGCTGTTCCTGTTGTCCAAATTTCAGACAAAAGTCTGTTCCAAAAATAAAATTAAAATACCCAATACTCAAAACCCCAGGTAGATAATAGCAAAAACAATCGATATTGATGTCAATATTTTATACAGGTGAGATTTCAGAAGTTAAGATCCACTAATGCAAATACCCTTGCTCACTTGTTTATATAAGCTTACCATAAATTATAGAAGAATAATTTTTATGTTGAAACTTCTCGAGAAAGAAAAATGGAAAAGAAAACATTTGCTGCAGAACGTGTGTGAGCCAGACACTAAGATAAGCATCTTATATACCACATCTCAATTTTGTCTTCATAACTACCTAGTAGAGATGATCTGTGCACCAAATTTTCACTAAGAAAAATAAGACAGAAAAGAGGTTAGAAAGCAACTGAAAAGAGCATACAGAGCTCTGAAAACCCTTCTAGAAAGAATTAAAGTTTCCTATGAAAAAATAACACTCATTCCCATGTCAAAAGTACAGCAGTGACCTCTGAGGCAAGTTTATATCTAAGAGAGTGCCCACATTACTGGAAACCAACTTTCCTGGGAATGCTACTGGCCTAGAGCATTCCTCCAGAAAGGAAGGGGGTCTGCCCAGAACTGCTAATATTTTTTAAAAGTTAATCATTACCAACAGGCATTCAATTGCTTGCTTTTAATTCCTAAAGGGTCTAATGGATTGTCATACCTCACCTCAATTCCTAAGCACACACACTGAGCCTCTGGGACATATTTGGAGCTGAAGCAGTGCAGGGTAGAACAAAGACCTCGAGCCCAAATACACTCTAAAATTAAATCTCATTTTACACAAAACTGCCACGGTGGTGTCAATGTGAACAGAGTACCTTTGGGGGAAGGAAATAAAAGAATGTTAATGGACAGCTTTAATACCTCCCAGTATTTACTTATTTCGTGTGTTTTTAACAAATTAGAAGCAATAAACAAAATCAGCAACATATCTATCTCCAATAAAAAAGACTTCTGTAGATCAGATCTATGCCCCTGAGCAAGGCTAAATTTTTAACTTGAACTTCAAAATTTACTCTTGGCATTTTTCACATTAAAGCAAAAAGTAATGTGAAAATCCATTGAGTTATACTTATTTGAACTCATCTAAACAGAAAACAAAAAAGTATGTTTACTAGCCCCACAGAGAAGAGATAATAAAATGGTGGATAATATCTGATTTGTCTGATGTTTAATTCTGCATAATGAGTGCATCTATAGATATTTTCATTTACCTTAATTATTTCAGTTTAATTCATCTATAATGCAGGAGCTATTGATTACTTAGTCAAGAAATACTCAATAGGATTATTTAGCAAATTTTTTTTAGTGAAACTGAAAATAAAGCACACAACATATTTTATTAAATTTGGCACTATTTAAAAATCACAAGTGCCTCTGAACTTCAACACAATAGCTCACTTAGTAAAAAAGACATTTTATCCCTAACTGAAGTGAGCAAAGGCCAGAAAAAATTGAGGTACATGAATTGTTAAATTGAAAATAAAATTGGTAATCAAACTGTTCCCCTGACAGCTATTTTTAAGTTTGAATCCTAATGAGTTTTTCTTGATTTTAGAGGAGAAAATGATTTTCTAGTCTCAAAATGGAAGAATGAGTAAGTGAATTTTTTTCTTTTCCTTTTCCTTTTATTTTCTTAATTCCAACACAGAAGTTTTGGAAGGGTTTTTAGTTATTTTGCTTTTTTTTTCCTTTGTATATTTTTCTCACCCTAGATATTTGAATTTTACTCTAGCAAAGTTAATATTTATTCCAAAAAATGTGGGGATACAGAAAGAAATAAATACTCATCTTAAAAGCTATATTGTTAAGATCTCAGCTAACTTTTGTGATAATTTATATAAAATCTTACTTCCTGTTTGTTACTTCAACTAGAACCAGAAATTTTAAGGAAACATTGTTAACTAAGAAGAGCACCAAGCCTGACCTTCACATTTACCAGTTTTATCAAAAAAAGATGTCAAATACTACTAGCAGGATTATAAACATGCACAAATTTTTTCTAGAGGACAAGAAGCCAGTATGTATCAAGTTTGTTTAAAATGGATAGATCCATAGACTCAGAAATTTGACATCTAGAAATACATTTTAAGAAAATAACAGGGGGATATGTGCAAAGATTTTGGTATGAAATCAGTCAAGGCTCTATTATTTACATCATTGAAAACTTTAAAAGCTGTGTAAATATCCAACACTCATGACCTAGTGAAATAAACTCTAAAACTACATGCATACAGACACATACACACACACTTCTCTTCAATGCTATCATGAGAAACTGGTAAAAATACATGTAATAGCTAATGGGAAAATGTTTCAAAATATTAAAGTTTAATATCATATTTGGAAAAACTATCATCATGACAAATTTATGTATAAATACCTAACCTCAGAAAAATATACTATAAGGTATTAATAGTGGCTGATAATACAAGTTGTTTTTAATTATTTTTTGTGTGTTTATATGCCCTTTTGTCATTTTGAAGTTTTCTGTAATGAATATTTTATTGTATTTATGAAATATTAGGTGAAAGTATTATATTCAAAAAGAGAATAATAGCTATTCACTTTTTTAAAAGTAGAGAGATTCAGACTCACAGTTATTCTTAACATACAAAGCAAATAGGACTACCCCCGAACCTCCCATAGAAGTCTCAAATATTCATCAGATATTGAAAAGGAAGTCATTTCTGTCTATCACATGAAATCCAAGCTACTCTTTTCAGGACACAAGGCTCAAGAGCAACCCTGGACGAAGCAGCTCACACGTACTCTGAGAAACCCTCTGAGTCCTGAATTTTAAGTACAGGGAAGCAATAAGCAGCCATTAACTTGCCGCAGAGGTGTGTTCAAACAACTGACCCCCGGATGCCACAACTCTCTTCACTGTGCTCCTTAGCTTGGAATTTCAGCAATTAAATATTCCATTCAAAATGTGATTAGTGATGGTAAAGTTAAGGGGATTTTAATTATTTATACAAAAGCATCTACTTGTCCCTCATAGTTTTTGCTTCCCTTTTAGCATCTCACAGAATTCAGAAACACTTACCAAGGGAAAAAAAAATAGTGCATGCTTTTATAATGGCATGACCAAATGAGAAAGAACTTTTCTCAAGAAGATTTTTAACAACTAGGGAATGGGAGAGGGGCATCCAGGATGGCACAGGGAAGAGGCGGTAGAGACTCTTCTTGGGACAACTGAAATTGACTGCAGGAGGAAATGCCACCTCTGTTTTAACCAGTGAAATGAAAGTGACCTTGTGGAACACAGGCTGCTCCTAAATGTGGAGCTACCTGCATAAATGTCATGCCCGCAGCCCTGTTCTGAGGCAAGAAGTTCATTCTGAGCCCAAATCACCTAAGAGGGTGACCCGCCCTCTTTTTTATGGAAGCTGACCATAGCCACAGGAACAGCTTTACTATTAGCCTCGTGACAGTAAGAGTTCTCACCATCTCATAGGCCTTTCTTGCAAATCATTTCTCCTACACTTGAGGGATCACTATTTTGACCATTAAGAATTTTTGTGAGGACTATAAAAATAAGATGAAATCCTCCATTTGTGACAACATGGATGGATCTTAGTGAGCTAATTCAGGAGAAAGATAAACACTAGATAATTCTACTTAAATGCAGAATAAAAGAAACAAAGCCAAGAGATGAAACAAAAGCTTACCTTTGGACACTGACAAAAAAATGGAGGTGCCCAGGGGGCAAGGGGAGTGGGGTGGAAACAAAGGGCAAGGGGGTCCAATGGACAGTGGTGGAAGACTCTTAGAATTTGGTGGTATGTGTGGTGTGTTGTCATATATTTGATGAAAAGTGACCCTATTCATCTATACTTAAATTATTTTGTAAATCAAAGTCACCACGATAAAAAGAAAATTTTAAAAGAGGCTTTTTGTGAGAGGGGGAATGAGTCTAAAATCAAAATCAATCTCACCAGACTAAGAGTGATTCCATGAGGCTCAAGTCTATCTCAAGAGTAGAGTGACTTTGTGGATCTTGATTTAGCCCAAAATAGAAAGAAAAGGATGACAGGAAGAACACAAGCCCTCATTCAGTTGTGTCACTAGCCTGCAATTCGACTTTGGGCAGTTCAATGAATGATTCTCAGCCTCAGTTTCCTTATCTGTCAAAGGAGATGATCAGATTCAATTAAATCCAATATCCCTGCCAAATCTCAAATGCAATGATGTGTCTGCCTCAACAGAGACAGGCAACTTGGGAAGACTTCTCTGCTCCAGGAGAATCCAAATGTTCAAAGGCCCTGGAAATCCTGAGATCCGACAAGAAAGATAACTGACATGCAACTTTGTTAAAAGAGCACCTTTTTTATCACTTCCCTTGCAATATGAGTATATAACTTCCTAACCATTCCAGAAAAAAAGAATACAAGAACTTGTGAAATATAATACTTTCCACCACACATATTGGGTGTGAAAAGACACACTTCTGCTGAGTCGAGTTTCTGATAAATCCCAGGTAGCTGGCCCAAAGAAACAGTCAAGACCACTACTCGAATTAAATGTAATGTGTCAGATCAACACCTGCTTAAACAGGAAGGGTAAAATACACACAACTGGTGTGATCATGACTACTTACCTGTTACTTATACCTTTACTCACTGTATCAATTTAGCAAGCTAACATACCATTTGGTTTTACAAGAGATAAGACATGATGTTACCTAGAGAGAGAAGGTTTAGCAAGGTTTAGTTCAGAATGAATCTGAATTCCTGGTTTTGTAAATAAGAATAAGGTCTATAGTCCCTAGAAAAATTATGGCTTAAAGTAACCTTGTAGCCTCTTAATAGCAGACTAGCTCACCCCTGAAATAAAAAGCTTGTTATATTTGGAGAAAAAGAGACTTTGTCTCATTTTAATTTGAATGGAATCATCTAAGATATTAGTTGATGTGTGTGTATGTCCCTATATTATAGATAGATAGATAGATAGATAGATAGATAGATAGATAGATAGATAGATAGATAGACAGACAGGAAAAGAAGATCATATGTCTAAAACATTTGATCATGCCATTATTTGTAAATGTATTAAAACAAGGCTGTATCACAGGCTAGTTGATGTGGAAGAGGGGCCTATAGTTTTCTGTTCAGCTGTTTTATTTGTACATAAAACCCTGTTTAGTAGATGTTAGAAGACCCATGCTTCAGTGCCATCTAATACCACCCAGCCTGGAGATTTTTGTTTAGGGCTGAATGAAGAGCACGCCAAATCACCTATTAGAACACTTGGAGAGAATGCCCGGTGACCAGTGTAAGCAAGGTAAGACCAGGCAAATAATAATCCTCAGTTGGGACAAAGCCTCCATAAACCGTTAGCTCTGCTCACACAACGTGGATGGCTCCACCACTGTTCTCTAGCATGACCTATGTAACTTCACATTTTCTTGCAACCAGAGCAAAGAAACAGGAAGAAAACTCATGCGAAAGCTTGGTTTCTGTGACCATGGAAGCAATCTTCCAAAGGCAGTTTACAAGACTTTCCCTCTGAAACAAGTCAAAAGCACTATTATTCTTTCAAGAACTCAGGATGGACTTTGCCCCAAGCAGATGATCAGAATGGAATCCTTTCCTACCTCTTTTCAAAACAAAAATGTCTGACAACTCCTGAGGTGTAACTTTCTACCATCCATCTTACTAGAGCCATTCCATGCAGGGCACCTAAAAATAGGCCACACCTAACCTTTCGCACAGCCAAACAAAGCCACTAAGTGGGAACTCCGATTTGGCACTTTCCAGTGGGTATTTTTGGACTGTGATTTCTTTGTCTTCTCTATTAACCTCTTATGAATATTGTGTAAAAACACAGCACAAGAGTGTTTTACTGGGATATACTTACATGGCAATGGCTATGTTATCATATCTGAGCTTTGGTATTTTGTTTGAGAGGGAATCAAATGAAACCACAGCTAACAATTTTCAAAAAATACAACTTAAGCAATAATTAATGTTCAAGAAACCTATTCAATCTATTTATAATATTACAGCTGTTGGGGTTCTGCTACTTGAAAAATAGTGATGAAATGTAAGAATTTTGATTATATATAAAATATAGATAAAAATCCACAAACATTGTGAATCAAAGGAAATAAGACACACAAAAAGTACATACTTTATTATTCTATTATTTATATTGAAAAACATATAAAAAGATAGGCCTGATGAATGCACCTGGAAGTCAGGTTGCTTTTGGCAGTAGTTGTAGGCTGGGGTCATGGGAAGAAGAGGAGCCAGAAAGTTAGTTATGATTTATTTATTGCTGTCAGAGTGGGCTATATGGAAATTTTTAGTCAGTGGCAATTCAGAGAACCGAACCCTTATGATATATGCATTTTTCAGTATCCTCCTGCTACTTCAATAAAAAGGCTGAAATGCATAGAGAAGAGTCTCCCTGTATTACAAAATTTTAAAATCTGCTTCCTTTTCTGTTAAAAAGAAAAACTGAATGTTCAACATATCTTCTTCAAGAAGCCATTAACCCACAGACACATAGCTATCCAGTAGGAGCCAAGGGACCTGATGTCTAGGTTTGTTTGACTTTGCACAAAGCCAACTCAACTTTCTAGATCCATTGGGTCTTCTATCAAAAGATGGGAGAGGTTGGGGTGTTCTCTGAAAATATTTCTTAAATGAAGTCAAGGAAACCTCCAAATCAAAGACTTAAGTATTTTTGCCCTGGGTTCAAAATTTATTATTGAAGGATGCTATTAACTTGGTTTGAAAAACTGGTTCTCTTCTCCAAGAACATGATTTGTGGTGTCAGTGTAGATCTGCCACATATTATCTAGCTGTGTGATCCCAAACAGGTTATCTGATATCTGAACTTCACATTCTATGAACCCTTTCACTGATGAAAATGCCAAGAGAAATACCTACTAGAAAATGGTTGGTGTTAGGGTTAAATGATATGTATATGAGCCCAGTGACTGGCATATCATAAATACTCAACAGTGATACCTACTATTCCTATACAAATATTTAAAACTCAATTTAACATCAAGCAACATTAGAGTAGATTACAGAGAAAGAAAACACAGCAGATTTTCTTTTGAAGTCTTACATTCAGCTGACTTCTGTGTGTCTATATGCAGAATTATCACCTTGACTGCTGGGAGGACAAGAGTCTGTAGGTTTCCCTACTTCCTGAAGGAAAACAAAACAAGTCTCATGCTAGTCCTGAACCCGCTTTTTCCTCTAAAGAGACCAGAAACAGCAAGAAAACAGTTACCATTATGCTGGCCATAAATGTTATTTGAGCTACAGGTCTTCCAAGAGTTTCTCTGTTAAGAAACAAGACATTTATACGGAGCATGAAGGCTGACAAGATATCCTGAGTTTGCAAAGCTGAGAGGAGCCTCAAAGGGATCAAATCGTGTTGGGTAATGATCATGTCTATCAGAGATGAAGGGAAAAAACAGTCACGGGAGCCAAACAATTCAATATAAATTCATTTTTGCCACCAGTAGACTAGCAACCACAGTGTCATAGCATCCACACTCTTCTCACAAATTTGTGATCAACCCTACAATCACTTTTCACACTGATGAAATGACATGAAAGAGATGCTATATGTTGTCTTAGATATTTAAGTTGTTGTTGTTTTTTTCCTTGCAAGTATTTTTTTCTGTGTAATTAAACACTGTCAAGTTGGCATATACATTGAGAACTGTGCTGGCCAACACAGCACCAACCACGCAGATGGTTACTTAGTACATGAAATGTGTTTGGTCACAACTGAGATGTGTTCGAAGGGTAAAATAGACACAGAATTCCAAAGTCTGAGCATGAACAAGCAAATGAAAAATATCTCAGTCATATATATGGATTCCGTATAGATACTATTTTGAATATATTGAGTTAAATAAGAGATATTACTAAATTTAACTTTCTTTTTTAATGTGACGAGTAGAAAATTTAAAATTACACATGTGATGTTCATCTTCCTATTAATGGTGTAGGTCTCAAGTTTTGCACTCCCCTTCATGTAAGTGATATCATGTATGCAAATACAGTTCATGAACTACAAAAGCAGATGCACCCCAGTGGAGTAGCAGTTGGGTCAGTCACCTCCAAAGAAGCAATAGCCACATGGCCCTGGATTCAAGTCCCAGGTCCAGGGGGGATATAACCAGAGTGAAAAACTAAATATAAATAAATAACAGTGCTTCTTCCTCCTTTCTCTGCCTTCCTGCTTTCCTCTGCAATCCTTCATTCCTGCCTACAACTTTCCTTAAGAAAAAAAAAAGAAAGAAAAAGAAATACAAACTTGCAGAGAATCTCAGGAGAAGGCATATTAGAGCAAGGCCACAGAAGTGAACAACTCTAGGGGGCGCCACTCATATCACAGTCTCTGAAGAGTGATCCTTGGCGCTAAATAGCATTAAGCTTGCACAACCCTGCATGACATGCTGTTTAATCCGTCCTCCTTACTTAATCAGAAATTCCTTTTAGGACATCCCAGAGGCAACCGCATATACCTTTTCAACCCCTTCCACACTTTTTAAAAAAAATCATATGTAATAATGAGATGCAAATTTGCAAAATGATGTCTACCCAGTACTCCAGATTGGAAAATAGAGCTGATTGCATTATGAAACTCAAGATGGAGGCAGAAGACTGGAGCAACACAAAATATGCAAAGTTGAGATGTATTCAAGGATGTAATGTTCCCAAGAAGACTGTTTTCTTCCTGGAGACTAGAGGCATTTTTTAGAGGGTAGCATTCACTTTAATTACAAAAATGCACCCGCCTTTCTCTTCCAAGGGAGAAAAGCCTGTTGTTGCATCTATAATGTAGCTTTAGTTTTTGATGCCAAAAATGATTCAGTAAACACAGTTATGTTATGGTGTACTATTTCTTATTCAGTACTCAAATTAATCTCAAGGCAGTGCTGGCATTAATTCAATTTGACGCCTGTACTTAGGATTTCACATAGGTGCCTTCATCCAATTCTTCTTCCCAACTAATAAAATCTTAATTCATGGTAATATATTTATTTCAAGTTCCATTCATGTTAAGGAGTGCAGTACTTTACAGAAAACTAATTAATATCAATCATACAGTATAACACTTTTAATGGTTCAGAAGGAAATCCTACACGGGGGAAAAACTAGATGAACAAGGAGTCTTAGTCTATCTATTTATTCTATTTTTAGGATTTGAGAAAAATATACCAAACATCATTTCAAATATTAATCTAATTGAAGGCATGCATTATGGGTAGCCTGGGAATTAAGAATCCTGGTTCAGATCCCTAATAGGACATTGATTTGATGTGGCCCAAGAATGTAATTCACACTCTCTGAGACTGTTTTCCACCTATTTTGTGTAACGACCATATAATTTGCAAGTTGGTAAAGATATTCAAATTCAGACTGCATGGCACTATTAGAATAATGAACAACTTTACTAATAGCAAGCCTTCTGCAATTGCTGAGAACAATTCTCATTTTATGTAATGTTTGAGTAATGTTGAAAACACCATATTTCCTGGAATTGGACAGTGAGCAGGATAATTCAAGCGCGAGTCTCTGACTATGACATAAATGGTGCCCCCTGCCATTGGGCAATGCAGTGGCCCTCACATTTCCTTAAGGAACTAGGTTTAAAAGACCTAATTAAATATGGTACTATTTAAAATTTTCAAGTGCCATTGAACCTCAATATAATAGCCCACAAACTAGAGCAGCAGGCTCCACAACTTTCTGGAAATCTTAAAAAGAATGCATAAGACCACAGATCCCTTGAAAGGCATGATCACAATGACCACATTTTCCAAACTGGCATTAAGCATTTCATTCAACTCATTTCTCCACACTGACATGCAACCAGTAAACAAAAAGAAAGGCACGTGCTAATCTTAGCTGCCTCTTTAGCAAATGACAATGAAAACCTCCAAATCTGCAGTCACCTGATACATATATATTTAATCTTGATCATTAGAAATAAAACAAAAGCCAGAACCCCGCAGATGCTGGCTCCGAGGTACAGAGGCAATACTCACTTTCAGAACCGCATCCATCGATAATCACGCCGAGGCAGGTGTCATTCATTTTCCTGCCGTCTAAAGTCTCCCACTACAAGTGGAGGGGATGCTCATAACGGGCGCTGACACCCACTACTTTTTAATTCACAAGGGCATGGTGACGTGGGAGGTCACCTGGCAGTCACACTCAATGAAATGCACAAGAGGGGAAAGATCTGAAACCCAATCTTCGCCAGATATGGACGTAAGAGCAAATATATACTGTATCATGTGCTTTCCAACAGCCCTGTGTCTCGAGGGAGAGCTCTCTGACATCAGCAGTGGAGACAGGTGGTTCCCTTTCCAACTGTGGAAAATAAAACCTATTGCAGAAGCACTAAGTAAATATAGCTGTACTGTAATTTTTCCTTGGTGCACGCTCCCTGTGATTTCTGTCCTGTGATGATACTTTATCCAACGAACCCAGTCAGGGCATCCTTCCATGCTAATAGCTGCCTAAACATTTGCAAACTGGCTGAAACTGGCTGTAAAGGGACCGGGAGAAAACTCTGGCTGTGCTGCCCCAGTTGGTAGAACTAGGATTTTTCTCCTCCTAGGAGCATTTATTTAGAATAGGTTGTCAAGTGACTGCTGAGACCGCTCCTGGAATATGTCACCTATTGTCCCCTGTTACTAATATAATTCCACGAAATGACAGACAAGAGTCAGACCATCTTAAAATCACATGCATAGAGCAGGTCAGTACCAATCATAGCCAGTTTGAGTTTCAGAAGCAAAATCAGCTGAGATGGACTAACGCCTTTGTGGACACAACCATTTACTTTTGCATTTAAGAATTACTAGCAGAAGGGCACCCTGGAATGTGTGTATAAAATTACTTAATTCAACTCCTATTTGTCTTTCTGAACACAGATACTTTTACACGCTGACAGCCGCTGGCTCTTAAAGCATTCTCCTTTTTGTTGTATCTCCTTAGAAACACAAATCTTGCTCCCTGGCAGCAGTGACTCTAAGTGCTACACCACATGCCCAAACTCGTTCTCCCTCACAGCTTTAATTCACAGTAAGTGGCATGAAAGGAGGTCAGCCCTTCTCAGAAAACACTCGGAGTTCTTTGTGACTTCACAATCTATTTTGGAAAGCCACGCTCCCTGGTACGTAAAGAGCAGCTTTCCATGTTGAAATTCTGACTCTTACTACCGGCAACTTTATAAAATGGTCCTCACCGTGCAGATGCGGGCTGGAAATCAGAGCTTCAATGCTTGCTCATGATTCTCTTAGAAAAGTCAAGAAACTCTGAGACCCCTCTTTGTCCCCAAATAACCCTTGCATTTGACGTTACTTAGGACATGCATACATGTTGTAGACTTTCTTTCCTGAGGTGTTCATTGAATGTTGAACTCAATCATGACAGCTTAATCCCCCAAGTCTCCATGACAACAAGCAACTCTAATAAACAAGTCTGAAGAATGGGGAACCAAGTAAGGTATTCCTGCTTCCTCCTGTTCTCCTTCAGCTTTCAAAGAACAGAGTCTTCTCTGCTTCTCAAAAGTTCAGAGTTCATAGCTCTTTGAGCTAGAGTAAAAATAATAGCAATAAAGAAATCCAACATTTGGTGAACAGTTGCTGTATACCAAGCCCTATGCTGAATAGTTATGTGAATTATCTCAATTCCTACACAAATGTTAGGAGCAAGTGCTAATAGTATGCCAGTGTTAGATACAAGCTTGGTGGAATTTGGAGAGGGGAAGCAACTTTTCTGAAGACACAAAGCTGGTATGGAGACACCAGTAACTTCAAGTCGGTGTTGTCAGTCTCCAGATATTGGCTATCAAGGAGCATGTTGGTCAGGAAAGTAGCATTTTCTTTTGTGCTCAACAATCACATAACTTAGACACCTGTAAGTCCACCTGCAATGCTGAAGGGCACCAAAGCTTCACATTCAGAAAGAAAGTAAAAACACCACACACCTCTAGTTAAAACCACGAGGGACATTAAGAAATGGAAGGACTCACGAAGGATCACAGTCAAGATATTGTGCCCTGATCTGGTCAAAAGGCCATAGTTAAGGAGGTCAGTCATATGGTGTATAATGGACTGGTGGTGCTAAACTGATTGTAGTACCTACAGATGTCGATTTACAATGATGCACACCTTCAATCTATATATCCATATAATGTTATAATGCAATGACCCTTCCATAACATTTAAAAAAGAAAAGCCACACTGCAAGTGTCTGTGACTGTAACCTACCATTCAAAAGAACGTACCTTTCTTTGTAGATCAACTTTTAGAGTTAACTTGGGGTGTCTGACTCAGATCATTGGGATCACCCCTGGAGAAGGAACCCTCATTATAATGTCATCCTTCCCCCTGAATAAAATTTGGTTTCTTTTAAACATGGCAACTGAAAGCAAAGACCAAGCTAACACACATCTGAAGACCAGATACAAACCATATTACTAAGATGTTTTCCATGACAAAAATGCATCATGTAATCTATACCATAAAGTTCATAACTGTGTTTATCTTAAGTCTAGAACAGAACTCAGCAAAGACTCTTAATTGCCAGTAATTCAATCAAGTTGCAATGTTTATTTTATAGCATTTATAGCATTTAGAAGTTTGGTCAAATATGAAAGGGCTCATGTATTAAGGCCATTTAAAACCCATTCTGGTAGAAGTCTTCAGAAAGGGAGGCTAAAATATGTGGTTTTCTAATCTCCTCGGATTTAGAAACTACAAATAAAACAGACTACTGAAGACACTAAAAAAAAAAAAAAAAAAAAAAAGTTTAGACTTTGAGAAGCTTGTGGTTCTAGTTTTAAAGCAATTATAACTAAGGTCCAAAACATTGGGGCCGGTATCTGGCAGTGTGAAGAGTCAACATTCAATGGGGCAGTTTCAAAAAAAAAAAAGATGGCCCATGACTGAAAGCCAGAACAGGCTGCCTCCTCTGAGACCCTCACACGTCTGGAGTCTGGAACAAAGACAAACCAGAACAGTCTCCAGCCATTTGGAGAGGTAAGCAGGTGATTATCAATTATGAAGCCCCACGGTCACCATCTTTCTTCACCTAAAAAAAGACGTTAAAGACACACTGATTATAACAGAGTAAGAATGCAAGTTATTTACTTTTGATAATGTGGTATTTTGAGGTCAGCTCTGAAACAATGATTTTTTTAAATGAAACTCATTTTCTGAAAGAGCATTGAACTAAGTTCACCTTCATGTTCCCTTTCTAGGTATGCAAATTATTTCAAGAGGAACCAACACATCACAGCAGAATCAGAACCCAGAGGGATGTGAAATGCATTGGCTGTGAAGGTTGTCCACTCAAGAGAAAGGAGCAGGACATGAACATGAGTGAGAAGCCATTTCAATGCACTCTCCTTCAGTATCGCCAGCTGAGCCACTTAATTTCTAGGAGCTATCATTTTCCCACATAGAAAATGCAGGGTAGTACCCAATGAGCTGAAGGCAGGTACAGAAAGGGGTCTTGCAGCATGTATCTCAGCTGCAGCGGGCCCCAGAAAGACAAACCCATTTCTTTCTCTGTTCAGGTTTCTCAGTCAAACTTGTCTCTGTCCTCCCAGCCTCTTAGGGCCTTTTAAGAGGAAATACATACAATCAGATTTTAGCATCTCTTGCCCCATAGAGTAGACACTGAGATTTATAAATATAGAAACACGTAGACGAACCAGGGCTTATGTTTCTTTCTCTAGGAGCCTTGTCCAGGAGTCAAGGGGAAAAGGTATAACAGCTCTTCTTGGAGTGTAAATTGAGCCTCCATGGAATGTATAAGAGAGGCATTTTCAAGATCAAAGATTTGTGTGAGAGAAAAATTTTGAAAATTTTGAAATGCGAAAAATTTTTGGATTTACTGTCAACGCTTAGTCATTACAAGAGTGGGCAAATACATGAGGAAAGATAATGCAGATTACTACTGAATGCAACTCTCTTTAAAAGAACTCATGGCAGGCCAAGTGTGTACATTTTCCAACTTGGAGCAGCAATTTAAGTATTTATTAAAGATACAATTATCAAGGACTCATAGGAATAATCAAAAATTTGGAAACTCAAAAATAGGTGAAGTGGAGTACATTTCCCCTTAGAAGAAGAGGAAAATCTGATATTTAGTTTATTCATATGCACCGGTGCTTTCTTTGAATGTCTGAATCATAGAACTACTCTATAAATGGACAGAGTTTAAAATGAGTAAAAACAGATTAAATGGGTGTCATAGAAAAAATATATTCTCAGAACACATCGATTGCTTTTTCTAAATATTATCAATAAATTCCACCACTAGAAAGGAGAATAAGACTTAGGAAGAAAAACACTATACTGCTAGGAAAATTATCCACAAAGAATCCATCTCTTCAGTTCATGTCTGGAGGGCTATTTATAATCTTAGACAATAACTTTAAACTTGTTAGAGTACAGAATGGACTTCCTTCTCCTCTGCACAAAGTCTACCTACCGAATACTAGCCATCTAGTCTTCCTCTCTAGTGAAGTTTTATCAAAAACTGATACTAAAAAAGTTCAATTAAAACAAAAATCTTTGACTTTTTTTTACTCTGTCAGGGTCAAAAAATTACTTTAGCTCCTGGGCAAAGAGAAAGACGTCACAAATCTCTCTAGACATTGTCACCTGTGTGGGAATACGTGTGTCTGCAAGTGTGTAGAATACAAGATAAACACTAGCCAGTTGCTTTGAGTTGGTAAATGGATAAGAATCTGCTGCAAAGGGCCTCCCTTGTCTAAGATTCACTCTCTGCCTTGGCCTTGTTTATTGTCTAAGAATAAGCAGAAGGTCTGATTCGCAGTCACTACACCCACATTGAATAGAAGAACGGCAAGTGTGTTGAAAGACAAAAGACAGGGATTCTGTAAGGGGCACAAGAGAGATCTTAATTAACCTCATAAACAGCCTAGAATGGCTATGCCAGCCAAGCTCCATGAAGTTTTAGAGGTCATTGTTCCATATATAATTCAAAATGAAAACTGGGCTCAGCACTAAATGACACATGGAGAGTGAAGTCTAAAAGGGTTCTCATCTCTGTCTTGTGTTTATCTAGGGTTTACTGCAATGATTACTTTAAATGATCAAATCCACTGAGAAGCGATTTCCTTATCTTAAAATGAGTATGACTTTGTAAACAAAACTAATAACAATAAAACTTTTATTTAAGAAAAGTATCATAGTCTCTCAAGTGAAAAATTCTGGTGACCCTGCACTGGAGTCTGTGTTGCTGGGTGCCTTGCTCACTGGTTAAGTGTCGTACTGGGTAACCCTCTGTTGATGTCCAAATACCGAATAAAGAAAAGAGGTGTAGCTTGCCAGGACATTACCCGTCCATTCATGGATCCCCCAGTAGAAGTTCTGGGGTACAGAACAAAGAGTCACAAGAAGCATTTTGTCTGAAAAGAGTATGATAATTTCTCTGGCTTAGGGGACACCCACCAGGATATCCAGAAAGAGAAAGAAAAATAAGGGAAGACAGCATTGCCTTTGAAACAAAAGCAACCTGGGCCCACAGCTGGGCTCTGACACTTTCTAACTCTTTGAAACAGGTTCACATACTTAACCATCTTGGGCGCCTATGATGTAGAGATGACACCACCATCCTTTTTGAGTGTGTAGGGATCAGTATCTAACTTGGCTCCTGCTAGATACTTGGTAAATGTTAGTTCTTCTGAATACTAAGGGGACTAGAAAATAAAAAGTCCTGGTGACAAATGATGAATCATACCAGGTCGAGTGTTATCTGCAAAGGGAAATACAAAGAAATAGGAAAGGTAGTGAGAGTGGAAATTTGGCTCCCAATCAGGCGGTGGGAGGAAGCCGCTGACATGATTTTACTGAAAATCGGTCCTTCACGCACAAAAATCTAGAAAATCTCTAGAAGACCAGAGGTGCAAAATCAAGAACAGCTTAAAGTGTATTTCACATAGATGTTGACTGACAGTGATAACGCACCTTACACCTATGTAATGCTATGATGCAGCCATTAAAAAATAAATAAATAAAATGTTAATAGGCGGTTTTTAAGAATCAAAATTTTGGTGTTTATCATGTGTCTAGTATTTCCTAAGTACTTTATACATACTATCTTGTGAAACGGAAACTACCGGTATTCTTTTTGTTCCCAGATGGGGAAACAGACTCAGAGTTAAGTAGCTTTTCACAAAGCTACACATCTAATAAGTGGTGACCTGGGCAGCCTAATTCCAGAGCACGTGTCCTTACTCTTCCACAAAACTATCTCTCTCTACCATCTTCCAGAGTTTGTTTGTTCGAAAGAAAAGGTGCAGGCAGAAATGAAGGCAAGCAGAAGTAGGCAGGCAGGAAGAGAAAAGAGGAAGAAGCATTTTATTTCTTTTAATTTAGTGGTATATCTTGGTTGTTCCCCCCAGTGCCAGTGTGCAAACCTGGATCCTTGGGATATATATGGGCTGCACTGGGCCAGAGGCCAGAGGTAGAAACCCAACCGATACTCCACTAGGAAGCGCCATGTTCCAGAGGCAGCAAACCCAACCAATACTCCATTAGGGCGTGCCATGTTCCAGAGTTTTAAATCTTTACAAATTAAATGTGTATATCTGCCATATCCAGTAATACCATGGCTGTTAAAAATGC
This sequence comes from Solenodon paradoxus, assembly GCA_004363575.1. Taxonomy (NCBI): domain Eukaryota; kingdom Metazoa; phylum Chordata; class Mammalia; order Eulipotyphla; family Solenodontidae; genus Solenodon; species Solenodon paradoxus. Next base: position 128,946 of record RJWH01002950.1, read on the forward strand.
CATAATATGTAAATAAGTATACATGGAGTTTGCAACATTTTAATTGCAAAATCATTAGAAAGTACCTGAATTTATAATGAATATTCATTATTCATAAGAAAAGAAAGGTTGAATATATTTTAGTATAACCTCACAATGGAACATTTTGCAGATTAAAAAAATAATTAAAGCTATAACTATTTATTGTTTAGTTAGGGGTAAAAACACACAAAAGAATAAATCGTATCTCCGTGCACAGGTTTTCATATGCCTGAGGAAAGCTAGAGGATAAACCCTGTTATTAATATTGATTACCTTAAGGAGATAGAAATGGAGAGGACTGGTTTGGTAGTCAGTGATGAATATGTTCCCTATGTGCCTTATTTTAAAAATAAATGGCATATATGACTTTTTAAATTTTAAAATAAAAGTGTAAATGAAAAAATATATATAATCAAAGCTACCCAGTTGAATAAGACCTAGCACCTGGTCTCACCAGGCCTGTAATCTAGCAGAGAGAAGAGAATCTACAGGTCTAGAGCAACAATGTAAGCGAAGCACAAAGCACAGAGAAGCCCAGGCTGCTGGTAGGGAGTGAAGAAGAGAGGATGTTATCGAAACAGAGCTTTTCTCCTATCTCCCCTACTTTGAAAACATTCTGTGCTTAGCCTAGCACAGTGTGGGGCATACCCCATAGAAATAATTGCCTTTGTAATTTTTGGATTATCAAAATAATATTTTTTCTACAGATCTTACAAGTATGAATAAAATATCATCTACCCACTCAATGAGCTTATGATCTTGTGGGGCAAGACATGCTCAAATTATTCTGAGTTCATGGTTTATGATTATGACCTGAAATCTTGAGATGACAGAGGTGATACACAATTAGAATCCTGATAAAATCACTTTAACAAGTTCTGTGAGTTACCTGATGATCTTTCTAATAGGCCATCAGACGTACAGCATCTGCTGCGAACTGGTGATAAACTCAGGTAAATAACGATGTATTTGACCAAGAAATACATGTTCAATTATAATTAGCCAACAGCTTTCCAATGGACAGTGTTCACCATGGACTGGAGAAAGTATGATACATGGATATGTATTTCGTCAAGAAATAGGTGCATTAAAATACGTATTGGTACCTTCTGAAAAATGCCTATTTTTAAAGAAATTTGACCCTGAGGTTTGTTCAGAAAATGCATATACTATATATAACCAATTACAAATGGAAAAAAACACAAAAATGAAGATTCGAGTCAAAATGGGATCACTCAGATTGGTTTAAGAAGATACCCAGTTTGAGAAACACATTTTTTAAGTACAAAAATGTCTTAAGGAATTTTTTTTATTTAAAGAGAAACAATTCCAGACAATGAGATGGCATTTCAAAATCAGGTTCCTGGCTGGTTTTGCACACTGAGTGGCAGCAGAGTACAGAGTAAAGAATCCCCCTCTTGACACTGACACTGACCTTGACCCATGGCCATTGGACTGAGGAAAGTGTGAAAGATCTCAAAGCCTTAGTCTTCTAATATATAAAACAGAGCAAAGGTACCTACTTCTTAGGGTCTTTGGAGCATACTATAATGATCATAAGACATAATATATCTGACTGTTTATGTGTTAACTTGGCTAGGCTATGGTGCCCAATTGCTTGTTCCAATACTAACTTAAATGTTGTTTTAAAGGTCTTGTATAGATGCAATCAATTGATATCTACAATCAATTGACTTGAAGTAAAGCAGATGGCCTTCCATAATGTTGGTGGGCCTTGTCCTATCAGTTGAAGGTAGTAATACCAAAAACTGAGGTCACGCTAAGAAAGAATTCTGCCTCAAGACTTTACCCTAAATCATGCTAAGTTTCTAGCTTGTTGCAATGCTCTAAAGATTCCTCTTCATCTTCTCGTGTCTCCTCCTCCTCCGCCTTCTCAGTCTCCCTCCTTTCTCTCCCTGACTAATACAATATCTTACAACAAACTATATGCTCACTATGTGCCTGTAATGCTCCTGACATTTTAAGAAATTTAACTCTTAAATTCTGTTTCACACTTCCCAAACCCTGTAATAAAGCAGTACAAGTAATGGATGGTTTAATCACTAGTAAAACAACTGAAAAAAGATCTAAAAGTCCAGGAATGCAATTTTTAATATGACTTCAAAATTAAGTTGAGACTATCAGAAGGGAGGAAACACAAATAAAAAGAGGCTTAAAAATATTTAGAATATAATCCCTGTGAAGACAAAGGCATTTTCTTATTCATACTCATGTCTACAGGTCTAAAATGTGATGACTGACCAACTTCATAAATGAGTCAAAAAATCAATTGATAGAATTCTCTAGCTATCTAGAGAAAGGTATGATACTGCTTTTTTAAAATTACTTAGTAATAATCCAAAATATTTTACATGGAAGCTAACAGAGCAAAATGGAGGAGGCATTTATTAATTTATACATCTCTACATCCATCCATCCAGCCACTCACCAAACATGCACATGATCTCTGTCCTTAAATTCAGTGGAAGAAATAAACATACACACAAGCAGCTACAAGTTCAGACATGACTCCCACAGTCACACAAGGCCTTATCACAAATATCTCTACCATTTCCCCAAAACTTGAGACTATGATTTTGAACACAACCAATAGAAAAGTGTTGAGTGTTTTGCCCCATCCGTCTAAAAGAAAAATAACCAGAGAAATATTCTTAACATGCATGATATATCTTCAAAATGATAGTTAAAAACAAAAGTCTCTCCGTGTGACTAAGGACTAGACACCATGTTAAATTCAGTCCATCATGGCTCAAACTTAGCACAGCTCCCTGCGATGTCAGTGTCGACTTACATCAATGACCTTCCAGAATGAATACTAGCATAAAACATTGTTTTGCTATGCTGAAAGTGGGGGCACAGCAACAGAAGATACTGATATAAATATCTTGTATTGTTGATAAGTAGCATGTTTTTGTCATCAATTAACAGCAACTATATATTGCAACAATTTCTAAATGAGGCTTTATAAATAACTGCAGTTTTAATTACTCAAGAAAACGATGAAGTTCATCAACATTCCTGACTCCTGCTAAGTAGCACCAGGATCCCAGGAAATTCCAGAGTTGCACAAAAAAACTAGAGCAACAAACAAGAAAATATTTTTATATAGCAAAAGAAAAGTGACAACTCTATTCAGGAAACACAAATCTAGACCTTCCAGAAAGTGGAAATTAGGAGAGAAAGACAGCGAAGAGGAAGAGGAGAAGAAGAGGAGGAGAAGGAAGAGAAGAAATAAGATATTAACTTGGAGAGAAAGCTATAAAGGAAGAGTCCATAATCACATCAGAGATGAGATTATTCAACTGACAATCATTATAAAAAGAAGCGATTAATTTGGTCTAAAAGAAAAGGGGCTGCTTCATTTTTCACTTTTGTACTTTCATTGATTATTTGTGTGTGTGTGTGGAGCAGTGGTTAGGACAATCGCTTCCAAGGGAGCAAGTCACATACCTCTGGGTTCAAGTCCTGGGTCTGGGAAGGAAGCAATGAATGTGAATAACTAAGTGGAAATAAAATAAAGATGCTACTTTCTCCTCTCTTCCTGCCTGCCTACTCACCTTCATTCCTGCCTGCACTTTTCCTGTAAAAAAAAAAATCCCATTTCCAAAAACTGGATTCTGAATTACATGCTTACTTACAAATTAGACAAATCAAACAAGACAATACAAATGACAATCAAATCAAACCAGGTTCAGTGAAGCAAGGAAGGAAACACTAGTATATAGTTGGAATACACTCATTTTATTGGAAAGCACTCATTTTATTGTAACTGAATTCTGAATTGAGCTCTAAGTTCCCTGGATGTTTGAACCAACTATATATATATATTTTAAAAGCACATTCATTAACCAATAAAAACAACTAGGACTTGTTTAACCTCTTTAGTTTGATTGCAGCCCCATTCTAATTGCCAGTCACAGGTACCTCTGCTCCTCTATATTTTTCTTTACAGCATTTTTCAAATTTCTAAATCCTCTATTTTGTGTTCATTTTCTGTCTCCTTCACTTGAAGTTAAGATTCATGAGGGCCAGAGTCTCTTCTCGTTCACTATTGTATTTCAGGTTCCTAGATTCATGCCAGGCAGGTTGTAGATGATTTCCCCCATGGATTCAAGAGTGAATTTATTGTCAATATTAAATCCTATGTGAGAGGTGTTATTAGTCCCCTTAAGTAAATGACAACAGGCTATGCAGCTATGTTGGAATAAAGAGCTAATGCTCTGACAATCCAAGACAAGCACAGATCTGGGAGCTACAGGAGTTAAGCTCAACTACCCAGGCCAACTCCTCTGCCCAGTGCCTTCCACCAGCACATGGCAAAACTGTGAAGCACGTGGACCCCAGAGTAACTCAATCTGACTTCAACCCTGGCTCTGCCATGTGCTAGCTGTGTGAACCTTGATTCACTTAGTCTGTCTGTGCTACAGTTCCTTCATTGGTAAAATGTAAATAAGGACAGAAATACTTCAGAGGATTACCATGAGCATTAAATCAGTGCATACATGGAAATCAATCAGAACAGAGTATTACCACTAAGTTCTGTCCGTTAAATTGAACCTGTGTTCCTGTTATAAAACAGGTATAAGACCACCTTGGCATAGTTATAAGGACCAAGTAGTCATAATATATGTTAAAGCACTCAAAATTTTTAATGAATAATTTAGTTTTTAGTTTCATGAAGCTATCGTATATTTATCATAAGATTTCTTTAAAAACTACAGGAAGATAGAAATTAGAAAGCAAAAGTCTCTTATATTTCAGTAAACAGCGACAATCACTACTAGCATTTTCCAGATTTCTTTCTATGCAAATATATATGTATATATTTGTGAAGACATTATTCATAAACAGAGTTAGACACACAATATATTCCTCTAAAACCTGCTTTCTAAACACCTATCATGGGTATTATCACATACCAGTAAATAAAGATCTACATTATCTATATAACAGCTGCTTAGTATTCCATTCTATGAAAGTGCCTTGATTTATTTAGCCAATACTCCATTCACAGAGAGTTAGGTTGTTTCCAATTTGTGGAAGTGCTTTGCAAACTACCAAGTAATACACAAATGTTAGTTATCATCACCATTATTTTTAAAATAAATATCCAGACATCACCATTAAGCCTTTGGAGGATCTTCCTTTACTATTTCTTTAACACCCTGGAAATGATGTGTTGTCTAATTATATTCACACCACCATTTAAAAAGTATGGCATTTAGAAATCTCATGTCTGAACAGGAGAAATATATGAACTACTAAATCAGACCTAGGAGAAGGTGAAGGGGGACTATTCCCAAAGGGTTATTTCTCAGTGGAGATCTCGACTATGAATGTTTTCCTGTCACATGTCTCCTCACTACTTCTTTGCTCTTCATCTGAGATCACTCACTGATTGCCACACATTTCAGAATCTGCCCAAGGTTTCGGAATCAGTTTTGACAATGAACTCCAAGCAGCCATTATGAAATAATTCAAATAGACAAGAGAGATGAAATGTATTTACCAACCCTATGTTGGAGACACAAAGAATGAAAAAGGTGAAAACTAAGAGTTCTGACTGAGCAGCTACCATATAAGGCATACATATTGTTAAGTGGCAGGCTTTGCAGCTCTATTCATTTACATCACTGCCCCTCAAATATCTGAGTTCCTTGAGATAGGAAATCATATCCTGGCTGCCTCTGAAGCCTCACCTTTGTCTAACAGAAGAATAGAAGTTTAACACATGTTGTTCCCTTACAATAGTGGAAATAATGTCTGAAGGTCTTTATCTCATGTATAATTTTACAATTATATTGATTAATAACTGACACTGAAACTAAAAGAGTAGACATATTCTCTGAATATAATAGTCACCATATTATTTCTGGTAGGAAAGTGTTGGGTAGGACCTCTAAATATATGAAAACAAGCAATTTAGAACTGTTACTCTTTTTCAACAATAAATTTTCTCTATTAATTAATGTTGTGACAGAGCAAATGTGCATGGCAGGAATCAGAGGACCCTGCTGATACCAATTTTGCAAAAGAAGGTTGTTTGTCCATTGAGATATAGTGGAGATACACCGCTTCCTGACGCAGGTCCCAGCAAGAGTTGATGGATTCAGCTTATAAAACTCTGGCCTTTCACCTTTTCAAGGCTACAATTAACTTCTCTGTGAGTTTCATTCATTCAACAAATATTTACTGTACATCAAACCTGTACCAGGAACTGCAGTAAGTGCTAGATATGGTGCAGTCCAACATGACCAAAAAATAATAATTCAAATAGATAATACAGAGATGTGTTCGGTCTCTTCACAATGGGTCACCATGACAAAGACTATCTATGAATATCAAAGAGATATTTTTATCTCCTAATGTTGAAATAGGAACTCATCACTCTAACCAGGAAGGTGTTTTTTTATCAGTTTTTTTTTTTTTAATCACAATATGGAGGTTAATAAAAAGATTTCATCATCTCCCTCATGTTCCAATTACTTCATAATGGCCGAAAGGAATTACTTGTTAAAAAAGATTCAACTATCTGGGAACTCTGGGAAAAGTTCTACAATCAATGAGTGATGCCTACTATGAATAAAGAATAGGACAATTGGCCTGTGTTTCAGGAACTTGCCATTCCTATTCCATAAATTTCATGGTGACTCTCGCCCCTCTGTCCTCTGCTGCTCTCTCTGAATCACTATTCTCCTGATCCCGTGGGTCACAGGACCATCCGTTTCACAAACCACAATTCAAAATGATTAATTCTGAGTGCTGTCCCCATCCATAGTGAACCATCTAGCATTTGATTTATGTCAAGTTTCACCCTTCTTTCTTCAGCTCAATTTCTTCTTTTGAGCTAATTTTTATTCAATTGTACATCTTCAAATGAGTATCTTCAATATGAAGTTGTATTTGTCAATTTAACTTAATTTTATTGATGGAACACTGAATCTTAACAATATATATGTTTAAGGTGTGTATCACTATAAATCCACATCTTAAGTGCATCTTATTTAAAAAGAAAGCATAAATCTTCTCAAGAGTAATAACCTCCTCATTCTCATTCTTTTTAGCCTCTACAGCACTCAGCACACTACTAGCTACATCTAAAGTCCTCAGCAAATACCTTTTATAAGATCACATGGGAAATGGAACATTTCAGAGCCCTAAAATCCAGGTGTGTGTACCTGTTTTCTACTTACCATGTAAATCTCTTTGGATAAATTCAGGTTACTGTCTGGGGCCTCAGTTTCCCTATCTCTACAGAGAGAGAGGCAAGAGAAAATCTCTAAGCAGTCCATGCTTCTACGTGTCTTAGAGGATATTGTGCTCCAAGGAGGACTTCTGAGGTTTGAAATATCTCTTCTTATCTATTAAAACAAGAGGTTTTTTTTCCTTTGAAAAAGCGATTGTGAACCCTCTTGAAAGGCAACTCAGCCTTCACTCAGTCTCTATTCTAAATTCCCAATAAATGAATGGAGATTCTCTCTTCTTGCTTCAGCCTTAAAAAATGTCTACCCTCTTTCTAATAGAAAATAGCATTTGAGTGATGGGCCTTACACTAATTGGTCAGGAGCCCTAGATAAAATATTGTTATTGACAGAATGTTCACCCTTTTCCATGCACTGATAAAGTAGCTTAGCAGAGCACATACAGAGAGAGAGAGTAAATTGAGGACAAAGAAAAAAGTAGCTGAAACTTCAGTCAGATGGGAAGAACGGAGTCAGCACTATAAGGCTCCTGCTAAGAGAAAAAACCCTTCTAAGAGGATATAGCTGAAACTAACATATCCAACCAGACAATGGGAGCAGAGAAGCAAGAATGTCCAGTGGTGGGTGAGAGGCTAAGAAAAGAGCAAATGTACTAAAGGCTGCCTTGCTCTGTTTGACCCTTGAGGTCCATATAAGATCAAATGTAATGAACTTATTTTTTCAGAGCCTATGATTTTTTACTCAGCAAGAAGAGTGGTTGCATGAAGAAATCCCTTCAGTCTATGGAAATGTCGCCATGGATTTTAAAAGATAAAGCGTAAAGTGTTCAAAGGAGCATCATATATTTAATGGTATGTGTTAAGATCAAGTACAGAGAAGCTTCAACTGGGGGGACTGTGCTCTAGCTGTGGTAAGTGATGAGCTAACTCAGTGATCTCCTAGGTCTTTTACTTAGAAAGGACTCTCTAACTAATGTGAATTAAACTGAATTTTAAACAGACAAAAATGAAACCAAGGTCAATATCTATATGAGTTCTCATAATGGTACAGAAGTCCCCTCTTATCCTCATGGGAAATATTCCAAAAATCCCCAGAGGGTCCCTATAACCACAGATAGTACTGAACCCCATGTGTTCCATGTTATTTTTTTATACACTCAAACCTATGATCAAGCTGAATTTATAAATTAGGCACAGATGAAAATAAACAATATTTTCTGATAATGAAACAGAATAATTGAGCAGTATACTATAATAATAGTTGTGTGCATGTGATCTCTCTCATGCACATGCTCAAATTGTCTTAGTGTACATAATAGTTTTGGACATCAGCTGACCTCGGATCAGTGAAACTTTGGAAAACTCTAGATAAGGGGGACTGCTTTAGCTTGTTTACACTGTGGTCAAGCCTTCAATTTTCCATCCTTTCACTACACTAAACGACTCAAGTGCAGAAAGCACTATATGGACAAGTGCTTGAGGGAAATGGAACCCAGGAGGGGTCAAGCAAATGCCTCTTGCTCCTGATAATTTGAGGGGGAAATAAATATCATCCTTTCAGTTTAAGCAGTCCTTGGACAAACCAAACTTCATTCTCTCAGAAATCCTCAATTTGTTTGTAAAGAATACTGAAATTATTCATCTCATCTTTTCCTCTTTCTACCCCAACTTTCTTCCTCCCCTCTTTACAACCCCAGGCCTCCCCCAACCTCAGAAAAGGAAATATTGGGGCAAATTTTGCTGGAATTCCTTTATGCAGTCTCTCATACCCAATGAGCCATGACCCAACTTCTAGAATCCTCCTTTATGCTTTCCCTGCTATTGAAACAACCTAAGCCAAGTCAGACTCAGGTTCCTGTTTGAAAGAAGCAAAGAGGTTCCTCCCATTCTTCAAACCAGTTCCAGCAAGGGGGAACTCAATCTCCAACCCAGCCACAACTCAATCTCTGTGGGAACATACCAGCCCCACTATCCAGTCTGGGCTTGCCCACCAAGTAAATATCAAGGAAGCAGAAGGGCTCAGCTCAGTCTAGGGATTCCTCTATATAAAGGACAATTGAATCTCCCACCCCACCCACTCATGTCCTTCCTACCACTCTTCTCAAAGGGAAAGCAGTGGGCTAGCCCACTTGGAGCACTGGGCAAAGGAACAATTCCCTTCTCCCACTCGTCACATTCTTCTGAGTAATGGGGCTAACTTTGATTCTTCAGATTACATTCACAATTAATCTCTTCAAGACTTTGTACTCTTGGAAAATGGTAAACAACCCAACTCTTGTCCTCAGATAACCAACTGTGTGTGTGTATGTGTGTGTGTGTGCACGTTTGCATGTGTGCATGTGTGTGTTGGGGGAATGAGAGTGTAAAAAATTGAATGAGAAGAGATTCTTTAACTCCTGAGAAAGTCTGCAAGGAGAAGCTCATACAGGTGAAACATGTAATTTTAAACTATGCTTCTCCCAGAGCCTCCAGTTCTCAGCCTGAGCCAGATCAGGCGTGGGTTTCAATTTGGCTGTCCTTACGTTAACAAACACACAGAATGCCGTATTGTTGACATTTCACTGATGACAACAGAATTTGTCTGAAAATGCTCAGATGCTATCTAACACAGGCAGGTGGGAGGGGATGGGTTAATAAGATACTCACGCTTATCTGGAATGTATTACAAAAGGCATAAGAAGTCTCCAGATTGCAAGTGAAGTTTTACTGGAACACATTCTGTGGATTATTTGGGAGGAAAAGTATAGACTCAGCTTTCAAAAGTAAGCTCCATCATCAAAGGAAAACTAAGAATTCTGTTATTTCAAGGAAAATTTAGCATTCACCTAAAGGGAATGCACCCGCTGGCCCCAAATTGTAATGCAGTGCTAGAAATATTAAAGAGCATTGTGCCCATGTCTGAGCCTCACTCTTCACCAGCAATGGGAAATAATGTCACTCATTCATTCCACAAACATTGGTTGAACATCCAGAGCGTTGATGAAATGTTCCTAACCACGCTAGAAGGGAGTCAGTGGGGAACTATATTTAGATAATCAGATGTGGATTTTGACCTTATGGAATTTGCATTCTGATAGGGAAAATGATACACAAGCACCAAAGATCCTTCAGTGCAAGGGAGAAATGTTAGGTGTGCTAGAAAGGGGCCCCTAATGGACTGGGTGCTTAGCACTCGAAGAGAAATTGATTCCAGCTGGGGCAAAGGCTAGTGCTTAACTTTGGTATCCAACAGAAGACAGGGAGTCCTCAACATCCCATCACATCAAGAAAGGAGCATCTCTAAGACAATTTCACGTTCTTGCCAAGATATGCAGGTACACATCCATGTGTGGTCTGAATTTCTATAGCTGTCAAGGGTTTGTTTTTTTATCTTCTTCCTTCCCCCCCAGTAAAAGCAGGGGAGTAGACGTGTTCACACAATAACTAAGCTTCATTTTTTTAAACTCTGTCATGTCTTAAGAGGATTAGCTTTATTAATTCAGTTAGTTCACTTTCTTTTGATTTTTTTTAATGTTAAAAAACAAAAGGAGAATAAAAGCAGGAGTTGACTTGAGAAAGCCATGGGAAGACACTGTCTGGGTATGAGGTGGAAGCTTCTGCTAGTATTTTAGCTCTCTGACTGTTTATTTGGCTTACTCCTGACAGAGACAATGGAATGCTTCAATGAAAAACGCCCAACACATTTTCATCTATGAATGAACAGAAGGCGTCCTGTGGCTAAGGAGGGATAAATATTCAACCCCACTGGAGGCCTGCTGGCTTGCCCAGGCTACACCATTATTATGCCCACTCCAGCTTCCACATGTAATTTACTGAAGTTTGTGCTGTTTCATGGCAGCTTGATTTATTACTGACACCTCTTTGCCACTTCAACTGAGGGCCACGGCAGTGGGGCAAGGTTCAAGGAAGTTGGCTGAAACTGAAGCAGACATTTTATCAGCTAACTATTTCGTTTTCTAGTTCTTAACTTTTCCCCAGGAGCTTTTGGTTTTCATTTTGTTGACTGTGGTTAACTCCTCCAGTGCTGTACAACCTCAGGTTATTTTTTTTTCTGAAATGAATAGAGCCTCCAGGACAATGGGTTTTTTTTTTCCCCACCAACAAATATGGATGCTCCTTGTCTTCAACTTTCACCATGGTTTCTAGTGTTAGAGAAGACATGGAACCAATGGGTAGACGGAGGGATGGACTCATGTCAGTCTTCAATTGAATTCAAATCAGCAGAGGCAATGGGAAAGATGCCATTGTTTTTACCCCCTTGAAAACAATCCTATTTCAGCATCTGTCCCTATCACAATATCTTCACTTGCTTGGTCATTTATGTACTTATTCACTTATTCATTAATTTACAAATGAGTACCTAATGTGAGAAGATCTCTATGCAATGGATACTAGTGAATGAAATCAAGAAAGTAACAGATATAGGTGCTCCTCTCAAGAAACTCACCTTTCTGTAGGAAACCTGCAGGTCAGCAAATTCAATACTTTAAATGCAAAAGGAGGGAGGGAGGGAGCAAGGGAAGGAGGGAAGGAAAGAAGGAAGGGTTGCTGGCAAAGAAATGTATCAGGTGCACCCTGGTGGCCTAGAGGACAGGACAGTTGATACAGTACACATACATACCAGGGACCCAGGTTCAAGACCCAGGGCAAGGGGGAACTACCAAGAAGAACAGCTAAATAAAGTAAATAGATATTTTTTCCTCCTCTCTTTTTCTGCCTACTTGTCTTCATTCCAGCCTCTACCTTCCCTTTAAAAAAAAAAAAAAAAAAAAAAAAGAACTTCTGAGCTTCTCCTATCAAAGCGGTTCAGACTTAAAAAGGAAGGAAGCTGAAACTGATTCACTTATATTTAGAAATAGTTTACAAAATCCTCCAGTTCATGGAGGTAAATTTTTAACTTGACTTCCTGAGATGGGACAAGGAAAGACACTGGATAGTTCCACCTTACTCAGAGATAAAATATCTCCAAAACGGTCTACCTCCTTTTCCTTAACTTCTCTCCTACCCTCAATGCCTTCATATTTTCACTCTTTTTGTGTGTGTTGAAGACACAATGTTTTCTTTGAGAGGACTAGAACCCAGAGTACAAGGAAACCAAGGCATCTCCTCCAGGACTGGCTTGCACTTTTAGTTTTTACTAGGAAGAGATGCCATTGCTGCGTCTAGGAAGCAAAGGTAAGTCAGTTTCGGGCTGGCTCAGCCCTGGCCTCCCCTGGGCACAGGTAGAAATGATACCAAATTATGTTGAATCACTTACAGTGATTTACGTGATGAAGAGTAGTAGTCCTAAGAAACTGACATGCCATCAATTTCATTCTCTAATTCTGTAAAACAAGTTGGACACTAAATAGACCAGTCTTAAATTCGTTCACTTCCCCCCTTTACATAGACAAATGCTTTGCCCTCTCCTTCCTATGAGACCCCCCTACTCCATTTTCAGGTACTACTGGCACACTTTGGAGGAAGGATTACTCAATTCATACCCACAGTGGCAGTCCAAGTAAGGCAAAAAGTCAAGGATGATTCTTTATTCAATTTGTTTCCTAGACAGGAGTCCCATTGCATACACAAATTCCCATGTAATACCAAGCCCAGACAGGATCAGCTTCCTTGCCTAATGGGTATGGCCTACTGTGTGACCTTTGGTTATATGCGCTGTTTCTACTTAAGATTCACCTGCTCCATCTTCCTTCAGACATTCAACAGAAAGAGGCGAGTTTTCTCCTTCGTCTCTATTTTACAAAAGCATTTACCACCACCAAATCAGAACACAACAATTTCTAGCAAAACACACTGTGTTTTGAAAAGCAGAAACTACTTGAACAATTAAATAGTCTAAAAGACAAACCTTCAAATGTCCTCAGAAGAGATATACAAGCATAATTTCCTGCCACAATGCAAACCCAAAGAACTAAATATGGGTTGGGAAGCATTTTGTTGTTAATTAATTTTTCTGAATATCCTCTTAATATGAGTGATCTTTCACCAACTCATGTCAACTAGAGCAAACCATTACTTTGGTCATCGAAAGAGTCATTTTTACCAATGAACTGTCATTATCAATCAATGTAAGGTTCTCTGCATATTCTAGCACTAAATATAAAGATGAATAGGAGGATAAATCTGTAAGTGAATAAATTTTCTGCACACCAATCCCCGCAGGCCATGTGTTTATAAGTCAACAGCTTAAAATGAAAACATCTGATGAAGGTAATACACCTGTTAAAGGAGCATAAAATTCCAAACCCAGTGGTAAAATATAAAGATTATAAAGCCTCTTAAAGGAGCCATCAAAGCAAACTATTAAATGAATACATCTGCTCTGTGCTAGACTCTAGTTTATAAGTGCCACTCAAAATAAAAGAGATTTAGGATAAACATTTCATAAAAGGTTGTGAAAAACAATAAAGGGAACATATTTGGAGGATGAAGAGATAAAAGGGAATGAATTCATTTAAAAAGAAGAGTTGACCAAAACTTGGTCCAGACACCAAGAAAAGTTTGAGTCTAGTTTTCATTGGAAGGGGGACTTAGGGAATATAGAAGAATCATTTTTATGCAGCACTTCATAATTTGGTGTTAGTCCACAAGCAAAATTAAAAATAAAATCAGCTAAGAACTTAATAGTTACTGTATTAAAACATAATGCTTATGAGAAACACTAAAAAAAGAGAAAAAAAATACACACAAGAAATCTCCAGTCAAGACAGACAAGGTAGCCCCTCTATATGGTCAAACCTTAGAGGATACTAAAGACATCTAAGAGAATACTATTAATGTGAATGATTGCATGTGTCCCTGTCTTCCTAGAATTTGACTTGTCATGCTGTATTTTCTGCTTTTCTAAAATGCTATTTCTCAGTATTATCTCTTTAATATCAGGATCCCCTGTAATTCTGTTTTCAGTCCACTCTACGTGGATTATGTCATTACCTTTCAAGATTTTAACCATCATCACCATGATAATGATTTCTGTATCAGTTCCTAGTCCAGATTGACCTCTCGCAGCTTCTGAATCAGTTCATTATAGACCATCAATGCCCTACAGGTCCAGGAAAACTCAGTCTCCAAAGTCAGTCATCACATTATTCCCCAAATCCAAGCTACTTCTCTGTATTTTGTGTCTGTTGGGAAATAACAACAAGAGCCAACAAAAACCAAAAATATAGACACTACTAATCCCTCATCACTTAAATCTGGTCCTTTTCCAATTCTTTCTAGATGCCGGAGTTCAAGCTCTCATCAAATTTGCCCCAGTTATCTTTCTGAAACACAGATCTGGTCATATTCCATTCCAGTGACTTCACAAGGGTGTCTACAACATAGAAGAGAGGACTTCTTAGAGCTGGCCCCTGCCCATGCCTCCAGCCTAACTCTTACCACTTCTTTGCTTCCGATTTCCCCCAAAGAAGTATGCTTTCTTATACCTTTTCTCAAGCTCTATCTGATATCTTTTTCTAGATCTCCATGCTCTATCTAACATCTCATCATCTTTTTACAATCATCTAAGAAGTCAGACTTGCATGTGTCCTTCTGCTCAGGGCTCCCCAAATGCCTGGTCTACCCTTTTATTACTATACCTAGCACATTGTCATCAGTAGTTTATACACCTGTTTTCCCCCATAATACAAGAGGCAGGGGCTCCCTGCTATTCATATCTTTATCCACTATTCATTGAATACATGATCTCCTTCACAAATACTCATTATACATATATCCTACACATATATTTCTTTTTAAAAGAAAGGTGCAGGCAGGAATGAAGATAAACAATCAGGCAGGAAGAGAGAGGAGAAAGAAACATTTATGTAGTTGGTTAGTTGTTCATCTTGATCGTGCCCCCATGGCCCCAGGTTGCATACATGAGTGTTTGGGATGTATGTGAATTGCACCACCCAGAGGTGGAGGATTTATCTGCTAAAATGCTAGGGCACACCTACACCTAGATATTTTGTAGATGCTATCATTTTATCATGCCAGTGAAATAAAAATATCATATACATTTACTTCACATTCATCAAGAAAAGGTACAGGTTTCTTTCTCGGTTTTGTATTGTTGCACTGTTAGTGAAAAGGATAGCTAGAGCAATCACACCTTTTTTGAAATTCGTTAAATATGAGTATGAGTTTTACCAAACCAAATTTTCTAATAAAAATATAGTAAATTATAATCCTTATGAGCATACCCATGTTGAAACACTGTTTTAGGTGCCTTAGACGTTTGAATGAAGTCATTTGTCCACGCAGTTATCTTGGGGCCTAGGTATGACTATTCACCCATCTACACAAAGGGAAACTGAAGCATTGAGAATAATTCATCCAACGCTACATGAATCAGAAAGGATGGAATCTCAATGCAGTCCAGGATCTTCTACTGTGTAGTCCACAGCCCTCAATCAAAATTCAGCTCATGATGCCTGACTTCTACATGATAGAGGAAACTGTGCTCCATCATGTTCTTAAGAACCAGTATGGAAATGGACACTGACCGACAGAATGTGTCCTAGAGTTCCTATGTATAACAATTAATCCTTTAACTCCTGGATCATGAAGTCACCTCTCTTGGAAAAGACAGGCATTTCTCTTGCGTCTGTGTAACAGCCCTCAGAAGATGATACCGTTACTCCCGCTGAGAAGTCCGGAAGGCCTGCGGCCACCACAGAAATCCTCCAGACATGGCTCCCTGGCTCACCATCCCAGGCTACCACATCCACATACGTGCATTTTAGCACTGGGACATCTTTCAGATGATGTCACCTGAATATTTACCCGTACTCTGTTTTATTTACTTCTTCAGTCCACCAACAAATTGGAAATGTCTTTTCACGCCAACACGGAGCTCATCTACCCTCCTCCACGTGACTCGGCACAGGACGACATCACTCAGCCGCACGTGAGTGGCTCTAAATTTGATTTTTGGTGTGGCCACTCAGGCGCCACCAACAGGCGCCGTGATGAGTATAAATAATAAATAACAGCGTTTCCCCTGCCTGCTTGACACTGTCAGGCCAGTCCTCTCATGGGGAGTGGCCCCTTCTCCCAGCTGACATTTAGGAACGCTGCTGAAGGACTGTTTCTCCAGCAAGGCCTTGAGTGCAGTTCTGTAATATCTTAAAGATCAACCTTAACAACCACCACCGCAGAGGCCTGGAATGTGATCAGTACAAGGTGTAAGAAAAGAAAGGTTTTGAAATATGAATAATCGTCATCATCGATTTTTCTTTTTAAGCCCAAAGAGCATATCACCATTCAGGCTATGGGGACAAAAATAAGCTGGTGCAGAGAAGCCCTCCACACACGGTCAGCAGGATGTGTTTTTTTTTCTTTTCCCACCATCCTCTACTCAGACACTCAAGGAAATGAACTCAAGTGCAAAAGTATTCCTGGGAAGAGTGGGTTAATAGAAGCCACACAGTGCCCTGGGTGATGCCTTAAATAATTGTCACATGGCCCTTATAATCTGTCCCATGCTGTCAGCACTGGGTTAGTCATCATAATATCAGATAAGAGCTGTTCAAAGTGACACACTAACCAACATGAGAGCCACATGACTTTCTGGCTTGGCGACTGTCCTTCAGCTGAACTTTGGCTTAGAACACAAGGCTCCAGAGGCCACAGCACACGCTGCAGCCTGATGTGTCCAGTGGCATTTTCCGTTGCTAGGGCCCTTGTGGCTTCACTGGCCTGGTGAGGGGCAGCTGAGGCTCAGTTACAGCCAGGGGCAGGCTCACCCCCTCCTCTGGGGCCCGGGAGGAGGCACTGGCTGCTGGGGTGGCAGCCTGGTGGCTGCCTTTCTGAGCTTGTGCTGGGACTCCCTGTCCCTTCCACACTTGATTAGTTTTGCAAATGTGTGTGTTGCACGTTGAGCCAAGTGCCACAGCGGGGGAACCTCGGACCCCCAAAGGGAGTTCGTGCTGGAAGAGGGAGAGAAAGAATGTGTCTCTTGGCTGGAGGACACTGAAGCCGGGCAGGGGCGGGAGAAGGGGGCAACAATGGAACGTGGTTACCTCTGGGTGGAAGGTTATTCTGCACAGAGTCTGCTTTATTTGTGCATTTTTCATGCTCTCCTCGCTTCCCTTTATTATTATGATTGCGATGATGATTATTATTAATTTTGCCTCCAACATGTTGTAGATTTTTCAAGTTACATTTTTTCCCAAAAAAGGAGAAGAGATGAAGCAAATAGTGGAGAAGGAAAAGAGGAAGGTGACCCATTCACTCACTGATTCATTCACAAAGCGGAGAGAGCAGAAAGGAAGGGAGAAGGGAGGTCATCTGACATTGGATTTGAGAACATTTATTGGCTGTGTGCCTCTGGCAAACTTACCTAATGTCTCCCTTTAAGCTTTATTATCCTCAACAGTAAAATGGAATAATAATACCTCATTTACAATATTGCTCGAAGGATAAAAGAGGTGATTTATGCTAAGTGGCTAAATGGTAATAGGTGCTTATAAACAGACGCTCCTGGGAAGTCACAGAAGATGCTACCCTATGTCTTTGGTGGCAAAGACCCCCCAGGTCCAAAATCTGACTCCACTTATTAGTGTGTGACGTCATTTCAACTGGGTGAGCCTCAGTCTTCTTATCTACCAAATGGACCATATTCAGCTGTCAAGGTTGTCGAGAGAATTACAGAGGCATAGGTTGGATACTTAGCACAAAGTCAGCACTGTGTGGATATCCAATAGGTAGCAACAGTACAGCTGGTGGTGATGATGGATGGATAGGAAAGCAAGTCCTTTTATTCATCAGCAACTGGAAATAGCTAGACGTTTAAGTTAAAGAATGCATACATGAAGGCACAGGAGATAGATAACTAAAACTCAAAGTAGTGGTGAATGAAGATGGAAAGGTTTCTAAAGGACACAGATGCATGAGAAGAGGTCATCAGAGAGAAGAAAGTCTAACCAAAGTCCATATAAGTAGAGAAACATGAGAAATGAAAGGAAAGATAATAAATGTCACTGGGCAGAAATTCCTATTTACATCTGTGGAAATAAAGGTGAAATGAAGCTGCATTTTTAAAGTAAAAACGAAGTGTATTTTGACAAGTTTTAAAAATGAGACATAAAGACGGTATTTGGTAGAAAGATCTTGTGGAGGAATACATGACCAAAGCTAGAACTGCATGAAGAAACCTAAGTAGAATGGATTCCAGTGGGAAAGAGGCAAGTTAGGCCTTTCCTGTTCATGTACCCAAGCCTGGCCATTTATGGGACTGCATGTCCTAAGAGTCTCTTGACAAAGGTCCTTAGTGACTGACTTTGCAAAAGGAAAAATCACCAAGAACTTAGGGCTCCAAGTCTTGCTGGTTGTAGGCTGCTAACAATAGACAGTTCTTTGAGGAGAAGTTAGGACATGTGCACCGATCAGGCTGACACACTCTTCCCTACAAGCAGTGTTTCTAGCTGGGATAAAACTGAGAAAATCCCCAAGCAAAAGAGAAAGGCATCAGAAAGAAATTGGGCCCACTGTCTGTGGTTTCTTCCCAATTATTCCAGTGCCAAAATGTCTGAAAGCTCTGTGATTTTCTCTTAAGTGAGGGCCATTCTCTTTCCAGAAGCCGGGTTGTGTGGTGGATCAGAACACAGCCACAGAGGAGAAAGGCTGCCTCTCTCCTGTGCCCCTCAGATGCTGATCCCTAAAGCTTACCGCCTCCATAGCTTTTCCTTAGTTGTAAAGACAAGTACTCAGGGTTGTTTTGAGGACAAAATGAGATGTGGCTGGAACATTAGAAATACTACATTTTTCCCTGGACTTCCAGGAATAGGCATTTGCAGCTTCCTCATGCCCACCATGCAAATGGTTGGTTTTTCTGGTCTTACCTTTTCCCCTCATACTGATTGGAAGCTTATGAAGCTTAAGTAAGAAAAACTGATACAAAAGTGGGTAACAGAGGAAAACAGAGAACAGGAGAAAAATAGGAAACATAGGCTAATATGAAAGAAAAGAGCCTACTGACCCAGCATGATCTGAGGCACTAGAAACCCTTTTATTTCAGACAGATTTCTGGCTCTCCTCAGAAGTTCATGGCAGTTGCCTTGCCTATGCCACATGTATAAGTCATCCCTGCCCATTTAGTCATAACCATAATGGCTGACTTGTATGTAGAGTGCTTTAGTTTAGAAGGCAAATGCACATGCACTACTTCTCATTCGTGTGACACTGGGTACCGGCAGCCACCTGCCACTCAGTGACCCCAGGTGAGCCAAGCAAGTCTCTCTTTAAGTCAGGATAAGGCCCAATGGCACCAGTCCCTTCTGGGAAAGCTAAAGTATGTCCTGTATGTTCTAATAATAAAACTATGTCTTCCAATGTCTTTGCTGGACAGAAATGTCCACTGGGGAGAAGAGACCAAATTATCACAGGGCCTAAGGAGACTCCTGGTACGAAAAATTAGAAGGTCTCATTTGATGTTCAGTGGCAATGTAATCTCTTTATTAGAATGGGGCAATTTCAACTAAGGTTCCAAAGAATACCCATCAGAAGGGTAGGGAGCCTGTATGGATGACATGGAGAAGCATGGATTTAGCCAAGAACAGAAATCCACCCAGAACAAGCCTGTCTAGGTCGAATGCTGTGACAAGCACTAACTTAGCATGTGAGTATGATGAGAGTCATCTCCTGGAACCCAAACCCGGGAACATTCTGGGTCTGTGCTGAGATCAATGGATTAGCCTCCACTGTGTACGCAGGTCATTATGCAACAGGGATACCACAAGTTAGCATCTGGTAAAGTGGTCTTAGGAGAAAGACTATGGCAGTCACTTCTCCTATTTATCCAAATATGAAAATAATCCTAATTCTGAAAGATACCTGAATCCCTTTATCCAATTCACAACATTCAAGAACTGGAAACAACCTAAGTCCCTATCAACTTATAAGTAGATGAAAAAAAAAGAGATGTGATATATATATAGATATAGATATAGGTATAGATATAGACAGATATAGATAGGTATAGGTAGATAGATATGAATACTATTAAGTTATTTAGAAAAATTCTGCCATTTGCAACCACAGCGATGGACCTACATAGTATTATACTTAGTGAGATAGGTCAGACAGAGAAACAAAAGCGTCATCTGATTTCATTCATAGGTGATACACAGAGAAACAAAATGAAAGAACAAAATAAAACAAAAATAAACTCTTTGGCTATAAAAATAAAATAGTGGTTGCCAGAAGAGAAAGGGGTAGAGGATGGGTAAATTGGGTAAAAGGTGTCAATTATAGGATGATTAGGATGAGGGATGGAAACGAGACTTGTGGCAATGAGTAGAATGTACTATATTATGTACTTGGAATAAGTCTGTACAAACAACTGAAAGCTATGTAATATTATAGACACATATGCATATACACATAGTATACACATATTTCAATAAATACATAGTATAACATATTTCAATAAATAATAATGAGTCCAAACCCTCTGGACTAAATCAACCCCCTATTTATCTGAAAACAAAACAAAACAAAACAAAACAAAAAAACATGAATGGCACCTGAGACACACTGTTGATTAGGAAGAATAGTAAAAGGTATAACTAACTGTATACTGGTGAGCTCAATCATTTTGGTTACATGTAGAACAAACACAGAGCAACACCTTTAGGCCAGACACTACAACACAGAAAAGTTATCATTAATCCCAATGTTGACAGGAAGAAACTGAGACTCAGAAGGCAGGTGGTTCGCTTAAGACCCCAGCTCTAGTATGTGGAGCAGTGGGTTTCCTTTCCAACGGAGGTGAGTGTAGGTAGATGAGAGATGACTTCTCTCCTTTGGGATGCAGGTGGAATATCCCACTGGACACTGTGGAATTGTCTCTGCATGTGAGGCTGCATCACTCACACAAAGCTTCCCTGTCTTTTCCACTCCCCTGCATGTACTTGGGCAGAAACCAAGCTCGAGCTTCAGCTCACATGCTTGTGGTTTGGCTCCCAGCTGGGGATCACATTCTCTGCTCCACAGGCGAAGCCAAGGATCCTTCTTGCAAAATACTACTGGTGTCCTGGTACCACCTCCTGACAGTTCTGCTTACAATGCCCGCATGCCTGGGAGGTGGGGAGGGTAGGATCAAGCACTGGCAATGAGGACTCTCGGCAAGAAAGGATCATGCCTGCTCTTTCCCCCATTAAGTTTCATAAGTGTCATAGACTTGGTCATTGATAAATGCCACACATATTTAGGAAAACTCGCCAATGTTAATTGGAAAAATTGAAAAGAGACAACTTCCAGGAGTGCCTAATATAACAATTTTGACCATTTTTTTTTTCATTTGCTTCCACATTTGGCAGAGAAAGAAGAGATGATTATGTATTTCTGGTTACTTTTCTAGCCATAACATCACAATGGTACTGTTAATCAATACCAATTTTTAATCAGGATCTTCTATTGCAAAACTCTAAGGCATGGTTGCAATTTCCATAGAAATCCATGTGAATAGAAGCCCCCAGAGGTGTATAATATAACTATTTCTATTAATACTTCCTTTATGTCAGACACCAAAATGATTAACATGTAGTTTTACCATGGTACAATGTGCCAGGCATTAGTATCTTTGTTTTACCAGTAAAGAAACCAATGGCAGTGAGTGTCTAAATGTTCTTCCAATAAGCACACAAATAGTAGATAGCAGAAGCAGAATTCAAACTCAGGACTACTTGGGTCCAAAGTTCATGCTGTTACTATTCTACTATCTTAAGTGATGCCCTAATGTCACAATGAGATATAAATCTTCTAAAAAATAATTATAAGGTTGATATCAAAATATCGAGTCTTTATATAAGCAGACTGTTCATTCTAATTGTTAAGAAGACAAAAAGGCAAATGAATTAAGTTTTCTTATCCTCTTAACTTGTAATAATTTTTAATATATCTATTTATGTATACACATTCATGCTCACATTCAGAAAATAAAAGTTTAATTGATTTCATTTCATTTTAAATGATAATTCAGTCACATCACAAAGCTTAGATACAATTGATTCACCAAAATAATTGTGAGAGCTAATAATAAAAGTGAGTACATACGGAATACCTACTATGTGTCAGGTACAGTTCTAAGTCATTTACATTGACCACTATGTCTCATCCCTTAAGCAACCTTATAAAGTAGACAATGCTTTGCACAGATGTGTCAAGGATCAAGAATATAAATGAGGTAATCTAGTTCTAGGCTCTACTTTACTGACGCAAACACCGAGAAGATGGTCACCAGTAGGACCTGGAAGGGTAATCACATAAAAACAAGAAGGTAACAGACTCCTAAAACAGGGCAAGCATCAGCTCTTACATGCAGTCAGCATCAAAAGTATAGACTTCTAGACAATGCTCAAGGATGAGGAGGTTTTTTCTGTGCAAAATCACTGAGATCAGAGACCAGGAGAACTACCCTGAAGGGCAGTTGCCACAAGAACAAACTACAAGCTTCACGATCCACAAAATGATGCCACTCTTTCAATTATATCTCTTCCATAGAAGGAAAAGGAAAAACAGGTAAGATTAAAATATCTTCAAGACCCTTTTGTAGTTTCTACTGATTGATTCTACTTTGGTGACCTCAATAGTAGTTTTATAAGTAAAACTCATCCTTCAGCTATTTAATATCTTTCTTCCCACTCCTCCAACATAGGGAGCTGATTCACCCTCAAAATACCTCCACACAATATATGGTGATGCATTCAAATGGACGGTTAGGCCCATGCTGAACCATGAAAATTGGGTGAGAAAATCCCATCATTTCTTCTCAAATTAACACTTGGCATGAAGCCAAGCTGTTGATTTATACCCAAGTCCCTATTAACCTCCCTATTCTTTTCACTGGAAAAAATGTAACCCAAACATAAACTCTACTGATGCTCCTTGGCATTTTTTCCTATTGAAATTAGCAAAATGTCTGCCTTCTTTTACAGGTCTACTTCTTACAGAAAGCTAGAAAGGTACTTTTGTCTACACAATCATTGAGCATAAAATGACTTGTTGGGGACCTCTTTCCCCATTCTATAACCTGCAAGTCCAAAGACCTCTATCAGAAGCAGAAATCATCTCTCCATGTCTCTCTTTCTGGGAGAAAGAGCAGAGCTGTTGTATAGTAATATTTTCTGCCTCATCATCATAGTCCATTCAATTATCCAACTTCTCATTTAGGATCAGTCCCTTTTCACAGTGTCCCAAAGGGAAGTGCCTTGACAAATATCCCATTCATCTCAATAGAACTTTGCAAAGTCAGAATAATATTCATAAGCACTATTGAGTTTGGAGATAGGTCCAAAAGAAACTATCTAATGCTACCGTGGCCCATGGGAGGCTCAAAGTGGCCAAAACAGGTCCTATGAGATCTAGAATCAAAGCTCCTGAGAGGTTACAAAAATAAGTGAACTGAGGAAGTAGAAGAGTTGCACAGAGACAGAAAACTAGGAAAAAAAAGAAAAAAATAAGTTTCTGCTAAACATAGCTTCTATTTCTTACCTTGGATTCCATTTCAGTACCTTTGAGTAACCAACCTGAGTAAGAATTGCTCCCAAAAAGTTTGAGAAATCATGCAAAGTCTCTCCCTGGAAGGCAGACACTAAGTGGCAGTTCTTCATTTAAAAAGAAAAAAAACCACATCTTTTCTTGGTCCAACAGCTCTCTAGGTCATTCATTTATTCATATTTTCATTAAATTATTTCACACTTAGTACATGTCATATGTTATGCTAGAGAGCCACTGGAGGATACAATGACAAATAAGACATGCCTTTAAGGAACTTGCAGGAGAGTGAGAAAAACAGACTCTTAAAGACTGATTAAGATGTGCGTTGCTCAGGGAGTAGAGAGAAAATTACTAACACTAAAGATGACAAGGAAGGTCTCTTTGAAGATGTGCTGTCTAAAGCACCATGAACAATGAAGGCAAGTGCGAGAGCCAACAATGGAAAGGAAGGACTCTTCGAGGTGTGGTAATGCCATGATCTCTTTCACGGGGCAGGGATTTTTTTCACTAGGAAAAAAAAAGTGGAGGCTTGAGCAAGAAGGTCAGGGAAGTGATGAGAGATAATGTCATGGAAGTAAACTTTCTGTCAGTCCTCTAGGATATTACTTCCATCGAAGAGAATGAAAAGCTGGAGACAGTATGTCTGCTTCACAGCAAATGTTGACCTTTGGTGGATATAAGGCATCCTGTGGCTGCCCTAGAGGGTGCCCCTTAGAGTCAGGGAGAAGCTTCCACAGCTGCTCTTACTCAGAAGCTCATCAAGGCTATTTTGGGCTGGATGGGGTCCATGGTGAAGATTGCCTGGCTGGGGCAGCTCACCCAATGTTGCTTTTTAGCATTCTGTTTCCCTTGTCATTTAGTTCTGTACCATACAATTACTCAAATAAGGGGAAAATAGGGAAGAACATGACTACATCTTATTTTTAGTACTCAAATCAATGGTGGTAACGTCCTCTGAATTTCAATAGAAATTTTGCATTTCAAAATCCCCCAAAATAAAGCATAGTAAACATATTAAAATCCATAATGACATTTTTTTCTGAGCTGTTTCAAAATGTATGTTTGTTTTGAAAAACCAAATGGCTCAGCCCAAATTAAAGACTAATTCATAGACAGATGGGCAAAAATAACGCATAACTGCAAAAAGCATCCTCAGAAATGTATGCCTCACCTTCTTGCCCTCTCAGTCAAAGAACCTTTTAAAAAATAACAACGATTTCTGATTTATATAAAGTCTTCTAAAATATTCAAAACACATTTCAAAGATTATCATGGTTAAAGCCCTCTATGAGGTAGGGACTCTTAAAGAGTTTTCTGCCTTTGCCTTAAGGGTGAATATTCTCTGAGAAACAAATTTCTAACCCCATTTGAAAGCTAGAGATAGGGAATGAATTAGAGGTCACTTGCTTAAAAAAAAATTCCACAAACCTAGGAGTTAGGTCCTCTTCTTAATACTTTTGTGGCCACCGTTTAATCAACTATGTGCAAGCACACAAGGTGGGAACTTCATGAACAATGACATGATTTAACACCCACAGCAAGTCTAAAAGAAGCTGATGTTACCTTAGTTTTACTTATGAAAACACGGAGGCTCCATTACGCAAAAGCTAGTAAGGGAAGGACAGAATAAGAAGCTTCAAAGTCTGATCTTTTTCCAAAATAGATTAGCTTTTAACAAAAATGGGGGGAAAAAAATCACTCACTCATTTATGCTACCTCTTCTCTTCTTCTCTCACTCAGAACTGGTCAGAATGTGTATATAATAAACCATAAGGATTTGAAAATGTATTTTATTTCTTTTCCCTAAAACAGTCCCTAGAACTCCAAGTTCTCAAGCTTCCCTCCATTGGTCCAAATTTGTAAAATGTAGTCAATGACTTACCAGAATCTGTAAAAGTCAGATGAGTCTACTTTCATTCAGTAATTAATTTACCAAACAGGTAGTGAATGCCTCCTTTTGCCATGTTTGCCATGTAGTTTGCCGTGTGTTACCATCTCTGTTTATCAACAGAGATGAAAGACCATTCCTACCTTCAGCAACTCCGGAGACATGTAATAAATGGTTGCAGCAATGTAACAAATTCCACCCTGTAAAAAAATATTGGCGGGTTCTACACAGATCATAGAGCCAACTCTTCTATTACTTTCAGGGAAACTTCTAAAAGGGAGGGACATTTCATTTAAGTCTTAAAAAATGAGTTGTAATTTCTCAGGTGACCTCAATTGTCAAAGGAGGGAGGACAGGCTGAAACACACTGTAGATTTCCTTTTAAAAATATGCATATGCTATGGTTTCTGTGCTCAAGTTTAAAACGAACTAAAAGGAAACATTGAATCTTCACTGATTCTACATGCTCACGATCACACTAAATGAACTGTAATTGTACGGTCAGTTATAGTAGTAGCATCATGAAGTGAGATAATATCAACATGAAGAAAAGTGAACAATTCAGTGAGTCAATGAGAAGATTGTATCTCAGAAGTTCAAGAGTGTGTGTGTGTGCATGTGTGTAATTGTCACTGCTTTTTATTTTGCTTTTGTTATGCAGTCAGTTCACAGAATTGTCTGTTTTGTGGGTTTTCTGAAAAAGAGTCACAGTCAGCCTATAAAATCCTCTTCTGATTTTCCTGGATCCTTCATAGCTAGCTGTTTAAAAGACCCACCATAAGACAGCTTCCCTACAGATTCTAAAACACAGCCTTGTTCAGTATCAAATAAATACTTTAACCCCAGATGTAGCATACCCAAACCATAGGTTAAATAATAGGTTTAGCTAAAATGTCTTATTGTTAAATAGACCTTGTCCTATACAGGACTGCGAATCACTGAAAAAATATTTTTTCAATGTCTCATGTATGTCTAAAATGGATTCATAGATCTGCATTGCTTTGTAAGAGAGAAAGTAAAAACCCAACTTATAGAATGTGATAGTCACTGATAGAAACAAAGAACTTGAGGTTACCTTCTCAAAAGGAAATAATGACCCACCTTTAACCTTGTCCCTGAGGGTCTTATAAATTCTACAGGTAGGATATAATTCCATTTCACACAAACTCATTTTAGGAAAGAGAATGGCTCTCATGACAGATTTCCATGTCAGAGGGCACCTGGTGTTGCTTTTTGGAGCAGGAATTCTGATGCGAGACCATTCTGGCTTTATGGAGACCATGTATAGTCCTAGGGCACAGTGTCACCACTTAGTGGGCTTTATACCCATAGATCCTTTCAGGTATTATTTCCCTGGATACATGTTGGGCATTGCCACTAAAGAAACTCACTGCATGAACTCATACTATAGCACTGACCACCACCACGATTACATTATAAAGAATGGCTATAATATCTTTCCTTTTCCTGCTTACCTGTACCACTAAGAATGATTTTAATTGAATTTAGAGACTAAAAATCTGCCATTGTTTCAGAGAATGTACAGAACTCTTTGTTCTCCCTACTTCAAGCTGGGCAAAGACTTTAACCTTTAAAATCAGCAACACAAGAGCACATAACATACAGTCTTTCCAATGCAGACGACAGTGTATTTCCAAAGAGCAAATGAAAAAGAAGGAAGGGGAGGAAGAGGGAAAGATGGCAGAAGAGGAGAAAGATGAGGATGTGGAGGAGGAAAAAGAGCACAAGAAATAAGAGGAGGAGAATGAGGAGGAAGGGGAGGAAGAGGAGGAGGAGGAAAGAGAGGAAGCAACATCTCATGAATTTTTCCCCAAATGAAATGATTTTCAAAGTTCACTTCTTGCCATACTGGTGAAGGTGAACAATACAGTTCTCCTTGGGGTAAACAAGGAGCTGGGGACAAGTCCTCAATAGTAAGAGGGACAATTAAGTTAATTCACTGCAGAAAAGCTGAAATTGTCCAGCTGAGAAAGGAATGACTATCAACATTTATATTTTGATTGTATCTAAATGGTTCTCCTTTTATCATTTTTATGTGGTCAGATTTAACACAACCAGTGGATTTTGCTGAAAATACTCTCAGATTTTTTCTTCTATTTTGCTCTGGTGATCAATCTAGATAAAGAACACTAATATCATCCCAAATCAGTGCATGATTTAGGACAAAATCTCAGTCTTTTGAAACACCCACTATTCTTATTTATTTGAAATTCCCTTCCACACTTATTGAATCTGTGCAGCTCTGTTTCACTATCTACCACTTAGTGCTCAAACACTCAGTATTAGTAAATTGGTCCCTTTGGGAATCTAGACTTAGGCGCATGCAACACTCTATCTTGGAATTCATAATTCTTTCATAATCACCTCCCATTTGGCATCCATGAACTCAAAAGGCAGGTTTTCTGAGTGAAGATCTGTTCAGAGTCCAATATTTACATAAATATTTTCTGTTTGGAGTACAGATTCCTTCACGCACCAATAACCTTTCCATCTATGTAGATTTCTAAATTTCATGTTAAATAAATTTTAGCAATACAGAAATACCTCAGGCAATCTTCACCATTTTTTTTTCAGGCTGAAAAGTCAAGTAGATAGTCTAAAGGGGTTATTTTGTGAATTTTTATTGGAATAAATGTAAGTACAACTTGGATTGTTAGTATTTTTCAAGTTGCACCAATAATTTGAGTTTTGAATAGGTTGGCTTAATTCCTCCAGTGAAATATCCTTGTGAACAGGAACTACTTACCTATCCATAACATGATCCAACAAAAACCCTACTGAATTAACATTTTAGTTAAAAAGAGTGTGTTAAATTGTAAAAGGAGGAAGATTATGATTTTTCAAATTAGGACTTTGACTCTAGGTTCTTCTTTAAATTATAGGCCCAGTACATGCATAAATTTTCTACTTATAAAATCATTAATGATTAAAGGGAAAAATACACAGCATTACTATGATTTGGTAAAGCCAGCACTCACCAGAGTAAATAGTATTAGCTTTCAAGAAACTAATTTAACAACGTAGATAGTCTTTCAGAAATGCTTACTCATGGGCCCATATTTATCTGTTCTAAAGAAAATAATTTGAGGAATTGAAGAATGAAAATGGGAAAGACCTCAATGTTTAACTAAGAGGATTGGAAAACCAGCTGCAACATATTCATGCAATGTAAAAAATACAATCATGTTCCCCGCTCAAGGAAATGAAACAAATTCCCACTAAGCGTGGGCTTTACTTAGTGATGTGTTTCTAAAGAGCACAATCTGAAATGCAGGGTAGTCAGTCAGTCTATAGTGGAGAAATCTGACACACAGGCTTTAACCAGGTGGTCAAGGTTAACATCATCATCACACACACTGATGGCAGGTACATTTGACACGATGTGCTGAGAATGATACTTCAACATCCAGGTTTCCTCCCCCAAAAGCATATATAACCCCAGTCCAACCAGAGGAAAGCACCAGATAAATCCCAATTGAGGCACATTCTACAAAGTATCTGATGAGTACTCAAAACTGTCTAGACCATCAAAAACAGGGGCGTCTGAGAAACTGTCACAGCCCAGAGAAACCTAAGGAGACATGACGACTAAATGTAAAGTGGTGTCCTGGATGGGATCCTGGAACAGAAAAAGGACATTAGGGAAAACTAATGAAATCTGATTAAACTATGGAGTTTAGTTAATAGTAATGTATCAACATTGGTTCATTAGTTGTGACAAGCATGCCATGGTAATGTAAGATATTAAATTAGGTGAAACTGGGTACAAGGTATAGGGGAATTCTCTGTCCTATCTTTACCATTTTTCTATAAATCTAAAATAGAAAGTGCATCTGAAATAACACAGTCATGAGCAATGAGGTAAATAAAGATGGAACCACCTCCAGTTTAGATTACGTATAGACATGTGCCCCCAGCCCCCACAGTACCCTCAACTTCTATCGAGAGCACAGAGAGCAGGCATTTGATTTTTCAATTGTCTCCTTTCTACTTCATAGAACAGAGGCTAATTCTACCCTAAAAACATTCTCTTAACACTATGCATGATATATACCCAGCACATAATAAATACCTGTTTAGTGGATGGTTGACCAGTTGTCAAGCGAGGGTACCAGTAGATTATAAAGCACTCTTCTATTATAGATTAGCTGTATGACTTAGCAAGGGTGTCCTGGCAGGAGAGCAGTGAGCAAAGACACAGTGAGAGAAGCTCAGTTAAGGAAGCTTTTGCTAGTGCAATACGTACCAGGTCTGTCTGTGGTATTTGTACAGCAACCTGGGTCCTTTCATTGTCCCAAGTCCCCAAGTTGGTGTTTTTTAAAACTCTTGATTAAATTCACAGGTCTAAGACTTGGTTTCTTCATCTTTGAAACAGGGAAAATCATTACAAAGTTTTGTTGCAAGGATTCATATGTATAAAAAACAAGCTAACACTTTTCTTTGACTCTCCATTACCAAGGTAGAGTGATATATAATATATACATACATATATATGTATGTATAGCACATATGTGTGTATACATAGAGGATCGCTAAGTCATGTACATATATACGAAATTATTTACCTGTAATGAACATTGTCATTTTTAAAATG
This sequence comes from Solenodon paradoxus, assembly GCA_004363575.1. Classification (NCBI taxonomy): domain Eukaryota; kingdom Metazoa; phylum Chordata; class Mammalia; order Eulipotyphla; family Solenodontidae; genus Solenodon; species Solenodon paradoxus. The sequence goes on from RJWH01002950.1 coordinate 159,177, forward strand.
TGTGCTTTCAGTTCATTTAAATGTATTTTTTTATCTCTACTCATAGTTTCTAGGTAATGAAAATATATTTTATACTTATGAAAATATTAATAAAAAAGAAAAGAAAACATGATAAGCATTTCCCAACAGCATGCAGCAAGGAGACATAGGCGATTGTTCTGGCCTCCAAAGAATTTACATTCTAGCTGAAGAGACCAGGGTCATAAGAGCAGCTGAAAAGTTGAGGGACTGCTCAGGGAAACTTTGCAACAGATGCCTTAAAAAGATCTCGGATGAGCAGGCAACACACCAGAAGCAGCAATCATCTGGGCAGAATCTGAAGGAAAAGGATGAAGCCACAAGAGCCGGGGGGCGGGTGGAGAGAAGAGACGGCAGGGAGGGTTTTCCTGAGTGGGGATGTGGTAGGGACAGCACCTGTCGGTAGTCTTGACAGCAATCTGGGGCCTTTCATTGTCCCCAAATGCTCAATACTTTTATTTTATTTCATTCTTTTATTTTACTTTATATTTTTAACATCTCCTGTTAATAAAAACCCTCATCAGACCTTCCTAATCTGCTCGCATTGCAGAGCAAGCAAAACAAAAGAGCTCATGAAGCCTAACCTGATTTCTGATTTGAATTTCCAGCACCGCCGGTGACGCACATGTCAGGATGGTCAGCCTCATGTGAGTCACCAACAGCTGGAGATGCAGAACTGGCACAACCCTGAACAGCTGGAGGCGGTCACAGAATGACAGGCCAGGCCCTCCCTCCTCCCGGGAAGAGAGGGGCGGGCAGAAGCCACTGTCTCCCCATCACAACTCAGCACAGATATCCTCAGGATGCCAGGCTCCCCAAAAGAGTGGACAACCTGGCCGTACACTGCACCAGGTAGATGTTCCCTCCCCTTACCCACCAGAAAGAGGTACCCATTTTGTCCACCGGTAGAATGTATGGACTTTTAAAAATAGCTTCTGCCAAACAATCCTGTGGGCAAATGCTGACTTGCAGTCTGGGAGATATCTCTTGGTCAGGCCCAGCAAGATGAAAGAAAGCAGGTCTATTTCCATCATGAGCGAGCGGTGAAGGCAGGCACAAAGGAGAGTCGCTTTCCTCTGACATCCAGCGGACCCCTCACGACCCACGCGGGGCTCTGCCGGACAATTGCCGGAATCGCGTGCTCTGGTGCAGAGCAGCCTCAGCTTGAGGAATAGCACCCGGCTGCCACAAATCCAGGGCAGGAGGATTTCCCAGCGCTCAGCTCAAGCCGCAAAGTACAGGGAAAAAAACGCAAAAAGCTTTGCTACTCTGGTGTGCCAGGAACTTGACAGCAGAATAATATTCGTAGGAAGGTAAGTAAAAGTGCAGAGCAACCCAAACAAGCCTAAACGAAATGGGGGCAGGAGTAAACGGTGCATGGAAGGGCGAGGGATGGGTTCCTTTTGGAGCTTCTGTGACTCCCAACCTCCCCCTACTCCTGGGTCAATGCTGGCCTTCAGGCTTCACATCTGAGAAGTGTTTTCAGGTGTATATGCCTCTGTCCTGGCGAGGAATTAAAAAAAAAAAAAAAAAAACCACAGGTATATATCTATGTATGTACTTTGCTCTGTTGTTTACTGCTGTGAAGATGGCATTTGTGAATATTCACATGGCCCCTGTTATGTAAATATCTCCATACAACATCCACCGAATCCAACATCCACGGAGCCCAACTCTGACTTTGCCTCTGACAGGTTACTGCGAAATTCGATTTGTACTAATCAGCTCCTGGCTACCGAAGCATGTAATATCCTTGATGTGACAATTCCCCACCCTACAATATCTACAAGTCCTCACTTCTGGAGATTCCCTGGTGCCAGCTACCTGAGAGCAATCACCCCATTGAGGGGAGGGAACTTGGTGTAACAGAGGGTCAGGTTCAGGGTCCATTATCACTGAAGTTGATGGTGATGATCAAAAGAGGACACAAAAGAAAGATGGCAGCTAATAATTACTATGTGCCTACTGTGTGCCAACCACTGCATTCAATACATGGATGATCTCATTTGGCCTTCAAAGCAATTCTAGAAGGTAGTTATAATTGCGATCACTGTTTAACGGATGGGAAAATGGAGAAAAAGGATGGGGTCTGTCGACCCAAGGCAATACTCCTATTAATTAAAGGAGATGACATTTGAACCCGGGAAGTATAACCCCAGAGCCCAGACTGCAGTCCCTGCTCAGATCACATCCAAATTTTCCTCATGCCCCAGGCTCCAAAGCTTGGTTTCTATCTCCTCAATGTAGGCAGGAAACAAAAGTCGCCAAGTGAAGACATGGCCCATCCGACTCCACAGACATTACCTGCTGCAGAGATTAGACTCCTCTCGGGTCCAGTGAGGAGCTGACCTCCTCAGGCTCCCGGGCTTGTCCATGGCTCCCGGGCGTGTGGCAGCCTGCTATAGCAGTCTCTTAGAGAGGACTCAGGAATTGCACAACGACAATTACATGTGTTTCTCTCTCCCTGCTGTGCTGGGCTCCATATCTGCTTTCTCGCCATCTCAGAAACGCAGCGGGAACAGGGGAGCCACGTGGGGGCAGGTGGGTCCTGATCTTACCCCATTATGATAAGTCTTTGCAAAGAGCCTTCTTATATTCCACTCAGCTGAAGTTTCCACTTGGGAAACACCACTAGGTTCTCCTGCTTTCTGCATTCTTATCAGCCAGGAAGGCAACCAGATGCCTCTCTGAAAAATCTCCCTCTGGAACATGACTACTCTTTGATTCTTTCATTCATTCACCTACTCAACAAAGCTTTGCTGAGTACATTCTCTGTCCCAAGCACCATGGGATCAGTTCACAGGATTAATAAAAACTAACATAAAATTATGATAAGCGCTGTTGCCAACTTCCACAGATTCAGCATTTAGTAAGGATATAGAACTAGTGTCCCTTTAAAAATGCAGATTAAGTTTCTTTGCTATAGTGGAGTTGAGTGGGGAGGGGCAAGGGAATAAGGAGGTAGATGGATAAGAAATATTCCAGGAGCAACTCCTGAGTGACCGTCCCCATCTGAGATGCTTTATACACATCTCCTTCCATCCTTTCTACAGTTCTGAGAAGCAAGTATTCTAATCCCCATGAAACTGAGATTCAGAGGTTCTACATCTTTACTCCATGCAAAGGAGGCTTCAGAGTTTCTCTCTGGGAGGAGCTGAGACCCCATGGGGCTGAAATTCAGTTGGAATAGGGAGCTTGTCTTGAACTTGCATTTGTAGACTGACATTGCTCTTACTTAGGAATGCCACACATCCTGTGCACCCAGGATAGTCCCACTTGATACCATGGTCCCTAGGCAATTATTATGAACTCCTCTTTTCCCTCTTAGGTGTTTCATTTTAATGATCAATGATATGGCCATCCTCTTTTTTACTTCAATGTGACTCTTACTTGAGTTGACGTGGAGAAGATGAGTAAACACTGTTGAAGTTAATACTTCCATTGCCCAAGCCCTTGGAGGACCCAGGGGAAAAAGTCTGGTGACCAGCCTGAGTGGGACTCTTTCTCAAATGATCACACTCTAAAGTCAGCACTCATTTCCGCTGGCTTCCTGTGAGAATCAGAGCTGGACACGGACTTCGAACCTACCTCCCAAATCACGTTACTCTCCATTGGCCTAAATAAGTTATTCCCTTCACATGTCAAGTCCTGAGGCAAATAGAGAGCTGAATGGCATGGCACTGGTTCAAGGGAGATCATGTCTGAATTCTGCTATTAGGAAATCAAAATAAAGGCCAAATAAAAGGCCACTCAGAAACTCAAGGAGCCCACAGACAGACATGAACCAAGAACAGCTTTATTTATCCCACAAAAAGTCGATGCAATCCTGAATTTGTCAACCACACTCGGAATGATGTGCACAAAAGAAACAAAGAAAACATTATGATGCTTGCAGCCATCAGCTCACTGCGCTGGACTGCTCCATTATGGAGGTCCCAGAGCACCAAGCAAAGCACTAAATTACGTACAGGTAGTAGCTGGATATAGATTGCCAGCCGGCTTCCAGCAACATCCCCCATATGGCTAGGAACACTTGTGCCAGTTAATTAGCACTGGCATTAATCGAGAGAAGGAACATTGACCAGGACATGGAGGTTATCCTTAGACTATTTAAATATGTCATGTGATCACTCATTCCATCTGTTATCAACACACTTCACACTTAATCCAGTAAATAAACTCCCTACCATTTTAAGCAAGTGGATTCCATTTTGATGGGCCTCTTTGCAAGTCTCAAGATATTTTTCACCCTAAGAATCTATACTATGAAATGTCAGAGTATCCTAATGTGAATTCAAGGACAGAGAGTCATCCCTTGTCTGCAGTCATGAAACCCTGGGGAAGATACCACAAGAGGTGGAGAACAAAAACAATCACGTCATCACTCACTCAAATGCTTATTTTTCACTTTGCAGTCACACCACAAATCTGCCTTGTTTTCTTTCCGTGCTCACAATTCTGCTGAAAGCATATAGAAAATAAAGACCATTATTTAAATGAATTTCACCATACACTAAAAATGTGACTGAGTTTAGATGGAAGCCCATTTTAAAAGTGCTCTCCTCTGAAATGGATGTTGCCTAGCAAGGTATAAAACACTCGGGTACTTAGAAAAGCAGATCAGAAATTGTCCCACCCAAAACAGCTCAATGGCAAATTGACTCATCATAGGTTTAGACCTAAAGTGGATTTCAAATTCACTTCCTAGAAGGTATATATTCCATGCGTCTATAAGAATACTGATATAAATATTCCTTGAGAAATGTATTATCTTCAAAAGAGTCTGTTTACTTGCCCTAAGAAAAGTTATATATTCAATATATCATCCATCTTCAGCATTTCTTTATCCGCCTTTTCTATAGACTATCTTCTAACACTATCACCAAAACTAACTCTCAGTAGACAGATGAAAATGTTTCCCATTTTCTAATGTGCAGTATGGTCTTTAAAGAGAGACCAAGACCTCATCAAAACTATATAGAGTTGCAAATATTAGAGAGATGAAAGTAAAAATAATACCTGATCTTGGCGGAGTTTCCCTCAGTGCTGAGACATCTTGGCAAAATGGATAGAAAGCACAGGATCTGTTTCAAAAAACCAGGATTCAAATCCTGCTTTCCCCAGGAAGTGACTTCGGGGAAATTACTCCATCTCTCCTGGCTGATAAATGACAGTACGACCCCTATTATCTCCACATGACTGAGTGGGGATGAGGACCCAGTGTGATAATGGACATTGGCATGGTTACCTTACTCACTGTGAACTTGGCATGATAGAGATTATCAAGGTTAATTCTTGGCTCTTTCATCTAAAAAAGATTACCTAATGTGCAATATAATCTTAACAAAAAGTACAATTTACTCTTTCAGGTAGCTTAGTGTGATGAAGCAGACACTTACTGATCTAATTTTACCCCAAGCACAGCGAAAAATCCAAAAGTCATCTCAGGAGCCAATTAATCAGACAGAGAGAGATAATTAAATTTTACACATTGGACTAAGTTTTAACTAGGACACCAGAGCTACTTTGAGGATTACACATTGCTTCCTGCTTTGGGGAAAAGGAAATTCTGACAATTATACAATTGTTCACTTCAACAAATACTTATTAATGACCTTTTCATCATCAGTGTTTCGTGCCAGATCCTGTACACTCTAGAATTAGACCCTTTTGTTGACTCAGAAACTCCTGTGTCCCAAGAGGCCAAGTGAAGCACACAGATGTGATGTGATCTATATACGGCATGTGAATGATGGGGCAGAGGTACATGGAGAATGGCGGGGATGACATCCTCTAAAAGATGCCAGGTCTGAGTCAAATGAGAAAAGTTAGAAGAGTGTCTAGAAGCAGGAAATGTGTGCCCAGCAGAGGGAACAGCACAAACAAAACCCTCATGGAATCCTTATGGGAGCTACATGTTGTTCCTTTTTGCTAGAAAATAAATATAAATGAGCAAGGTCTGGTATACATGACTAGGCAGGATGATACACAGATTTATTTATTCTACCTAAGAAGAGTAGAAATGGCACCATGTATTATCAAAGGATTCTGCCTTCAGTCTACCGCACAGTTTTTCTTAAAATAGAAGTCAAAATGTATAAAAATGAATTCCAGTTTATAAAACTCAGCTTTATAATATATTCTGAAGAAAACAGCTATTACCCAAATAAAGAACAGTGGGATATATACACTGATGCGGACAATCATCTCAGGGAAACAACAGCCTACTCCCTTTGATTTAACTCACAAAAATCATAGAAAAACAAAAAACCAAAACAACCTGGAATTTAACAATTCCAACCTCAATGGATAGACCTGAGCGATTTTCAGTTTCTCAGTCTAAAACTCATTCATGAAAAACAAATTCTCTCTCCTCTGCCCCACCAGAAAGGCCATTACCTACAGCTCCAAGACAACACTTCAGGAGTCTAACATTCACATCCATTCATCAGTGTTAACTGTAAATATTTGAACAGTTATTAACGAAAACTCAGGCTGAAAGCTACATGTTGGTCTGGAAAGTGTCTGTAGATTGAATAATTCTGTTTATAACTTGTGGTCACTTCCTTCCACTTTCCCATTATAACTGGCTGTATGGGACATACTAGCCCATGGTCACACGATTGATTCTGTACAAATCTGCTCTGACAGAGCCTGCTGTCCAAATCAAAGCGAGAAATACAACTTCAAGCATTATGCTGCATTTTAGTCTTCCCAGAATCCACTACAACACAAGACAAAAACTCTGATGCATATGGGTCTCAAGAAGAGAATAAAACAAAATTATACATGGAAAACATGAACAGGGAAGCAAGTCACAATGTAATTCCTGACTATGTTGTTGATTATTTTTCTCCCATCTCTCCCCTCCTAACCCACTGTCTTCTGTATTCTACACCTTTGGATACCCAGGTACATCCTCACTCAAACTCCTCACCTGCTCCCTTAAGCCGTTGGGTTCAACCAGTGGAAAACATCATCAGGAAACCAGAAAGTGAGAGAAGGTTCAAGGTATTTCCCATGTCCTCTCTGCTTCTCGGTTGCTCTTCTGGAAACACCTGCGTCTCCAGCTCCACCTCCTGCTGGCAACACCCCCACCCCTAACTCCATGACTCCACTGCTCCTGGGATCAGGTCACACAGTTTTCCTGTCCTTATCCTTTGGCCCTAGAATGAAAGAGAAGCCAGGGACAAATTTGGGTTTTATGGACCCAAAACTTGTACGATTAAGTTTGTAATTTTTATCAAACCTTTAGGACCATGGGAATCTAAGGCTGGCCCCTCCCAGAGACTTGGAAAGGGTTTGTGCAGTGCGAGGAACTCAGAAACCTAAACCTGATTACTTGTGACCAGTCCCTTCGGTGCTGAATATTTCCAGTATGTACTAGTCTCTTGGTGCCCCAACATGCCTATTTGTTGTCTTTACATTGTCACACCTCTGTAAGTTGCCCCTTCATTAAAGTCTCCTCATCTAGGTGATCTGCGTAGATTCACTGAAATCCTTGCCAGGCTAACAAAATATGTGAAGGTGTGATAGATAACCTTGCCCCATTGCCTATCTGCCTGAGAGACACTAAAATTTACTCTAATTTAGTCTCACTTTTAAACCTCAGCTTTTTTTCCAAAAGCAGTAAAGTCAAAAAAAAAAAAAAAATAGGCAGAAGTAGAAGGAAATATGTTATTCTATTATAAGCTTTTCCAAGCAGGTCACAAGCTAAATGTATTGGGTATATACTCATTAAATGCATAAAAGAAATATGATGGTACCTTTCCAAAGACATGTTTGGTCAACTATGATTTTTAGCAGCTGTAACCGCAATGCAGTTAGGTAGCATTTTTAAATCACTCCCTGCTGCTCCTTTTGAATAAAACCTCTTACTAGCTGCCCTGAACAAAGTATTATTATGTTACAGAAACACAGAAAAGAACTTTATTATGGAACTATGTTGTTTTGGTTCTAGTCATACAGAGTACACAGTTCTGCAGGTATTTCATGCAGTTATTTAAGGAAGCAATGGCCTGGCTTTCCTATAATATTCCGGGTACGAATGAAAGATTCCTCATTCATCAGATTAGAGAGTAATATTCGAGTAATATCCCCAGTGAAGTGACAAGAGCTTCATTTCCCTAAACATTCAAAACTCACTCAAATTAAGCCTGCAAGGGTGTACAGCATGACCTATTCTTTTCAATATTCACAGCCATGTCATCACTATTGTCCACCAGTGAAATACTCGGTAACATAAGAAACGGTGACCATTTTATAATCGGCTCAAGTGGTTAAACAATTTCACTTTTCAAAGTTAGAAGATCTGAGAGCTAAGCCAAGAAGAAAATACAAGGCTGCATTGTCACATGTGGAAATATACAAGGGTATTCCGGGCACCTCCTATGATAAAAGTGCTTCAAATTAGAACAGCACCCTCACTGTTACAAAGATGAGTCCTAAAACAACACTGTCCAGTAAAAAGTATTAAGTCAAATTTCCTTTGAACTATGACTTCTTTTCCCTTCCATAGCATCACTTATCCCTAGTTAGTCACTATTTTGGAACTGTTCAGAGTACTTTCATGAGTAAGGCTGGTGGATGCTGGTTATCTTTCTCCACCAAGCTGAAATTCACATGTTCGCATTTTTACTGTTAGTATTTCTAAGATGAAAAGGAAAGGCACAAGAGGAGGAGATCTTCCTAGCAAGTTTGCCATACCAAATGTGATACAGAAAACAAGTCTGCTTAATTTTTTCTACTCCAGCAGTTTAATAATGCTAACTGTGGGAATAGCTACAGTTTTAATATATTGGACAGTTACTAATAAGCATATGTTAGTAACCAGATAAATACTTGTTTAAATGGTCATTTAAAAGACTTTTAGGATTATTTTGTGTCATTTGTCATTTAAATAATAATAATATACACACATATATACACATATATGTACATTCCTTTATATTTTAAAGAGCTCTAGAGGAATTCTTTCACACTGTTTTATGACCTAAGGTCTTTCAGAAAGAGCTTAGATTTAAATGTTTAAACTGAAGAAGTGTGAATAAAAATTTGAAATATTCTCACTAATTATATCACATAATTTTAGCATAATTCTAGTAGATGCCAAATGGAAGTACAGATGCTTATTGATTAACGAAAGCAAATTAAGATGGAGAATAAGTATATGTTAAAGACATATTTGTCTCTATAAAGTTGTGAAGAGATTGTTTCATAGTAAGAGGTAATATTCTGTTCTTTATTTGTGATAGTTGTAGCTTGTTAGAAATCTAAGTCAGTGTCTTTACTTCCTGACTCTCAATGGTTGTACCAAGAGAAGACATTTCAATAATTGAAGATCAAACAAGTTATCTCATATTTAACACCACAGCTCCAATATTATATTCACAATCAAGAAATAGCAGCGCATCAGTTATCAGTTTTGCTGTTCTCTTCCTCGATACATGAAGTATCCCTGCATGTCAGTATTTGCTAGAAGAGATATTAGAGTGTATCTAATAAGAAAAGGCAGAAGTAAATAGGCAGGAACACTCCATTTTTCTTGAAACAGTATCTTTCTTTTGAGGAAAAGTTATACTTCAACTGAGATAACAAAAAAATGTTTATCTACATTCAATTTAAGTTCAGATCAAGGTCCAAGTATTAAACACCAGTATGGTTATTTGCAGCAATCCCTCAAATATCCATGGCAGAGATTTCTTTATTGATGCTTTTAAAATGTGTTCAAACATCCCATGTTTGTGTTACTATTAATAAATGTTAATTCTTTACCCTAGAAAACCTCTGGAAATACATACAGCATCTGCCTAGAATACAAAGCAATGTTGATTTATGCCTTGAAAGTAGAATTACAATGAATAACAAACAAATTCATTATGATGGCATAAAAATATCAAAATAAATTACTCCCCAGTATCTAAGCCTTACATTACAGGTTATTAGTTATTAGTATCATTATTCATGGCAGGCCTAACTACTGAGGTAAAGAAGCAATTTTCTTTACTAGGCATTCCTCTCAAATCAGTTAGTCAGACAGGGCAGAAGTCAGGTAACTTAGAAGGAATATTCAGGAAGACAGCAATGTTAGCTGTGCCTAAGAACTCTGCATCGTGAGATACATTCAGGGCCAGGAAAAAAAGGCTTGGAATCTGCCATAATTGTTTATTAATACTTTATTGAGTAGTAAGAATAACAGCTCATAGGTACTGAGCACTTATTATGTGCTAATATATGGGCTAAGCACAGTCAGGAAGCAATTCCTATTTATTCTGATCATCCCAGAAGGTAGAAATGTATCTTCATTTTCCAAGTGGGAAAAATGAAGTCACAACAGAATAGTAGAACAAGAACCTAGCTCTTCCTAACTCCCACATTCTTTCTTTAGAGGTCAGGAAGCTTTCTGTGAAGCCAGACTGAAGTGTTTTTGGCTTCATGGCGGGAAGTCCTCAATGACAACTACTCATTTCTGCCATTATGGAGCCAAAGTGAAAGTGGATGATGTGTCCATGCTAAGTGGTGTGTTCTGGAAGAATCTGATTGAAGGATGCTAAAATCTGAATTTCACATACTTTTTATGAATCATGAAATATCATCTTTTTATTGTTTCTTAACCTTTAAAAAAATGGAGAAACCATTTTTAACTCACAAACTAAAAGGCCTAGATGGGGTCAGGGGCTGTAGTTTGCAAAAACAATGCTAAACCAGAGCTTTTCTAATGTTTTTTATGTACACACACATCACCTAGCAATCAACAAATTAAAATGCAAATTTTGATTCAGGAGGTCTGGGTGAACCCTGAAAATTCTGAATTTCTAACAAACTCCTAAATGATATTGATACTACCGGCCTGAGAAGCAAGTCTCTATACTATAGACTTTCCTATATGTGAGGTTTGATTAAAGACTTCACTTAAGCACATGGCTGCCCAAACTGGGACCTAGGAGTCTCTTCCCCATCCTTATTATTCCACCTCTGAGTTCTTTCCATGTAGGCTCTGCCTCCTTCCTATCCCAATGCCATTGCCCAGTCACATCCTTCAAATAACTCTCCAGTCTTCAACCCCCACTATGTGGTGGCCTGAGACTTCTTTCTCTAAAATAAAACCCCAATAAATTTCTCACTCATGCACATCTCAGTTGTGGCCTAATGCAGACAGAACAAAATTCAAATACTAAGTTCTTTACGGTCTCATCTAACCAACCTTGCAGATTTTATTTTATCCCACTCATTTATTATAATAATGCTAATAAAAGCCTCAAACTTTTGTTATGCTCTTACTATATGAGGGAAGTTCTGTTGTTTCCATTTTTCCCATAAGAAAACTAAGACATTAAGAGCTGAAGTCATCCAAAGTTACAGAGCTCATAAACAAGAGTCAATATTCAAACCCAGGCATCTGACTCTGGAACTCAGAGTCTAACCACTTAGGTTATAACATGAAATCATCATACCTGATTACTTTAAGAGACTCTAACATGCACCATGTCATTTCCTGCCCCCAAGTCTTTACAGCTTCTCCTTCTCTACTTCAACCTCCTTTATTCTCATCACTTGTCTCCCCTTCCTCTATCAAGACTCAACTCACATGTCCCTAGTTTTCATTATTCTCCCCAAAGTATAAAGATGTCCTGAGTCATTGTATTTCTGTGTTTCCCCTACTATAATATTCGCCTCCTTTGATGGAGGGTCTCTGCTGGTGGTGTTTTCCTGGTACTGTCATCAGTTATAATATTATGCTTGGTAGGTAGTAGATGTTCAATAAATATTTGATGGATGAAGAAGATTGAGTAATAGATGAATGACTAGGAAATCAATTTAACAGACCATCCTTAGCCTAATTTCCACATCCGTATGGAGAAGAGGTTGTACCGGATAGGTTCTAAATTGTTTCCATCATGTATTCATTCATTCATTTGCTCCCAAACTGATTAAGTGTCTACAGCATGCCAGGCACGATTCTATGTCCTCAGCAAACAATAGCAAAGAAAGCGAAGTCTCTGCCCTTGAGCCCTTTGCAGTCTGCTGGAAGAGAGAACAATACAGGCCAATGATGAATGCCATCCATGGAGAGGAAAAAGCTGACTGAAGGAGAACTCTTTTAGATATATATGCACCTGTACCTAACAAATAGAGAGCTAATTACAGCTGATATTTATAATTTTATTCATCAACTCATATGTGTGCCAGTAAGAATCAGTTCCTTCTGGCCTGTAAAGTAGATGAATTATCAATTTAGTGAGCATCTGGGATGTTGACAAAAGGACAGAGGGATACCCGAATCAAAGGTTGATTATACTGTCCAGTCAGCACCTAAAAATTGAAGTAGTTTCGCAATTGACATAACTAGGAGTTAGTAGCCCACTTCTGGATGTGCATTTCAATTAAGACACTGACAACAAGAAAAGGGGAGGGATGAGAAGTAGCTACTCTTCATGGTTTTTGGAATGTTACCTGTTGGAGAAATGGATGGTATATGAAATTGCATATGAAAAAACACAAATGATTTAACGTCATTCAATTCAAGTTTAAGTTAACTTCCAAGCACTGGATTACATTTATAATAATCAACAGTTTGCTTTCTGTTCATTTTACTTACAGCTATTTTTACTAATAGTGAGTTATAATAATAAAAATATAAGCATTCTTACAGAAAATATCACTTGAAATAGTTATAAAATGTTCCTAAACCCCAGCAACCTGAGATTCAAAATGGCTGATAACTTGACTTCTGACAACCCATTCACAATAAAAACAGGTATGAACCCAGAGCCTGAACTGAGTTTCTAAGTTCCTAACTCAGAATTGTCGTTGCTTTGTTTAAATCCTGCTTTGCTTTAAATAAGTGTATCTATATCAGCTGTAATCTACTCTGACAATTCATTTAACCTTAATGGTATCAATTTTGCCTACGTACAGTGCAGCTTTCAAATAAATAGTCTTAATGTGAATATCGATACATACCTGTATTTGTGAATGTATATCATTGTAATTTCCATAAGAAGTACAAAGTACGTTTTCTTAGAAAAATATGTGTCCTTACAAAAAATATAATTAAGGGAAAATAGCTCACAGAAGTGAAGTAAAGCTAATGGAAAATTGCTCCTGGAAAATAAAGTTCTTGTACTTGTCATGTCCATAGTAAAATCACCTTTAGAAAGCGGCAGCTGCATTTATGAAGCACAATTGTCTCCAGATTAGACTCACAAATAAAAGTAAATTAATACATCCTTCCAACTAAGGAAAGAGTGAAGAATATTAGTAGATACATACAAATAGAATTACGGTGTCCTTAATTTCTTAAAGAAAATGTTTACTGCTATGATGAATGCCCTCACCCCAAAGATTTTATTCCCACTGACACAAGGATCAGCATTTGGAACATAGCCTATAACTTCAGGATACAAGTAAAGGATTTTAGAAAATACCCTTGATTTGTTTACCAAAAAAATCAAAGTCAAGAAAGGGAAAAAGGAAATCCCCATCACCCTGTTTCCTTCTGTTCCAAACACAAGGTTCTCAGCATAGAGGAGGAGCTCGCCCCTTAATGTCTCATCAGAGAGTGAATGCAAACATGACTACAGTGATTGAGGGGCGGCATCGCCCACCATATGGCCTTCCTCAATGAAGTCAATGTGAGACGAGGCTCTTTGCTGACAGAGAACTATGTAGGGAACAAACTGAACACCTGGTCAGATAAAAATCCATCAGGATATTTGAATTGGCTGCCCAGTCTCCAAATTATTTGCAGCCATCAAATCCAAGGTAAAATAAAATGTGCCCCTCTTGCATATTTCAGTGATTATTATGGTGTTAGAATGTGCAGGCATACCCCCGAATGGAAAAACCTCCATTGCCCAGTAGGATCTTTTTGTAGCTCCACAGCAGGTGATCAGAAATGGTCAACAGAGTAAGAGATTGGAAACTGAGAATCCTGTTTCTTCAGTCAGGGCAGAACCAGTGACTTTGGGGAAAATCTGCTACCCTACCTCCATTTCTTTCCTGGTCATTTGGAAAGAATCTAACAGTGAGCACGGTGACTCTGTTGCTTGGTAAACATTCAAGAGGTTCTTATTTAAACACTTATTTAAAGCAAAGCAGCAAAACTCAACTATGAAGCTGGAAAGAGAGGGATCAATGTGACAAGTCAGTCCTCCTTTTAGGTCATCTGATTAGCATTCCTTTGTCCTTCTGGCTTATAGAAGAGAACTTCTCTATCAGCTGGGAAGGTGGTGGCAGCAGATTTCAAAACATCAAGACGACTTACCAGTAAGCACACCAGGTCATGGGAAACAGTGATGAGTGCCCAGGAGCAGAGGGGAAACCTTGAGTCTGGGAAAAAGCGAAACAGCCTCTACGCTGGTTCAGCCTGGGCAAATGCTCAAAATGGTGATTTCAAGGCCAGACTAATGAGCTAATAAATTATAGTCACTTCACACACAACATGGTATGATTTTTCCCGCTGAGTTGAATCAGGTAGCAATCTAGGCTAACCTTTAAAAACTGATTTGAAATCTCCAGTAAGGTGGTCAGAGATTCAGCCTCTGTTTTAGATCTGAGGGCCTAAATGCTCATCCTTTTTTGTCAAAAATGTCTCTAGAGAGTTATTCCCCCTGGGAGATACGTGATACTGTTGGGGGACATTTTTAGTTGTGACCATATGGAATGGGGGGGAGAAGGAACGCTAGTGGAATCAAGTAAGTGGAGGTCAGGGCGCTGCAAAAGATCCTTCAATGCACAGGACAGTACTCCACCACCAGCAACAAGAATATCAGGCCAAAAATGTCAATAGGCCTGAGGTAATATCAAATCATCTTTCTCTAGAGCATGCAAAGTAGATAAATCACAGCTAGTTTGGTTAATAAATGTGGGCTGAAACCTCAGGCTCTTCATTTGAGAGGAAAGAATTGGCAACACCTGTGAGTCTACTTGCACTCCACTGTGCGTACCTTGGTCAAGTGAATTCTCTCTGGAGTTTTTGTTGGGTATAATGCATTATGAAAATGACTAAAAGCAAAGAGGAGTAAAATCATCATTATTTCTGGCAGAGAGCCCCATCATCTTGAATTGTGCGATGTGTCCTGCAGATGGGTAAGATTTAATGAGCATGCTCAATTAGCTCTATTACCTCCACCTAGGGTGAAAGTCATCACATTGTTACAATGCCTGAAGCTTCGAGCACTCCTTAATCTGCCCAAATTCATAATAAAATTAAACATCACGAAAGTAAGTCTTTCCACCCCTGGAAACCTGATGGACAAGCGGGATGATAATAAGCAGAGGGCAAAACAGTGGGTAGTTAGAATAATCCCTCTGATCAGAGAGTGATCTCATTTAGTTGGTGTTATCAAGGAGATAATCTAGGAATAGTTGCATTAATTACTTTTACATTTTAATTTAGCTAAGGCTACCTGTTAGCAGTAAAGCAAAAAGATAGTTAAAAAAGACGGGTGTGTGTATCTTTTTGCATGTGTGTAGTTTTTCTAGATAGTGAGCTAAGAAAATCACGTCTGGGCAGCTAATGATAATGTCAGGAAAGGGGAAGTTGTACCGTTTTACCATTTTCATCTCATAACAATTCTCTCTCCATAAAAGGTATGCCACCATAGCAGAAGTTCTGATGACAGAATAGTGATTTAGATTTAATTTCCCTCTGATCAAAATGTCATCAAACTTGTAAGAAAGTCAGAATCTCCTAGCTCCAGGCCCAGGGTGCAGCAGCCCCACTTGTGAAAGATTTCAGAGATGCAGCTAAAGTAAATGACATGACTTATCCTTATGCTTCCATAGAATCATGTGGTACCAGGACATTATCAGCTTGCTCATCTGTATGTGCAGAAGCCACTGGGGAGACTGGTCATCTCCTCTCCTCGCCCTTCCTCTAAGAGTTAGGGCACTCCCGGTAATTCCAGTTTGAATACAGTCCTCAGAGCAGCGCATGGCAGTCAATCTGACCCACAAAGACACACACTAATGCCCACGCTCCCTCTCCCGTGTTGCTTGTTACTACAGTATAATCACCGGGTGTGAGAAATGACTTTTTTCCACTGTGGCCATTGGGACAGGTCTTAAGTGGTCTCCTGCTCTGCCTGTCACAACACCCCTGTGCTTGTTACGCAGTGGTGAGAGGCTCATCTCAGAGACACTTGGCAATCATCCTTTTCCCCACACAGTGACACCAGCCCTAAAGGTGTCCTCATGAACACTTTAATTAATAGGTTGTTCTGAGGGCTTTGGACAAAGACATGGATGGCAGGATCATGACCAATAAAGATAATGAGCATTTGCACCCCTGTTAGGTGCCATTTCCAACTAAATCAAACCCTTCTGGCCAGTAAGAAAAGGGCTAGGAAAAAGTATCAAACAGTAAATCTGCTGAGGTGGCCAAATGGGTCCATTTTCCACATCGCCCTCCTCTCACTTTGTTTTTAGCAACAACAAGGCGAAAGCCAGGGCAGCAAGGAGCCAATCTGTCTTCTAGGTGAAGTAGAGCGGGGTAGGAAAGTCTCAATATCCACTTGGCAACAATTGTCAAATTCTCCCGTGTAGTGTGGGTGAAAGCAAAATTCTGCTGAAAGGGACAGAAACTAGGTTAGTCACCTAAGCAGAGCCTGTGAGGACCATTAGGCCATCTGCCCCAATACCTTCCTTGTACAGGAGGAGAGAGCTAAGGCACAGGGAGGCTGAAAATCTTGCTCAGACAATGCTCTAGTAAAAGTAGCAGGAGGCATGATCATGTTCCTCTGTTTCAGACCCACTGCAAAGATGATCTCTCTAGAGTCTACTATCTTGGAGTTTAAGGCTTCCCAAGACAACTGGATGGTCCAAAGCAATAAACGCTTCCCAACTCTCAAATCCAAACTAAGTGTCACAATGTGGGATTGAGTCTTCCTAGCCAGGAAGACATTTACTTGAGTCTGAGATATCCCAATTGTTAATTCAAGTCTCCTGTTCGCCAAGGGCATCATACATGAACTTGGTTCCCTCAGAACCCAGGGTGTGCTAAGAAACTGTGTGTGTAGATCATAACGTTGAGTCTACAAGTAGAGAAGATGATCAACACACCATCACTAGGGAGTGCCTTTCACCTCTGCTGTTTCAATGGTCTCCTATCTTCCCTGAGTCCACAGGCGAGCTGGACAGCAAGAAATATTAAAGGAAGGGAGGCCTCTTAAGCTCCAGGAACTTGAGCTCCTAGCTGCAAATTTCCTTTTATTCAAAAGAACACTCTCCCCCTTTTCTCTCAGCACAACACTTAGCATGCCCATGAGGAGGGGAAAGTGTTTCTCACCAGGAATAAGCTGTAAGGTATATTTGAAAATTGAGATTTTTGAATTGCAATTGGCAGCTCTCAGTGCCTTTCAGATGGGGGCCATCTAGCTGCAAAGTGACATTTTGTGATGCGGACGTGGTGGAGACCCAGTGAAAAACCACAACCAGTTTCTAAAACACAGGCTCAGGAAACCAGGACCCAGCATTAAACCTAGAAGATATTTTATGAGTGTTTGTCAAAGGAAAATAGCAAAAGACATTCATTTTTCAAATTATTCTCCCTCACTAGCCTCTCTTACTGCTATTACCATGAGCAATATCATTCTTTACCCACCTCAGGAAGCTTTTGTGAGCAAAATACCACGGAAAATCTTTACTTTCAAATCCATTCACTCCTGGCAAGAAACAAGCCTGGATGAACTTTTAGAGAGCCCAGCCCAGTGAGTGAGTGACCTTTGGTTGATCTAATTTACTTGTCTCCTTTTATCCACATATGAATTATATTACATGTGTATTTAAGTTGTGCCTTTGTCTTCTAGCACCTGGAAGCCCTTCATAATCATTAGCTAAGCCTCACAGTCCTTTTGAAGAGACATCTTTCCTTTGTAGAAATGGAGAAATTATGGGAAGACTGAAGATCTTCATCAAGCAGTCTTGACTCAAGTCTGAGAGGGAGGTCAGCACACTTCCCCACTCCTGCCAGGCTGTTTAACTCTCCATATGAACGACATAATTGCTTTTATGAACCTGTCAGTCTTACCTTTACTCCTGGGTGCTCCTGGAAAAGTTGGTCAAAGGGACAGAAAATGGGGGTATTATCACAGGTTGGAGTAAGGAAATATGAAAAATTTTAATGTCTTAATACTGTTAAAACAAGTGTTCTTTATATCATGGTCAAGCAGCCATGTGGCAACACCATTCAAGAACAGCAAAGCCTTCAGAGGGTGGTCAGAAGCCAAGTAGGATGAATCCGGAAAGGAGGGTGACTAAGAACATGGTTTCAGCTCAGTCAATCATGGGTTAGAATAGCATCTTTATTACTAACTAGCTGTGTGGACCATTTTTACTTTTACTAGATTACTAGTTAATTACAAAGTATGTTAGAGGATATGAATCAATAAGGAATTTCTTTCCTCACACGGTTTGAGCAGGCACATCAACACAGAGATTCATTCTGGTTCACCCACCCAGAAGCTCTTGGAAACCTATCCTTTTGTTTCCGTTTTTCTGAGGTTTAATTGGCATATAACATTCTATTAGTCGCAAGTCAATAACAAAATGATTCGATATGTGTATATACTGCAAAACGATCACCATAAGGCCTAGCTAATATCATTCACCTACATAGTTACAAAACATTATTTTTCTTAGTAATGTTTAATATCTAGTCTCTTAGCAAATTCACAAAACAGTATTCAAATACACAAAACATTTTAAACTATAGTCGCCATACTGTACATTATATCCACCCCTGGGTCATATTTTACAACTGGAAGTTGGTACTTTTGAAAGCCTTCCATTTATTTTGGTCACCCCCATCCTCTGCTTCTGACTATCACAAATCTAGTCTCTGTACCTGTGAGATTGGTTTCTATGTTATGTTTGGTTTGTAAGAATCCACATGTAAGTAAGATCACACAATATTTGTCATTCTCTGTCTTATTTTACTTAGCATAATGCCCTTAGGTCCATCCATGTTGTCAGAAATGGCAGAATTTCCATATTCTCATGGTTGAATAATATTTCATGTACACACATACATATCACATTTTATTTATCCATTCATCTATCAATAGACACTTAAGTTGTTTCCATATCTTCCTGGCTATTGTAAATAGTGCTACAATAAACACGTAGTGCATATCTCTTTTTGAGTTACATGTTTTCATTTTTCTTTAGATAAATAGCCAGAAGTGAAATTGCTTGATCATAGGATAGCTGTTCTTATATTTCTGAGGACCCTCTGTCTTCATACTGTTTTCCATCATGGTGACACTAATTTACATTTCTACCAATAGTGCACAAGGGTTTCCTTTTTTCCACATCCTGGACAACACTTATTACTTCTTATCTTTTTAACAATATCCAGTGTGTTGGTAACTTATTCTTCTTCTTGAAGCCTTGGTTTCTTCATCTGTAAAAAGGGTCTAAAAGTTTAGTAATGTGGAGATTCTATAAGAGAAATACAAGTCACTCAGTATAATATCCTGTATGGTCAATGTTCAATAGTCATCACAAAAATTTAGATAGTGCTTATGCAGGCCAGATACTATTCTATTATTCACTAAATCTTTACAACTCTAGAGGTAGGTATTATGTGTTAGTTCCATTCTACAGATGAAGGAAGTAAAGTACTGAGAAGATGAGCGGTTTTCATTATAGCACAGGAATTCAAACCCACACACGCTGTCTCTATAATCTGTGTTCTATCATTTCTTCAATAATGACAACTAGTATTAATTACTAATGATATAGATTAGGATTGGAGACAGATTTAAGACATATTAAGGACTGGGCTGCTGGTAAGATATAGGGATGATGACAGATGGGATGACCAAGACTAGCTCCCAGGGTTTTGACTTACATGGGAGTCCATGGTTTCCCTCCATGGTGGAGAATGCAGAAATTGAAACTTATCTGGGACATGTCGAGCAAATTTGTTGTATTTGTTGACTATGTAGGTAAAACGGCTAATGGACTGGTGGCTATATGGCTCTGTAGCTCAAGAGAAATATTAGGGTCATGTTATAGATTTGGGAATCATCAGAAGACACTTGGGACTGGATTCATACTAGTGGATGAGATCTCACACATACGGTGTAGGGGATGTACATACGATGAGAAAGGAAGTAGTTAAAGAGGATCTTTTTGGAGTAAAAAGGGAGGCATAGCCTTCTAAAGGAGAAGCAAAGAAGGACACTTAAAGGGGAACAAGAAGGAATGGCTGGTAAAAGGTGGATGCCAAAAGTAAGGAGGGTCTCAACAGTCTTTTGCTAGCTTAACTGTATATTTTTCAGTTGGGGAAAATATTTCATCTTCTTCTGCTTAGCTTTGAGGATACCACACCCCAACAAATACAAGACATTCTAAGAGCAGTATAGATGGATAAATGCTATGCCAGCTCAATTCCTGGGAAATTAAGAGAACTCACACACGAGTTCAGGGGAGGTCAGGGGGCCCATCCTTCTCTTCATTTCTTATTGCCAAGAACCCATCTACTCTTCACCTCAAAACCTGTCTCCTCTGAGAAGTTCTTCCCTACACTACCAATGGAGTTAAAATTGTACTCCCTCATAATCCTAGTGAGCTCCATACAATCCACATCACATAGATTCATTTTTATCTGACTCAGATCGCAATTGTGCGCACATCAGTTCATTTACTTGTTAGACCAAAAATGTTGATGGTGTATTTTATCCTTTCCCCAGCACTAGTGCTTGGTGCTATGTCTGGCATATAGGGGGCGCTAAATAAATCCTCTGGACCCTGAATTTAAATCTTAGCGAAAGCATAGTGTGTGCTTTCAGTTAGTTTACACTTGTATTCTTACTTTACCCCTTATTCACTGGACTTCTTGGTGCAGAGTTACAGGACCAAGTTTCCACATCTGTAAAATGAGTTTACTGAAATAGATCTAGTGTGAGTTAAATAAGATTATACATGTAATGTACTTAAAACTGAGCAAGCATCCAGCACTTGCTTAGTAAATGCCAGTTCCTCACCTCAGTGGCTGACTGAGCCCCTCCCTGAAATTTGTCTTTAGAAATCCCTTGCCTTTTTTGGACTCCCCAGGGACCCTTTACAGACCCAGGAGTGCTGGTTCCTAACCCATTCCTTTAACTCCTGTCCTGCAGGATTTATAGCCCGACTGTGACAACTAATTTTGGAACTGTAATGCCTACTGTCATCTTCCATAAATTTGACATAAATAAATCACAAAATACCCTTTTTATATCGCTTTTTATCTTGCCACGCTTTTTGTTTCTTTTGGAAACAGTTTTTATGGGAAATGCAGAGTGTAAATCCCCCTGGCAATAAAGCATGCCAAACAACCGTGCGGAACGGGCACCTGAGAGGAAATTGCCCGCCATTTGCAGTGTTCCACAGGGTGAGCTGGGCGTGCTGGCTCCATGCACCCCCAGCATTCCTCACTCACAACGTGCATTGTCCGGGTGAAGCCACAGTAAGTAGGCCAGTAGGCATCCACAGGTCTACCTCGTAGTATGGTTTCTTTTAGGCCAGTGTGGAATCTTGACTTTGCATCAGAGGCCTGTTTTTTAGGAGAGGCAATTTCTCCCCAGGCAGTGATGGCCAAGACGATTTTCTGAAGGGTGGAGGAATGCTGTAACTGGGCTATGCAATATGTAGACTTGAACCCATGAACCCATGTTAGCATATGGGTAAAGAATAGAGGAACTTGATTTTTTATTTTAAGCATGATCAAGGAAAAATGCAAATTGCTACAGGAGGCTAGTGGCTACCATCTGGAGAATGAAGTGAAGAATGTTTGACACATTTTTATTTCCAATAGTTTGTCCCATTCCTCTTCGATTTCAGATCTCAGAATTCACACTAAAAGCAGCCACGAAGCAAATTTTCATGCACCTTCTGTTTCCATCCTAAAAGTGATCTTCAGAGGTAGTTATTATTCTAGCCATCATTTCAATGAGACACTGGAATTTAGAGATTAAATGACACATCTCAAGCCTCTCCACTAATGTGATGGTGCAGAGATTTGAACCAGGTTCGATCTATCCAAGTTTTTCTGCTCTCTTTGTAGTTTGGAGACCAGGCATTCTGACTTGAGGTTATCATACCTGAATCTCTGGGGCAATCTCACATGAATTTGTTAGCCCTATAAGGCTCAACATTTCTCTCAGCAAAGCTCTCCATCTAGGAATAGAGGGTGCTAACTGCTCATCACATCCAAGTGCCCCATAGCTGTAGGTATGAGGCCATGTACTTCCAGAAGGATTTCTTTGTGTGTGTGTGTGTATGTGTGCATAGGCATGTGTGCTCACAACAAGTGGTCAGCCCTCCCTCTCTCACAGGCTTGTTGGGCACATATGTGAGATCCATTTAAGGATGTGCTAGAGAATGAAAGTGTTGCACAGATATAAGATCTTATTATTAAAAGAAATTCTGATGAATTCTCCAGCACCCTATTTATTTCCCGCCTAAATTGCCAGAAAATCCATGTGCCATATCATTACCCACATTGATACTTACAGAACACCCCTAAAAGCCTATAGTCTGTGCCGCAAAATTAAAGGAGTGTATTCCGTGGCATTTTTCTAATACCAAATTAAAGCAACGGCAATCCACAGCAGAACACCCACCCCACCGTGCGCTGATTATTAACATGTTAATTTCTATGTCCCAGCTTTTGGAAATGATGCTGGGAACTACTTATTGAATTTTTAATTTGCAGATTATCGACCAAATTGGCTGCAACAGCTCTGAGCAGAGGGGAAACATGTCAGCAGGGCAGGTAAAGCAGACACATGCAGACAACAGTGGTCCAAGCTCTGAGGAGAGCAGGCTGCCTAACTGGGACCCGAACTCTTCAATGGCTCCTGAGAGCTTCAGGTCCAAGGGACAGAAACATATGTGGGTATGGGGAGGCGGGGATACAAGAATTCTGCCCTAAAGAAGTTTCTAAAAATCATTCCACACTCTGAACCTCCAAAGCTATTCACCAGATTTATCTTTTATTATGTAAGCCTCCCTTTTCTTTGCCCTTCCTACCTTCTTTCTTCCTTTCGCTCTATCCTCCCTCCCTCCTTGCACTGGACTATCATAGGGAGTGAGGCAAAGCCTGCCTGCTCTCACAGAGCTCATGTCTGGCTTAAGGCTGCAGACACAGAAACAGCGTGTGACACAATTGTGTGACAAGACCTATGCTGGGGACCGCCCGAGCACTCCCTTCTCCCAGAGTAGCTCGAGTGGTCCCTTTTCCTTTCCATTCACCCTCTACTCACACCATCTTATCCACAGTGATCTCTTCCTTCTATACGTCTCATTTCTGCAGCTGGATCATAGCAACATAGTCTTCATCACACATGCCTTACTGAAGGTGAAACTACTGAGACTTTGCACTCACCCAAAACTCGGTATGTCGCAAAGGGCTGTCTCCAAGGCCATTGCTAGAGACATCTGGGAATAAGCCCCTCAGCCAGGAGGACAAGGATTAAAATCTCATTTTACTGATGAGAAGATGTGATCTCAAAGAAGCACAGAAGTTAAGTGACGTGTTCGAAGCCACCCAACAGCCTCACGGTTGAGCTGAGACGAGGGCCAAGGCTTCGAGATGTCAGGAGACAGATTTGGTCAAATCTAACACTGAGTGAATGCTGGCCGTGTAAACTGGAAACATGCTGCATATGCGAAGTGCATTCACCTCACAACACTCCTGCGAGGTGGGGACTACCCAACGTGCTTTATTAAGGACAAGAAAGCGGAGTCACAGACATATTAAACAGTTTGCCCAGAGTCATTAAAGTAGCAGTGACAGTGGTGACCTGCACTTAGTCAACTCGGTAGCACATATGCATAACCACCAGGCGTGCTGCCTGGGTGAGGACAGTCTCTCCGGCTCCTGCTGAGAGCCTGCCTGGGCTGCTATGAGCACAGAGAACACCACGGGGCGCAATGAACACCTATTTACTGACGTTCATGGTGGTTTACCCTCTTGTAGGAAGTCCAAGTGTGTCCGTAGGCTCAAAGTCTTAGATTATGTTTTTCTAAAGTCCCCATGATGCTCAAGGCTGTTGAATCAATTTTCCCGAATGTCCCTTTACAGGCAATCCCAACGCAAGACCTATGAAAATTCTGCATTTTATTTCTTCTTGCTGCTGGGTCACCCATGCGGCCCACCTATGTAATTTGGGACTCCCAGATGGCTGCCTGTCTTAAGGCTACTTCTGAACATAAATTACACACTCTCAGCAGGAGGCCACTTCAATACTACTTGCTCCAGATATCCATCCCCCCGCCCCCACCACATGTCCCTTCATCTTTTCCCCTGGGGTGGAAGACAACTCCCCTTGGTTAACTTTTTCTTTTCCCACAGAGGTGAGGAAACCATTCTCCACATTCCAAAAGATAGCACGATAAATCAGCTATAGTCACACCAGGTACTGGGAACATTCTATGAGACAGTCAGCGTGTCGTGACCCTGCTTCTCAATGACCAAAAGCAATATGGACTTAGGTTTAGAGAGACTTTCTGATTTTATCCAATATCCTTTACTCTGGCTAAGAATTCCCCATCCAGGAATTCATAAAAATCCCTGTGTCAGTCTGCAGCAGACTGGAGACAAAGCTGGAGGACGGCGCCTTCCAAGTCGCCCGAGAAGCAACCCTTGGATCAGACAGGAAAACTCACGAGACTTGCAATCCTTCTCCCACTATGGCCAAGGGCTGAGGCTTCCAGGCTGCAGCCTCCGTGGGCTTGGCTCCCGGAGCGGAGACGCTAGTGGTATTCTCTGACGTCAGATGCACCTCACTGCTCCGAGCTCAGCCCCGCTGTTTTGCAACCTCGCAGAAAACAAGCTGTTCGCCACATGTCCTTGTCCGGCCCCTCCAGTTTTTCAAATCATGATTTATAGGCTTGGCTGCTTATGTCTGGCACTGGCCAGGTAATGTGTGGTGGCAGAAACGGGAGAAGCTCTACCTGGAGATTTAGCACAATTAATAAGCTTGAATTTGACCCTCAGAGAATGGTGCATACAATTCAAGGGCGCATATGTTATGTTCTTTGCCTGGATCAATTTGCATACATGAGTGTTGATAACCCTTCAGAAATGATGACCCGCAGGTGTGGGACCCCAGGTGACTATGTTATGTCCTTTTTCCTACCTCAATGGAAAGAGAACCTGGTGGGTGTCTATCCTAAGCAGTGTTAGGGATCAAGTAAAGGTCAAAGGGCTTGAGGTCTCAGGTATCTTTTCCTTTGCAGTTTTACTTTTTTTCAAAATGAGAAAAATGGTACCCACTTCCATTTCTGTTATATCGGTCTGATAAGCAACACAGTGCAGCTGCATTGATCGTTAAAATAGTAAAACACTTCCGTGTTGACTGTGAGGTATTCCGCTGCCTACCCCATGATATGCCAGATCCTCTTAGATCCAACAGCTAAAACTAATTGGTCACTGACCGAGTTATTGCACCCACAGTGGTATGTTCCCAATATCATCCCTTCGGTATACAGGATCTAAAGGTAAGAATATTTAGAGATTTTTTTGGAAGTTAGATTTCATATATATTTTATTTCATGCATGTTTTAGACAGTCTGATAGTAATAACTCACAGAATCAATATGACTGGAATATGGTGTGTTCAGAACTACTCGATTCTGTAGGGAAGCTACCTGAAGCAAAGACCTCCTTACCAAATGATATGGAGATGGCACCTCGGACCTATTTTTCAGGCATCTGATTTCAGTCATCAAGCACTCTCTAATTCATAGTTTTAGCAGAAAACAGCATTTTGTAACCAAATACAAATAGGAAACCTGTTATCTGGACCATTATCTATACTTAGAAACAGCCCACTGTGGATACTGACCCAGAGATATTGCTTATCTCCAACAATGTTGGCTAAGAAGAATGGAAAAAGGGAAATTCACCTCCCCAAATGAACCAGGAATAAAGGCACAGTCATTTAAGGAAATAAAGTAAAATTTGACATGTAAAATGTCAGAGGTGGTGCTTAGGAAAAATGAAACTATAAGAAGTTAAACACAATCAGGTTTAAAGAGATAATGATACAAATGAAATCTGAAATCTCTTGCCAGTAGAGTGAACCTAGTCTAGGAAGATGAATTCAATATTTCCTGCAAGTAAACAGCAGTTTCTAAAAATAGACAGCACAGATGTACAAGGAAGAAAGTTTGAGAAGATCTTAGCTAGTGATGGCCGAAGTATGACTTTTTGTTCCTCTGTGGATGACAGATGAGTGATTACACCACCTCCGGTAACTGAGATCTTATTCAACTGGCAGAGCCTAATTGAACATTTCCTTGACAGAATATACAAGTGTTCACTTTTCAGACATAATACGTTGGAAGTGTTTTGTGAAGCACTAAACCAGTACATCTTCAAGTAAATTCCAAAGAATCAAAGACCTCTGAATTACTTAGTGAAAAATCAAACCACTATTTTACAGTGTGTTTCTCTCTTAGAGATTTACAACCCACATGACGATTAAAGATTGAAAAGTTCTGCAGTGATATTACTGTGCTTTATTTTTCCTTGAATCATCTGGTTCTCCAGTTTATCTGAGTACAGAAACCATTTTGATTTGAAACCATTTGAGGAATATTACACTAGGAAAATGTCAGGTGTCATAGTCATGCCCCAGGAAGGCTTTTTGACATATTTTCTTTGAGCATAGTCAGGTGTCCCACCCTACCAGTCCTCAGAAGGACCCTCTGTTTGTACTTGTGACTTTCAATCTCTATCAGTTATGTTGATTTGAGAGTCCTTGAGCTGCTGGTTAAGCAAAGATTAACTGCATTATTCGTCAATGGCAAGGATGCTACCCAAGGTGGATTCCCTGAAGAATTAGATAAAAAGCCCTAGTTTTTCTGGGTCCCAGATGCTGGCTTGTAAACTTTCCTAATTGCTTCACCCCCTCACTTCCTACCCTGCATTTTTATCACCCAAGTGTTAGCAGGAAGGGCCCTCCTGTGAATGAAGAAGGAAGGAAAATGTAGACCAAGTGGCTTCTTTGAAAGAAAGCAGCCTTAGCAAAAATGTTACAAATTAGCTACAATATCAAGTTCTCCATTCTTCCCTGATTTCCTCAGGTGCCTGCACTTGCCTGTCCAAAGGCTTTCCAACTTTCCTTTCCTTTCTTTGATTGTGCTGGTAAAAAAGATGAAATTCTAAAGGAAATGCATCATAAGATTTATATTTAGGCAGTCTTATCAGCATTGGACATGCATAATCTTCCCTTGCAAAGTTTTTTGCTATGAAATTGCACACAAATTTGTTTCTACAAAGAGAAAGAGACCGACAGAGACAGAGAGAAGAAACCCTCTGTGTTTCTAAGGCGTTTGATGTCTATTTACATGTTTCTTAAAGATAAAGCATTTTATGCATCTCTTCTCTTTGCCTTAACGGAAGTGAATTCTTACTGCATAGTCAAATTTCACACTCAATTTATTCTGCAGAGTAACTCCCTTCCTCCAGATGGGACTATAAACCAGTAGAAAGAAGTTTTTTAAGTGTTCCTAATTGAATATATGAGATCTACTTCTCAAGTGAAATCCAAAGCTCAGAGAAAGCACGGAACACCAGTGGTTGGGGACACTAATGTCCATGAAACAAAACAGATCTGTTGGTGCTCGGTGGGTTGGTAACCTCGGAAGCACTTCATCGCTGAGTCACAGAAAGGGGAGCATATGGTGTATGTGGAGGAGGAAAGAGGGGCTTGTGGGGTAAGAGATTTCCCCAGCTTCTTTGAAAGCTACTGGAGATCAAAGAGAGGGACTTCTAATGGCCTCACAAGATGAAAGGGGAGAAGAGTAACTACAAAGCCAAAGAGAGCAGGTCCACTATTAGTCAGATCGAGAGGTAAGAATTAATTGTGTCAACTCAATAGTTATCAAGGATGCATTAGTGATAGAAAGGGAAGAAACTGGTTTTGCTTAAGCAAGTGTATGTTGTGTGTGTGTGTGAGTGAGACAGAAAGACAGAAGGAGAGAGAGAGAGAGAGAGAGAGAGAGAGAGAGAGAGAGAGAAATTTTCCCACAAAACATCTGTGACAAAGCTATATGTGAGCAGAACAGACATCTGCCATGGGACCTAAAATAATACCCTAACAGTAATAATAATAATATCTCTTCAGAACATTTGAGTGCTGACTATGTACTAGAAAATTATGCCGAACCCTGTGCACATAATAATTAACCCTCACAGTAACCTTGGAGGTTATGCCAAGCCCCATCTGTTGTATGCAGGGTCATGTAAAAGGTGCAAAACCTAATTGAATTAATGAATGAGGTCTTAATGTGATTATTCTATTTTTTCCCTTTTTTACAGGTGAGAAAATTGAATCTCAGCGAGCCTTGAAGAGATTAGGAAACTATCTAGCTCATAGTTGAACCCAGTCCCAGCTCATACCCAGGAAAATCTGTGTCTTTGTTTTATTTAACTAATGCCGCCTAAAGTGGAATCAGGGTCATGACTAGTAGTTCCTGGCAATGTCAGCAATGTGTAGGGTTTGGGATTTGGAGCCCTGATTGTAGGGACAAAGCCAGGGGAGAAGAAATAGATGGTTCTAATACAAAGAATAGCCTTGTTTGAGTGTGTGTCAATTATAACTGTGTGATTAAGCTCTTTGCTTAATCAGTTACCTCATCCAAAGAATGGTGGAGTTGAACACTATCTTATTTGATTGTGAAAACTTGAGTTTGTATACACAAAGTGCTATTTAAGTGTTCAAACTGTAAATATTATTATTATATATTATAATATGTTATTATAAATAAATATTATTATTTGTAATAAAAATAGGAATCCCATTGGCCTAGAGTTTATTGGGTAGCATCTCAATAATATATGATGCTGTGAAAATAAGAACTAGTTAGGGCCTCAGTTACCTTGTCATTTTAAAGACTGAGGTGGACTATGAAATGTATCTAGGGTCTCTTTCTGACATTTTCCTCTCACTGCTTACAACGTGAGTTAACACTGCTTGTACTAGAACCCAGCTTCCCAAGTTCAATTTTCTCAGTCACTTAACAACTTGAGCAAGTCACTTAACTTCATAATGGTCTTTGATTTTAATCTCTAATTTGCAAATAAGGAGCTAATCATTTCAGTTCCCACATCTGTTATCTATGAATAATGATGTAACTACTAGATAGAGTTGTTATGGAGATCAAATACCTTAACATACTTAAAACAATGACTTCCCAATACATGCTAGCGACAATGGTGATGATGATGATGATGAAGATAGCAACGACAAGAACGATGGTCATCTTTATCAGACAGTGGAGTTTGAAATTCTTGGTGTGCTCTGGTGGAGTATTGGTTTGGTCAAATGCATCCAGCCTAAGTGCAGCTCACATACATACCAAGGACCCAAACTGGGGACAACAACAAATGTGAACAACTAAATAAAAAATAAATAAAATGCTTCTTCCTTCTCTCTCTCTTCCTACCTACCTGTCTACATGCCTTCATTCCTGCCTCTGTACTTTCCTTTAAGAGAGAGAGAGAGAGAGAGAGAGAGAGAGAGAGAGAGAGACAGAAAGGAAGACGGGAAGGAAGGAAGGAAGGGAGGAAGGAAGGAAGGGAGGGAGGAAAGGAGGAAAG
>RJWH01002951.1:0-188688 GCA_004363575.1 Solenodon paradoxus
AGGAGAATTGCCGATTATACCTGGTGCCTGGCTAGTTACTTGAGATAATGGAAAAATGTTAAAAATGTGACTCTATGGAAGCCATGATTGTGTCTGTCGAAAATTAACTGGCTTTGTTCTCTGCACCTCTCTGTCTGCCTATATAAACCCTGAGCTACCCACACAGATTACCGTGAGATTTGGCTTTTCTTATCACCCCCATGGTCGCCGGCTTAATAAATCTGCTGCTAAATTAATCATTTCTGGCATGTCTTTTTTATCTCATTGGTTACTTTGTAACAGTTAGTACTAGAGAGGAAGTCTCCAGATAGGATCCCTCAGCTTTTCCTTAAGGAAAAGTGGCTTTGCCTGAAATAAGAGTTTTCTTTTGCTAATAACCTTGTCCCACCTTCTTTCTAAGTATAAAAATCACCATTTTGTACGATTTACAGCAGGGATTTTCTACTTGCTAGATGGGTGCCACCCTTTTGATAGTTTAAAAAAGCCAATTAGATCTCTAAGTTAATTGGAATCAAATCTTTTAAGATATTTAAAGATGTTAATGCCTGCACTGGATACACAATCAACTACTTTTAAGAAGCAAGCAGCTGGGTGACTGCATAATACTTCCTAATATTTTTGCAAAACATGAATTTGATAACTTTGACTAGTTAATGTGCTGGACAATGTGGTGCAATAAAATGGATGAGTTCAGGGATGTGAACTCCTAGCCCACGCTCAGCATAAATAACCTAAGAAGGCTCAAGGTGTGCTCCAAACGAGATTCAGATTTCAGGTAGCCTCAGAGCTGAAATTGCCAAACACTTAAAAGAAAAAATCTCATAGGAATGACTGACTGGATTACAATAAAAGTTAAACTCAGCTTTGCAACGTGTCTACTATTGAAGTGCGGGAATTGCTTGGGAAAGAATCAGAATCCTGACAGTTGGTTGTGGACATGTAAGAAGGTGCTGATTAAATTGTAGATGTTAAGCCCCTAAATTCTCAAGGGTCTTTGCCATTGGAAGTACCTATCCACTTCCAGGGATATCAGCCTTTCCACCCACATTTGACATTAAACCTGCAGTCAGAGAAAACTGTAATCCTCGTGATTCCCTTTGGGGTCCACCCCACCCTAATCTCTTTTTTCTTCTAGATCTAACACTACATTCAAGTACCAATAGGCAGCTAAATATGAGATACAATGTGTAATCCATGAAGAGATCAGGCTTACACTGCAAGAGAATTAAGACTGTTTAATTTATACAAACAAATCTAGGGAACATGTGTGGAAAGTGATACCAAGTGTGGAATAATGCTGGAAAGAAAGTAACGTTGGAGGAGGCTGGTTTGCTGACACAAAGCACACATGCTGCACCGAAGACGCAACTTGAGTTCCACAGGGCTTAACGAGACTGGTCAATTACTTCAAAACGGACCTAAATGTGGTCCAAAGTATTGGACTGGAAATGCAGGACATAGCTTCATTTAATGTAAGGGAAGAGCTAAGGGGGATTGGAATGTTAGATTTGACACTTAAGATGGATTCAACCCATGCTGGGAGGATCCAGATGGTGTACTTTTCATTACTACTATGAGAAATAGACTTGTAAGGGGAGCCTCAGCGTTTCTGAAGAGCTCTCGCATGGCTTTTTTCGGCAGGCCATCCCCTCTGTAGAAACTACTGTCATCAATTGGGAAACCTCAATGCAGGAGGAGTAGTGAGTGGATCACTGGGTGGCAACGTCCAAATGGCAGCTCGCAGCCACCAAACACAAGAATACGTTGACCGTAATGGACAGCATAGTTAGGACAGTACTCAGAATAGTCTGACTTGTGCAAACCTATGGTATTGACTAACCATGGGTGCCTCAAAATTAGATAGGAAAACCATGACATTCTTAATCTGTATAAGCAGAAAAGGTCTTGGTTAAGTGAACAAAAGTCTAAACTCATAAGAATAAAGAATCATTGCTCCTCAAGTAAGTTCCTGTGTTCAGGCTGCTTTCAAGCAAAACTTTGAATGAGAAGCCCATTGTCCTCTAGAGGAAGAACCTCAGTACACTACCAAAATTTACACTGTTAATCTTTCTCCCAGCCTTAAGAGAACATATGCACGGCCTTTTCCAGGGTATCCATACTTTGGGTAAAAGAAATAATAATACCTTTCCAGACTACTGGGTATTGGCTTTGAACTGATTAACAATGCCAGGAGAAGCAACATCACGGTCAGCCACCAGTCAGAGTAGGGGCTTAGGAAGGGTCAGGGGACCAATGGACACTCTGAGCTCAGATCCTTTCCCCAGTAAGACCAGCAGTTTCTTTAAAACCATCCGACGGTTGGTCCCCTGTTTCCAGAATGCATGTTCAAATGGACTTAGCTGTCGGAATCCACACACTGGTTCCCTGACCTGTGGGGTAAAGAACATTTGCGATAAAAGACCAAGGGAAAGCAATTAGAATTGTTGCTACTAAGAAAATAGTAAACCAAAAGTAATACCACCTTTCTGGAGGAATTTGAGAGATTAGTGCCACCACTGTTGAGGACTTGAAAAATGCAGGGGTGGTGTTTCCTACCAAATAGCCATTCAACTCTGGCCTGTACAGATGTGTCTTGGAGAACGACTGTGGATTGTTATAAATTTATAATATAGGTGGTGACTAATTGCAATTGCTCTGCCAGATATAGTTTTATTGCTTGAGTATATTAGCTAATCTCGTGGCACTTAATAGGCAGCTATTGAGCTGGCAAATAACTTTTTCTCCATTCCTGTCCACAGTTTTTTTTTCCATCTGGCGAGGCCAGAACTATTGCAGGCCTTAATTCAATATAATAGATTGACTTCCCCATTAGTGTTGGGTATCATCCAGGATGTTAAGGATCTGAATAGAACAAAAAGAAGGTAAGTTCAGCTCTTCTTTCCTGCCTCACTGGTTGAGTTGAGATATTTAAACCTTGAGAACAGGACTTTTATCATTAGTTCCCCTGGTTCTCAGAGTTTCATATTTGGACTGAACCACACCACCATCTTCCCTGGTTCTGCAACTTGTAGCTGGAAGAGTACCAATTTCTCAATTTCCAAGAATAAAAATTCCTTTACACAAATATACAGGCATATACAAACATACTCAGTCACTCATATATATCTCCTATTGATTCTGTTTCTTTGGAGATCCCTGGATAATACATTGAGTTTCTTTCTTGAACATTCTAATTCTGTTGTTTCTGGAGTAGAATCAGAAAAACAAACCCAAAAGTGTAATGAGCACTCAAATTCTCATGATAACTGCATAGCTCTCACATAAGCAAATAATTCACCCTGGCTCCACCCACAGTTGGTTCACTAAGTCCGATCAGGTCAAAGAAGCCGCTTAAAACTCAGTCCTTCATGAGAGAAATGGACGATTGCAAGATTCAGGTACTAATCATTCCCTGAGAACCTATCCACTGCAGGCAGACTCTTTCTAAACTATCTTTTGTGGAGAACCATAAAAGTGATTTATGGAAGACAAACCCATGAGATAACTGAATTTTCACAAATGAGGTGTTTATGAAAGCTTTGTTTTATTTAGTCAATAATGTTGCACTTCCAAGGAATTTTCCCCCTGTACCATCAAAGAGTTTTCTAAAACAAAGTTTAACCTTACAAAATAAAGGAAGAAAAAACTGTCAACAAAAGTGGATTCAAGAAAATAAAAAGGTTTTGAACTAGCTGTTTTGTCATAATCCTTGACCCACTCAGTCTAATGAACAAGTTAGAGCAGATAGGTAATCAGGAGAAACTGTTAAGAGATTTCTGATCTAATTGCAATAGCTAATAGTCTCCAGATGTCCAGATGCAATGTTCTATAATTAGGAGAAAATCAGTGAAAAAAATAGGCTAATCAGTAGATTATCAGCCATGGAAATAAGCTGTTCAGAGGAACTGAGGGCTGACTTGGGATAGCGTGAGCTGGGAAAAGGAAGATGAAGCCTGCTTTATTGACCGATTTTCTACCCCATCATTAACTTTGGAGGACAAAGCTGGCAACATCGAAGATTCCTTCTGGTGAGTAAAACCACCTGTGACTCATTAAAATAAAGGACACAAATACAGAAGCTCTGTGAATCTCTCTGTCCCTGGACTCACCAGCACTTAGCATGACAGGAAAAGTTCAACCTTCCATGTGGTCAACAGGCTGACTGCTTAGGAATGACCTGCTAAGGACTGCTTAGCTAGCTTTTGAAGCTCATGTTTGAAAGTATTTTCCTCAGGTATGACTTCATCTGCTCATGAAAATAGCCTCTTCCTCATTCTCCTCATTCTGCACATCTCCGGCTGTTGCACAACTTTAAAAGCTCCCTTTTGGTCTAACCAGACTTTACCTGTGAGAGAATATGAGCTGTGATAGAATAGCAGAGCTATCACCTGCTAGGTCAGTTTTCAGGGAATAGTCTCCTCTGAATCCTGGCTGTGCCCAACAACAGCACAGGGTTTTGAGAGCATCACACCAAACTCAAGACATTTAATTTTCGTGATATATCCCAAGTACTACAATTCAAGGTAAGATAATCTTACCATTTGAACGACAGAAGAAAAAAATTCCCCAACGTCCTTCTAAATATATTAGGTACGTAAATTTAGAAAGGATAGCCAGGGTAGTAGAAATAAATGTGAACAAACAAGAAACCTAGCAGCCTTTATTCTTCGGTTCCTCTCGCTTCCCAGTTACTTCCAGTGGTCTCATTTGTAGCTCCTAAGCATCTTTGAATCTTCTCAGTTCTCCCTCTATCCGGTAACCCAAATCCCTGCCATATCTGACTAGGATTACTAAAAAAAGTCTTCTAAAACATCTTACTGCATCTAATCTTGCCTCTCTCCAGTTCATCCTCCATTCTGAATTCAAAGTTATCTTTCCAGAATACAAACCACTATTGATCATATTTGATGCTAACTGAAGTCCTCAAAGCATGACTATTTCCCTGGGGTGTTTGCTGTTTAAAGTGTGGTCCATGGTTCCGCATCATTAGCAACAGTAGGAGCTTATTATAAATTCAGAAGAGCAAGTTCTGTTCCAGACTGAGTTAGACTGCACTGTAGCAAGAATCTGAGGTGGTTTGAATATGCATTAAAGTGCAAAAAGTATTGCATTTGAAATATTGCATCAAAACTCCATCGCCTGACTCAGAAGGCCTTTCATGGATTAGCCCTCACTTTCCTGCTGCTCCCCTGACAACCTCCATCCATCCAACCCATTAAGATGCTTGAGGTCCCTCCCATCTGGATTTTTAAACAACTGTTTACTTTTCTTGAACATCTTCCTGAATCATTCCAGTTCTTTCTTTGCTGCCCTCTACTTAGTCTTTCATTATTCTCCCAAGAAATTAACCCTGGTAGACAGATAGAGGTGTCTCAACTATGCATTATATTTACATGTCATAGAAATTTCTCACCGTATCCTCCAAAAGACTGTACGCACTTTAGAACTAGAAGTCTAGCTCAATCTGCTTTTGTTATATACTCAATGCTAAAAATAATATATATTAAAGTGTCTAATAAATTTTTTTCAGTACATGTTAGAGAGGAGAGGAATACCTGAGAGCCTCACTGGATTTTTTTTTTTTTTTCTGCCAAACTAAGCAGAAAAGTAATTTCACATTTTTAAACTTCCTGGAAACCTAGATAGAAATAACAGGACTTACTCAGTCAGTCACTGGGGTGCAGTTAGACTGAGCAAAATAGTCTAGTCTAGATGGCAGTTATCTCAGAAAGATCAAACCAGCGCCAGGTAAAATGTCTAGGAAGTTGTTCACCTGAACGTTACAATCCACATGGGAGATTTAATTATGTGTCTGTGGAAAAGAAACTGAGTCATCAGATGAGAGCAAGATGATTTCAAGACAAAGGGGAAAACTTCACCTAGTCAAAATAGTTTGCTTGCACTTTGAGGAGTGAATGGTTCAAAGATTAAATACAGAACCCAGTTGATCGGAGTGCTGTTTTTAGTTCTTTCTTCTTCCTCTCCTTTTCTTTCTCTTCATCTATAAATTAATTTCCACTACTTAATGCAGAGGAGGACTTCACACACCAAGTGACGGCATCTGCATTTTGTAAATGCTGTTGTAGGTCCACAGAGCTGCTTTGTGAAGAGTGAATCATTACATGCTTAGTAGATGCTTGGAGACTGGTGACAGTAAAACAAGCAGTTAGTTATGAAAACCTGTCCAGAACTCATGGCAGTGAAGGTGGAGAGGATGGGACACATGTGAGTGATAATCAAGAGGTAGAGCTGATAAGATGCATTGTGAACAGAAATGTAACCTGATCGACTCTCTTTATAAACTTTAAAATCTTACAGCCAACACATTGCTGAGGAAATTGTAAAAACAAAGCATTCTCTTCTTAGTCTGGTGTTCAGCAAGGAGAAGACATGTTCAGTTAGAGTAAGAAGACTGAAACCCAGCGGCGAAGAGCCAGCTGAGCTCTCGTCCAGCAGCTCAGGCTGCCCAAGCTGGAAACATTTGCACATCCAGGCCCAGATAAGGGAATGGACTATAAGAACAGCCAAGACCAGTGGGTTAATGGTGGTCGGAAAGCCATTATACTCTTTGTTCCCGTTCTTCAGCTGGCATATTTCCAGAGAAGCCGAGTCTGATACATATTGCAATTAGAGAAAAAGTTCAGAGGAAAGCATATTGTCTTTAGTGCTCAGAGAAGAACTTAACCTAAGCTAACCTGCAAGAACTGCACAAAAATAAGCAAAAGCTTCCCAGAAACTGCACCCAAAAAGGTTGACTTGGATAAAGCACTGCAGAATAATGTGGAAAACAAGGTTAAAACTTTTCCCAGGGTTTATAAGCAGCTCATGAGCCAGGATGTGAATTTTAAACCCTCAGTACCTCAATTGTAAACGAAAATAATCAAACAGTGTATCACTCACTAATACAAATTTCAAAGACATTCTACAAATAAAAAAAAAAACTTTCCAGGAGGATGAATTAAGCTCCCAATAAGCTAAGGTATAGCCATCCTATATAGGCTCCTGTTCTAAATGGTGCCATACCAAAGTCTTTCTCACCTGAAACTATACACTACCTAAAAGAATAACTTATTAATTTTTTAAATTAGAGTTTACATTAATTTTGATTTACTGTTTTTATATTGCCAAGAAAACAGGAGAAGAGGGATCTCACTAATACTTCGTTGATACCCTATGCATTCAGAACAGTCAAATCTGGTGTTAAGGGAAGGCCAACTGCAAACATTACCCTAAAACAAATTAAAAGCAAACCCTGAAAGATCTGTACAGCAGAGTGTTTTGAAGACTGACCCCACAAGTAAGAGGGACCTGAGAAATACTATAGGCTTTCCAGAATTTCTACCAAAACACAACATCAAGTCTACTCAATTCTAAGATGAATAGTAATTTAATTTCATACTAAAAGAAAAAGTTAATCAGCAATTTCTATGATATTTTATCAATAATGTGTAGCATGCATGAAAAATAGCAGACATGCGAAACCTAAAATATTGTTATACATAGCTTAAAAATTGTCAGTAGAAACCAACCATAAAGTGGTCAAAGTGGGAAATTAGAATTTAACATAAGTATTAAGCATATCCAAAGCACTAAAAGAAAATCTCAAATGATGAGTAGGAGGAAATATGAGTCAAAGAATTTATAAAAACTGGGAAAATTCAACTTCTCTTCATAAATGAAGTACGACAAGAATTTTACTTCCTGTTAACAGAAAACTCAAAAAAATATATGAGAAAACTAATTACATTATAAGAAAGACAAAATGACTTTCTTTGAGAAGGGAAACCAAGAAGTCATTCAAAATGTTAATTTGATATAAAACTAACTTCGACATTCTTGACGAGAATAAAAAAAAAAAAAAATCAATCCAGCCTTCAACAATATCCAACACCCTTTCAAAAAAAGCCAATAAGCAAAGAAGCAGAGAAATACTATTTATACCAAGAGAAAAAGAATTCCACATACATATACTATGACATGCCAGAAGTAATTGCTATAGCAGAAAGGATGTTTAAAAAGTTAAAATAAAAATTATATTCTCAAAAATAGAGGAAAACATAAACATGGCAATTAGAAAAAGAGGAAGATAAGACTCAAACTTCCAGAAATGAAAACTATAGTATCTGAAATGAAAAATACATTACATGGGATTAAAAACAGATGACAGTGAAGAAATGATCAATGAACAAAAGATAGAAACCTTACTTTGAAATAACATGTTTGTCTATACAGAAACTCCTAAGAAGTTCACAGGAAAACCTCTCAAATAAATAAATTTAGCAAGGTTATGGGCTATAAGATAAATAGACTACATATTGACTATAAAATTGGGAAATAATTTTAAAAATCCAAAAGCTATCACCTGAAATAATAAAAATAACTAGGAGTACATTTAATGAAAGTGGTGCAATAACTAAATATACACTAAAAAACAGAAAGCACAATTCAGGGAAAATAAAGTTCTTAATAAATGTGGACAAATAATATTTTTTAATTAGACTTTTTTGTCAAGATATTATTCTTAATTTATCTATTTATTCCAGTCCTACACAAAATCCCAGGCAACATATAGACATTAAAAAAACAATTGAACAGAAGAGACTCTAGTAACAGACTTGCACATGCATGTCTTTTTTGCCATCACTACCAATTTTTTAAAAAAGAATTTTTGCAACAAATCACACTGGAGATCTAGAAATTTATTTAAAGAAAACCCACACTTTCATTTCTACTTCCCTACTGCATACCATGTACAAAACTTTATTTTAAATGGTTTAGAAATCAAATATACACATTGGAAAAAGTATTAGTTACCAGTGATATCAATGATATCTTGGACAAGATATAAAAATCACTATTAAAAAGTCAATTTGGGTGCGCCCTGCTGGTCTAGCGGTCTAGCACACCCTGGGAACAGTCCTGCATACATCCCGAGGCTCGAGACCCGGGGCCAGCAGAACCACCAATGTGAGCAACGAAGTTTTAAAAAGTGGTTCTTCCATCTTTTTCTTCTTGCCTGCCTACTCATATTCATGCCTGCCTTCATCTTTCCTTTAAAAAAAAAAAAAAAAAAAATCAATTTGAGGTATGCCCTGGTGGTTCAGGACCAGGAGGAAAAACTAAACTAACCAACTAAAGTGCTTCTTCCTTCTGTCTTCCTGCCTGCCTTCATTCCTCTTTAAAAAAAAAAAAAATCAGTTTGACTTTATCAAGATCAAAATCTTTAACTCTTACAACACACCATAAAGAAAACCACATGAGACCAGAATGAAGTCTTTACAAGTTACATTTGAAAGGGATGTGTGTATCTGGAATATAGAAAAGATTCCTACAATTCAAAATAAACAACAACTCAACTACTTGAGAGGGGAAAGACTTGAGGAGACTCTTCACTAAATAGGGTGATAGAGGGGAGGGGCAGAGTGGAGGAAGAGAGATCCAAAGCATATGAAGGGAGTTCAACAAGCTAGTCTTTGGGAAAACACAAATTAAAACCATAATAAGACACCACAAGATATCACCAGAAAGTCAAATGATCAAGATTAATGTTATCATGCTCAAGAGAGAACGTGGAACTCTAAAATTTCAAACTTTGCTCTTGGAGGTATACAATGACAAAACTACTTTCGACAGACATACGTAGTAGTTTTCTTTAGCATTAAATCTAACACTTAGTATTTGACCCAATCGTCCTTTCATTACTACTTACTGAAAAAATAGCTAAAAATAAAAACATGACTAGAACAAAATTTATAGTCCTTTACATTTATTTCCTATCTCCAAACTAACTGGAGATAATCTAATCTATGAGCAGGTGAATGCATAAGCAAACTGAAAATTTTCTAACATTACTCAGTAATAAAGACAAAATATTAAGCTATGATGCATGCCAAATAAGATGAATTTCAAAAACATGCTAGGCAAAAACAACCAGATATGACTAGTATGTGCTTTATGATTCCAGTTACATGAAATGCTAAAACTGATGATATTAAGATTTGTTTCTTGATGAAGAAGATGGGAGAAGAAGATTGAAGGAAGATTCTAGAGGTGATGAAACTGTTGTCTGGATTGGGATGACAGCTACATAGTATATACATTTTTGGTAATTCACCAAATCACATACACACAATAACCTCAAAGTATATTTGAAAGGATCTTAGATTTTCTTATTTTACTACAAACCAGTAAAGATATATTTACATGGTAGTGGGTTCCTTGGACAATTTGGGGAGATATCCATTTCCAAAAATGAGAAATTTAATGATTAGTCAGAAAAAGCAGTTGTTTTACTGACTAGTCACTTCCCCACTTCCATTTAAAGATTTCCCTGGCATAGATCTCTGTTCTTTAATAAAACAAAAATTAAAGAGGATTGATAGCTATGTTGGCGATACTACCCACCAATGAACTGAGCTCATAGCCAGCAATGCAATTACCATCTGATACTTGTATCCCTCCACAATTTCACAGTGAAAACCTAATTCCCAGAGTGATGGTATTAGGAGGTAAAGCCTTTGGGAGGTTTTGTTTTGGCAGCTGAAATAGACTAAGAATAACTATCAATCACTTGGCTTCTTCATATTATCAGAGGTTAAAAATTCATAGTGTCATTCTCTAAAGCATCCATATTCTGGTTCAAAATAGTTACATCCTTGACTATCATTATTCTGAAACCACTTTTTGTAGCAATTCTTTTCAAAACATACTGTGCTAAGAAATTTTAATTTAATATATATATATATAGAGACTAGAAAGTTTGTTTCATACATTTGTATGTCAATGTTAACAAATTTCTCATTTTGCCTTCTAAAGTAGCATTCCTCTATGAGTAAAATTTATCTTGATACTAAAGTATAAATTCATTTCCACAGAAATACAATTTGTATCTTAAAAATGCTTTGGAGGCTTTAAAGTAGAAAACAAAAAACTTGACGGATATCAAAAAAAAAAAATAGCAACTACTGAGGTAAAAGATCATTTATAAATTGTTAATTGTTAATTCTATGTGATAAGTTCATTTTTCTTAAAAGGTTAACATGAAAAATACAGATAAGGTTATCTTCAAAAAAAGGAGAATGTGGAAATATTTATACTAGAATAAGTTATTTGTTTTAAGAACTTGAGTGTCCATAGTGTATTTTAAGTATCTATTCCTAATAAAATTTTCAATAGAAATTATCACAGATTAAGAAAAAAAAATTCTCATTCTATTATTCTTAGTGACTTATTCATTCAACAAATATTTTATAGATATAGAGATGTTGAATTTATTCACCAACGAATCAATAAATACGACACAGAAAGAACTCTACCTTCATGGAGCCTATATTCTAGCCTCTAGAAAAAGTGAAACATTAAATTAGTAAGTCAATATGTTAGAAGAGAATAAGAATACCAAAGCTGTGTGTGTGTGAAATCCTCATATTTCTTTAATTAACTATATTTTGTTTTCTATTACACAAATATTTTATTGAAACACAGTGTAAAGCAATTCTTATGTTAAGAATGCAATACCCAGGGGTATCCTTTGCCCTGAGTTTTATTGTAGAATATCAGTTCCATTCAATTACCAATTCCTGTCGAACTCTAAGGTGGAATTCAATTCAATTCTTCATAGCTAATATGAGATAAAATAAATTGTAATACATGGCTGTATTTGTGTGAATCTTTTAGTTACAATAGTTGAGCTATTTCTTACTCAAGAAACCAGAAAACCTTAAGACACTATCCATAATTATGAATCACAGTCATACCTCATGGATGATTATGATTTATAATCACTGGAGTATAAATACTCTGATTTATGATTATGATTTAGCAGATGACACATAAGTCAATTTCAGCAAGTTTAGAATGGTCAGTAGGTATAGAGGCTTACTTCCTTCAGTGCTTTTTCAATGGTAATACCGCCTTCCAGTACTCAGGTATACCTACCCCTGCCAGGCCTGTCATGGTTCATTGCCTCAAAACAGCCATGATCAAGGGTATATATGAATGTCTCCTAGAAACAATTATTTACCTGCCCAGGTCACATTGAGTTACTGAACTATTTCTTCTAAAAAAGATCTGTGCCTAAAACAGTGCCAGTTCAGTGGAACCTTCGAACCAGAGAGCCACCAGGTGAGACATCTGCATTATCTCTTCTCCATAGACCCGAGCAGCCAGAGGGCTTCAAGTTGCTTCAGCACCATTGATTACAGTAAAAAGAAATTAACAAAACAATAATAACAATGATAAACGTTAAAGGTCTCTGAAATTTGGCGCACCATAGTGGTGTAGGGATTGGGCACAGTCCACACACATCCTGAGTTCACTTCCCCGGGCCAGTGGGGACAAGCAAATTGAATAGCTAAAAATTCTACTTCCTCCTCGCTTTCTGCTTGCCTCTGCTTTTGTCTTCATTCTTGCCTTCACCTTTCCTTTAGAAAAAAATTCCCTGAACTATAATACTGGAAACATTTGGGTAAACAAAAGAAATTAAGATTATGTTAGATAAAACACAGAACATCAAACATCTAGAAGCCTAACATGGCCTCCTCCAAAATTGCTGCACTGACCCCCAGGTCTTTATGATAGTTTATTTAATTTCAATTTTACCTTCTTTAGCCCTTGTAAATAATGAAAATGAAACAGGACAGTAAGAAGAGTGAATAAGTGATAGGAGAAGAAGAAAACACCGATGTGTAACAGGATTGTTTTGTGTAGTTAGCACCCTTGAGCTGTGTCTTTTAGAACGATGAACAAAATGACCTCTTGCTCAAGATCTTGGTTATAGGAAGACTCATGTCTACTGTTCTGTCACTCAACTTCACAATAAATGGTGGTGGAATTAACTTGACAATGAAAATTTGAAGTGCTTTTTCCAAAATCCTGACTTTTAATAAATACAGTAATTTCAAGAATTCCTTAAATACAATCTACTCTAGACTTAGACTGACAAAGGTTTTTATAGTCTTGCTCATGAAGTACAAAAATTTTAAGATCTATCTCATCCTTTACATCCTGTGTTCAGCTTAGGAAGGATTTTCCAGTTGTTCACAATCAGTCCTTTAAACTAATTATACAGGGCAGGAAATTTAGGATGGAAACAAGACTAGAAGTTGTTGGGTGGGAAAAGACATTTCTTCTGTGTCCTGGTAAATCCACTAATTCTAAAAGACACATAAAGGCAGAGTACAAAAGTTACATAGATAAGCTTTATTATTAATCAGTTACTTAACCGAAGGCAAACAAAGTACTATTTGAAATGATATATGTTTTGATCACAAAAGCAAAATCTCAAGCCCTGGAATGAATTTCTTATGTAAGGAAATAGTCTTCTTTCTAAGTTAGAACAACTATTCTGACTTTACATTGTCAGGTGAATGCTTGAAGGATAATACAAAGTTCCTTCTTTTTAAAAACACTAATGAGAAACTAAATAGCTTTCTTAATTTGTCACTAATATTTCCATCCTCATCTTGTCACTTTCTGCCCCTGTCTTTTCATTCATCAATAAATACAATTTAACCAGAAAGAGAAGTGAATTTATAAGTTAGTTCAATGGACTCTTTTAGCGGGGAGGGAGGCATTGTGAGGAAACAGTGATGGTAAATGTTTTCAGAAATCAGAAACAAGTTTCTACCCAGAAAATTTTTTCTAAACTCAAAGTGGAGAATGGGAAGACACTTCTGTTAACTTGGATAAAGATAAAATATTTTCAGTAAATTGAAAAATCTGAAACACAAACAGGCAACTCTGGGAGAAGTAGCATGTAGAGCCCGAGTCAGATTTGGCCCTATTTAAAATTGATGTTTACAGATGATCTAAGACACAAAAGCCACCACAGAGCACTTGATCTGTGCCTTGTACATGTTTAACATACATATATGGGGATTGAAGGGATTCAGAACAAGCCTCCCCCAAATGCGCCGTTTTGTCATGTGGACTATTTTGAACTGAAGGCAACCAAGACCCAAAAAAGCCCAGAAGAATTCTGTTTTTTTGCTTTCTCTCCTCTTCCTTAACTTCCTGAATGAATTTTACAGAAGACACATTCCAGGAACAGAACTACTGCTTACACACAACCACAAAGAGTACGTGCTAGGTGCGGTACACAGGAGGAATCTTAGACAGCCCTATTTGTTCAAAGCCCTGTGTTCTCATTTCTGCAT
Source organism: Solenodon paradoxus (assembly GCA_004363575.1). Lineage (NCBI taxonomy): Eukaryota > Metazoa > Chordata > Mammalia > Eulipotyphla > Solenodontidae > Solenodon > Solenodon paradoxus. Next base: position 14,157 of record RJWH01002951.1, read on the forward strand.
GAGAACAAACATTTGTTCCCCAAACATTTGTGCTTCCCATCTTCCCATCAATTGACTCCTTCCCTTTCATGTCCTAGAGCCCCACTCCCTTCTCCTTAACTTGGATTCTAGAAGCCTACTTTTCTTCACTTTGTCCTTGGGTTTCTTATCTATGAAGACCCTTATCTACAAAATTATAACTTATTCACAGTTTAATGTGCTTTCTATCAATTTAGTTAATAGAAGAACCAAGAAAGGCAGGGAGAAATAATCTCCTCCCCTACAGCATCTTCAAGGGTTTTTAAGGGAATCAGTGTATTTTGGCTCAAGTCACTTTGAGTCTAATAGCCAGGACAATAACCAAGCCCTCCCACAACAGTCCTTTGGTGTCTCTGCCAGAGACAGAGCCCAGACTTAGATGGAAATGATTCATTTAGTTACTCCAAGTCCTGGAAACACATAAAGGGCTGCTTAAAGGTTATACTTTGGCTAACTGTAAATATTTAAGTCAATAAAAATGTTGTTATATTTACAATGTACTTCTTTGTTTCTCCCTATCTCATGTTTCAAAGTATTATATGAAAAAGATTTCTCCTTAGAGTCACCTTTCCTCTATCAATCAAGTAAAGTGAAAACATGACCTGCCTGCTTGAGTTACTGAGTATGCGCCCCACTGTTTTGTGATTATTTACATATGCAAGGCTTCATCAAGTTCTCATTTAGAGAATCATGAACAAGAAATCATAATGAAGCCAACGCTGAGGGTAAGCTATACCAAGAGGCAGGATTTAGAGGTTTATATTGTTTTTTTCCCTTCTTTGCTGGCCTCTAAGCTTAGCACACTGGATGTTGGTCAGGAATCACTCACCAGTGAGAATGATGAAGAATTTTCAAGATGTGTTGATGGAACATTGGAATGTACTCAGCTTACCTCTGCCTGCTGGCATTCTTCAGTGTCTGCTTATGGTTTTTATGAGAGAGAAGGTTATTTTAAAATCAGAAGACGGTTCTCAAATGCTACAGCAGTGAAAATTATGAAGTCAATTTCAGATTACTCTGTCAAGTAGAGAACAATAAGCTTGATTGTGTCCTGGCTGAGACAGACATTTTAAGCAATTTTTCTAAAGCGATACATCAGATGCTTCCAGGGTCAAATATGAAACCCAAGATTCCATCCCAACAAACTACTACAATTTAGAAACCCATGGATATGAGAACCTCGACTACAGGTGGATAGAACAGAAAAAAGATCCAGGGAGATATGAGACCCACAAACTAGCCAGAGGTTGGCAGGGGAAGTTATGATTTAAAAGGGAGTTCCTTGGTGCCAGTTCAAAAGTACATATAGGACTCAATGGACTGTAAGAAGTCTACTTTTGAGTAAAGAATCTGATGTGTCTATTTAATAAAAAAAAATGTTTGAAGGGATTTGGAAAAAATTAAGGGATTGTAGAATAACATATACAAAAAAACTAAAGCAAATTAAAATGTACCTAATTTGAAAAGAACTGAGGTTGCCAAATGGGATTGGGGTGGGGGTGGGGTGCAAATGGTGGTGGAGCCCACTGGACAGTGGAGAAAAACACTTGGTGGAGGCCACGGTGTGTTGAAATATATCTGAGAAATGGGGAACCAATACACAGAAATTTAATTTAATGTGTAGAACAATTACTGCAATGAAAAAAATTGTTTAAATGTGCCTATTTTGTGAGCACTAGAGTAAGAGAAAGGAATATTCATTTGACTTATATGCTTTGATCGTAACAAATAGCACATATTAAATTTTGCAGGGGAGCACATATATAATAGAAATTATTATTTATTGCTTTTTAATATTTTGACAGCAAAATAAATGTTTGCCTATCTTAAGATAATGGTAAGCATATTAATTTTAACTACCAGGCATACATTAAAAATTTTTTGCCAAATGCATTTAATTAACGCTTCCCAAGTTTCAGAGACTGATGAGAAGTTCACTTCATTTTCACAGGATTAAAAGGGAACTCCAAACACAACCCAAACAGGTAAACACAGTAGTACAGACGAAAGACCTAGAATCATTACATACTCAAGATAACACACAGCACAAGGAGAAAGGGCTTTTATTCCTACAAAATTAGTCCTGAAATGACTCAGCTTTTCTAACCCTCCATTTCCACATCTGTCCAATGGGGAGATGATTAAATTCCATCCACACAAAGTTGCAGGGCTAAAAGGAGAGTTCAGAATTGTTAACATCATGTTGCATGCTATGGAAATACAAGGCTGTAGTGACAGCACACGATTAAGAGTTGGGACGAGAAGCAATGGCATTGAGGCAAGTCATCTGATCACTCATCAGACTCCAACTCATCATCTGTTAAAGACGGGACTCTCTCCAACAACATGCAATTTCTCTACCAACTATCAAGTCTTATTGATTGAAAAATGGGCAAGCGGGGTAATTTTATTTTTTTTTTATAAAACGTAATTTTTTTTCTGCTATTCTGCTGCTACCTAGGGCAAAACTTTTTCACAAAGTCTTTTTGGAACTACAGTTGATTGTCAACACACAACAGTGGTCCAAGTCTCTAACGTCCTTAAACAAACTGGACGCCCTTTCGCATGTGCATGAGTCTGCATGGAAAGCACCAAAGGTCTGAACCCGATGTGGGGACTGGACTCCCCCTTCCAGTGTGCTGGGAACGACATGCTCTGGGGTCGCGGAGGCAATGCTGCAATTCCCGCAGCCGCCTGCTACGTCTACACGCAGGGAGTGAACCCAGAACTGCGAAGGCAGGCGGTGTGAGTGAATTTTTATTGGGAAGGGAAGTTGTCCACTGAAACAGCAGCAAATGAAGAGTGATAAGGAAACCCCTGCTGTCAGATACACAAGGCCATCATCACGTGGGACACGTGAGGTATTTCAAGGTGTGACCTCCCCAGCCCAGAAATGACAATGCTTTTCCATTCAGTCTAATACTTCTGATTCCTACCAAAAAAGGAATACATTAAAGACGTGGAAAAGTTGCTTGCTGAAAGGAAACCCCCCAAGGAAGAGTAAGGGAGGGAATGTAGAAATTAAGAAGTTATATAGACAATTCTTCAAATTGTAATGAACTACGTTTTCATATCTTCACAGTAATACCAAGTGCAGTCACTTGCAGAACTGGTTCCGATTACTTAAACACCAGGTACATTTTTAGTCCTCGCGGTAAGCGTTGGGAGGTTACTTATGTTTATATGTAATGAAGCTGTTGATACTTTCCTGCAGCAGTCACTGCACCAGGAAGGCCAGGACCAACGCAAATCAAGGAATGGGGTTTCCCCGAAGCTGCAGCGTGAAAAGACGATACTCAGTTGATTCCATGCACATGAGTGGGTTCCTTTGCTGTAGGAAATCCAAACGGAATAGGAATGCAGATGTGTAAACAGGATTCTTGAGGAGAAAGATGCCCCCTGTTTGCCTGCACTTAGTTTTCTGCCCCTTCTGCGGCATCGTGTCCTTCTCCGCACGGTCTGACGTCCCTGCAAAGTTGTCTCTAAGCAACGGCGTGGTGAGGGGGCGGCCTTTGCAGACGTCTTCACTGTGCGTGTCAGGTTCTGTCGGTGGTCTCACCAACTCTGGCTGAAGGAGCTCGCGGTAAAGTACCAAAAAGTTAAGAGGCAGGCCCCTGCGGATCAGGGGTGTGGGTTGCACCTCTTTCTTGCTTCTGTCAAAAGCCTCTTGGTAAGCTGGTTGGGAATTATCCATCACTTTCCAGCATCGCCACGTGCCACTTCGGCAGGGCAGCCGAAGTAACGTCCCTTCGCTTTCAGAGAAAGGACCTTACTCCCTGGATTATTTATTTGCACAGGCTCTTCAACACTTACCCAACGATTCCAGGACCATGGTGCAGATGGGCCTCAGGTCCGACGCCACCCCCGCGCCTCCTCCCCCCAGAGTCCTTCATTAGCTGCTGGATGCTCGAGATGACCCTCCAGACGGACCGGCGACCACGAGCTTGTAGGCCACCCTGGGCAGCTGGCGCTCCTCGCTGGGCAGCTGAGCACCCTGCTCCGTCAACCTTCATGCAGGTGGCCCTGTCGTTGTGGTGTTCGGCCTGCTTAGCCAGCGTCGCCTTCTGGATGAGCTGTCTCCTCAAGGGGGGCGCTGAGCGAGGGGACCCCGGGGAGCAGAGACCAGACCCGGCGCGGCATACGGACAAAAGCCGGGCGGAGCCCCGTCAGACAATGCTCAGTGGGTGAGTCTGGGTGACACCAGTGTTTTTGTTTCACGTGGCCCGACAGGAGCAGGACTTAATCCCGCGTACTTACTGCGCTGCCATCAGCGAGTGTCAGCTCTCCACAGTCAACCAGTAACTGCCAGGGCCCACTACACGCCACGCAGCGCGCTCAGCTCCAAATTAAAAACGTATCTTTAAAACTTGCTAAAAGTGCTTCAACTCTTCCATTACAACGGAAACCTCCAAAACAAACACATCAAAAGTATTTGAGGAATAAAAAAATCACAAAGTCCATTTTCGTGCACTAATATTTTGATGAGTTTACGAAACAATTCTCTAGTGTTCCATTAGCGAATGCAGCTGTTTTCTTGCTTTTTAATCCCAGCACATTTTTCCAACATGATACGTATGTCTCCACTGTCTTATGTCTCCATGATACAAGACAACAAACAATTCTTGCACAATAATTGAAATAGTCCATGCAAAAACCTTCACTTGAGTCATCTTCACATTTATAGTCCTTTATAGGAAATATGGGAATACCTTTATATACACACACATTATTTTTTAATAGAGGAAGGAGGAGGAGGAGAAAGCATTTTAAGAAAGGGAAGGAGGGAGGGAGGGAGGGAGGAAAGAGAAGCCAGCACTTTGGTGTTTTATTTGTTTAGTTGCCCCAGCCCCACAAACCCTGGTCCTTAGGTGTTACATGGTCCACACCTCAGCCACCAGCTTAGTGCCTAAGCCACCAGGACAGGCCTATTCATGAATTTGTATCTATTCATCTTTGTGTGTGTAATTTTCTTCAAGAAACTATGGGAGAAAACTAATACTCAAAGACACATTTAGAATGTGTCTATGAATAGGATGGTATTTATGACTTCCATATCAAAATATTAAGGACCAAGTATCAAAGGTCAAAGCGATTTTCATCAGGAAGAGAACAGTTGCAAATATTTTTATTTCAAAGAAAATCCAAGTCCCCCAGAAATATTTTCTGAGTCTTTGCCAATGTTTGACCTCCTTCTCAAACAGCCAAAAATCTTTCATCCACAAAAGACAAAAGTCCCCGGAAGTAGTAAAACATCTACGTGTTTTTAAGATACTCTTGGCAGTGAAGAAAGGCAGGTTTGGGGAGCACATACCAGGGGGAGCACCAGGTCCTGGTGTCTTCATGACAATGGACACCTTCCACATAGAGCAGCATCAGGGAGCAGAGAAAAGCAACCACTTAAGTCTCCTTTATGCTATTCCCCAGGGTTTGGTCATGACAATACTTGAAGTAGCATTTAAGTAGATTTTAAAATATGATCATGCTGTAGGCTATGAACCTAGAGAATGGAATGTATTATACACAGATGTTGATTTTCAATGATGCTCTTTAGAAACTTAAGAAGTGTTACCACCCATTTTTGAATTGGAAAAACAAGAGGAAACCTCAATTTGTCATGGTTCCTGCAATTTATTCCTCTCCACCTCTACTAACAATAAACTTCTTTTGATCTCAACAAAGCAACAAACACTGCAGATAAGGAGCCTTCATATTTGCATAGACATTTACTAATTCCTAAATTCTCTTATGTAGCAATACTTAAAATTGAGAGACTCGCTCCAAGCCACCTCCATTCCTTCACAATCAACTAAATTCAGAAAAGCAGAGTCGAACTACTAAGAAATGCTCAACATACAATTGTGCTGAGGAGCTAGGGGATCTTGAAAGGCCTCACAGAAACCTTACTGGGACGTACGCCTCAAGTCCCACAGCGCCTGTTCGCAGCGTCTTCTGTTGTGTGGCCTCCACCATCAGAATACTCGAGATAACTAGGACAAACTAGAGTCTTCACCCAATCCCAGACCTCTTGAATCCATTTCTTGAGCAGACTCGATCATCTTTTTATTAAGCTCCCAGGTCATGCTGACGCACAGAGAGATGAAGAATTATCACTCAGGTTTAATATATAACTATGCAACACGGCACCTACCCCTGAATAACCCCATTTCTTCCCTCCTATCCCAAAGATGTAAAATTGGTTCTGATGCACAGGGTGGGTGATGGAAAGTATTTTCTTAGCCTCTTCACATGTTTTCTCATTCTTCAAATTCTGAAACTATTTCATTATCAGAAGAAATTCCGAAAAATAAAGCTTAGAAAGTCTAATACTAGCTTAACGTGATGATTGCTGTAATTAAGTTAATATATAACCATACATTTTGTATTATATACTGAGGGTCTCTGAGGCCAAATTCAACATAAAACATGTCCAAATATTTAAGGAACACAACAGAGAATGGTGTTATTCAAAATGGTTTCAGTCAAAATATTTTTAGCTTGATATATTTGAAAGAACAAGTATTCATCTTTTAACTACAATAAACATGCACTTCTGAAAATAGAGTACACTTAGGGGAGAAATTTAAAAAAAAAAATAATGAAAAGCACATGAAATAAAACAAAAGACATTAAATAGCTTCAAATAGAATCCATTCCTATTTCCTGCCTCAGAAGAAAAAGAACTGTTATGCTAGATTTAAAAGAACTTGAATATATATTTTTAAATGTACCATCCTTCCCCCCAGAGAGTTTGTACCAATGTACACACAAAATTGTATCAACTTGTCTTTTTGCTTATTTTGCAAGTATTATAAACGGTCATAAGCCTCTGATTTTTATTTGCGTTTTTTGATGATTAATAATGTTGAACTTTTTTTCACACTATTTTCACAGCATTCTTTTTACTGTCTTTTTACATTTACTGTCTGGTAATTTTTATTTGCCTATATTTTAAGAGAAAAGGTGTCACTTTAAAAATTAATGTTAATTTACACAAAAATTAAATAATTTTCAATTAAATGTTGCAGAATTTCCCCCAGTTGGTTTGTCTTCTAATATTGCCAGGATTTGTCCTGTACCAGATTATTTTATGGTCATATTTTCTTTGAACTTTTAACTCTAAGATAAGCCTAAAGTAATCAAAGGTACCTGAAGGTTCATTATCTGTATGGAGGATCTTCAGTTTAAAGTAGAATTCACTTTGGTGAAGGTTCTTTATTTGGGGAAATGTGACCTAACTGGCAACAATAAATTATGAATAAATTAAAAACCCCCTCGTAAGCTTAAAATTATGAGAAATTTGTGAAAAAAAATACAATTATCTAGGGAGCTAATATATTTGAAAAAAGGAATACAAATGTGAATATCTAAAATACCTGTTTATAATGAAGCCCTTATCTAATACTTCATTATCTTTTTTTTTTTTTTTTTTTTGATTGACTAAGTTGGGTGAAAAAATGATGGACGATGTCCTGAGCTTAATGGTCTTTTCAAATCTATTTTGGTGATTGATAGTCTCAGCCTCCTACTTCAGTTTTTCTTCCATAGTGGATGAACTTCAAATGTAAATTCATTCTGCTTTGTCAGTTAAATTCTGAGTGTGGCTCCATGAGAGAACAGAAACACTAGAGTGTACAGATAAAAGCTAGTTCGCCTCAGCACGTCCGATGAACAGCCTTTGGGTCAATCACCGCTGAAGGAGTAAACCACATACCCCCAGGGTTCAGCCTGGGTGGAGTCATGGAAGCATTGGAACTAAATAAAAAAATAAATGTTACTCGCTCCTCTTAAAAAAAGACTGACTATTCCATTGTCTTCCATGATCAATCAGGCATGTGAATGCGTGTGAAATTAGAAAGTATGTCATGTGGGAGGAATTTTTTTTTTTTAATTACTAGTTTGCCTAAATTTACCAGATCAGGCCCCTCTGCTCTCATTTCAGGATTGACAAAAGTCAGCTATCATGACCATGCAAATTAAAAATTTTAAAGGATAAAAGAAATGAGCCAGCACCTTCTTCCTGTTCAAATGACTTAGAAAATAGGTTCAATTCAGTTTTACTATTTTGGTGAAATGATACATACAAAATAATTTGATTTGAAATCATAAAATTACCTTAGAATGTTACTCCTCTATTTTCTATAAAGATGTATTTGTGTTTCTTTCTAATAATCTGAGATCACAGACCTACACTAGAATTTACTGGAGAAAAAAATTCATTGTCATATTATGGCTTCTTTATCTGATTATATTTATTAGTTTTCCTACCACTCTCTGTGCTGAAAATATTTCTGACTGTCGAAAACTAAAAAACTAAATTTTTGTTCTTTAAGGCATTATTGATAGCTATCCTAAGTTATAGATTTAAGTTTTACTTCTGAGTTCAAAATGTTCCTCAAGAGTAGCAAATGCCATAAAGTAGGACCAAACCTTTTTATGTCTTTCTGTCTTCGGAATTTTTCTAACATGTAGGAAACAAAATCAATGTTGAAAGAATAAATCTGCAGAGGGAATGATGGGAAACAGTCAATCAGGAAAAAAAAATTAGCTCTGTCTAGCCCAGTTTTAATCATATTTCTGACTATGATACAGCAAATAATCAGGCTGGTAAGCATCGTCAAATGGGAACAATGAGGTCTGATTAGCAAAACTCAGCAGTGCAATGGTTTTTTTATGTTGGTTTTTTTTTTTTTTTTTTTTTTTTTTTTTTTTTTTTTTTTTTTAATATCACTTTACTGTGACTTCCTGATTTAAGGTTCATTGCCTTCATGGTACAGAGGAGACACTAAATCCAGATGGTTATCAATTTTATGCATTCATAAAGAACATCAACAAGCTAAAATTCTCTCAGGAATTCATATCAAAGAATAGATGCTTCTGGTTAAGTGCAAATAGCAGGCATGCTGATTCAAAGATAATTTTCTGATTTATAAATCACTTTATAAACACTAACGTATTGAGTCATCATTTTTCATCATCTTGGTTTGACTTTTCTTTGAGGTTACCTGACCTTCAAGTTTTGGTCACTGAATAAATAATTGCACCTCAAAACTGGGGGAATCTGTAAGACATTCACAATCTCTCAATGCATCTCACCATTTAGACTGACTACAATGGTCAGAGAATATATGCATCTTTTCATTAACATTAAAAGAACAGAAAAGCAGTGGGAAAATATATAAGAATCTATTATCAAAACATTCCAAACTGTTCAAATAGTTAGCAAACCAGCATTTTTATTTTCTTCAAATGATTTTTAGATTATATGATCAACTTTCATTTTATAAAATGAAATATGAGATACTGACAGAATGCAGACTCCACAAAGGCAGGGACTTTCCCTTGAAATGAACTTGTATGTAGAAGATAAATAAGAAAACAAGAACAGAGCTGCTTTGGAGGGAACATTGAAGTCTATTCTCAGAGTTTGCCCCAAGGGGGCGCCGTAGAGCTTCTAGTGCAGGTGTTTTGTGCATACGGATCTTTGCAACCCTCTGAGCAGCCAGAGTATTTGAGCATGTTGCATCTCCTGGACAAGTTTATCTGTTTACTCCAAAGTTCCCTGGAGATCTTTTTTTTTTTTTTTTTTTTCAACTTGTTACAGAAGATTAGAAACCACTGGAGCATGTAACAGATAAATTAGCCTAAGTGCAGCCTGTTCACCACTGTGACCAAAGAACCTTAGTATAAATCTTAAAGTCCACTCGATTGCTGTCTCAACCACACAGATTAGCTTTTCAGCATGATCCACAAACCTGAATAAACTGAACTGTTTGATTCAATTGTGTAGTTTTAGGGAATAAAAAAGAAATGTTCGCATTCAGGATCATTTGGCTTTGAGGGATAGTCCTGGCTCTTAATACCCAGGGAAAGACAATTTTATGTTTTGTGTAATGGGAAGGCATGCAATAGCACATGTTGAAAAATGGCTGTAATTTGGGTTGAAGTTCAAGAAAGGGGCGCAAGCTCCATGACACAGACATTTTGGATGAAGGCCAGGAGAAGACATGCCCATCAGATGAGGCTGCAAGCAGACTGGAGAGGTGGCAGTGCTTAAGGATATGTTTTCTCATTAGTTACACAAGAAGTATTTCCTTTTATAGTTTCTTCAAACTGGAGTTCACAGAAGTAAATGATATCTCATTTCTTTCAGGTGATAGCAAAGTCCCCTCAGATACGATACCTTGTCATTGGACCATTCCTGTAGCTTATTATGAGCCTGTGTGAAGGACTGGAGCACTGATTTTGCCCTTCACCCCATCAAAATGGCTCTGTAAGCTCTCTGAAAGTAGAGCAAATGTGGATTTGTCTGGGCATCCTTATTTCTTGAAAAAGTGCCTACATGATTTTGCTGGGAGACAGGTTGAAGACCGCAGAATGAAGGGCTATCTGTTTACAAACTAGGACAGACTCACTCAAGTTCAGGAGTCGTAGCTGAATAATTAATTAGTATAAATAATTAGAAAAGTCTGACCTAAATAAAGTACAGAATTGGGTAAACTGAACGAAAAGAGTATGTTAAACTCTCTTGGAAATTTTTAAAAATCCTGATGTCCAGGACTGACCTATGGAATCAGAAGCACTTGACATAGGCCTGGGTAGGCATACATTTTCAAACTCCTTGATTTTAATTCATAACCATAGTTAAAATCAGTGTCCTAAATGAGGTTCAACCTGTCCCTTGAAAACTGGACAATGCTTCTCAAACTCGAAATCTAATTCTATTATCTCTACTCTTACAAAGGAATCACTTAGAAAACTCATCCAACTACAGGTTCTGCCTGGCGGTGTTGCAGTAGGTCTTGTGATTCTGCATTTCCCTAGAGAGTCTGCACTTGCCTAGGTGTTGATTTGAGGGCCACACTGAGCAGCACAGTCTTACAACGCAGATTCTCCACCACGACTGCACACTGGAATCACCCAGGGAGTTAAAACCATGAATGGGAAGACCTATAAAAGCACCACAGGAGACGGGCTGATCTGCAGAGTGGTCTCATGGCCTCTGGGTCGACATCTAAAACACTGGATTTTTTTTTCCTTTTTCTAGAAGATTGGGAAGCTCTGCCATTACTAGGTCTGCATTCCCGTGGTAGCCACCAGATGTAACTAAGTAGGCTCTGCCATGTTGGAAGGTATGTGTACTTTGCAGTGTGCCAGGTCCTCACCCCACTTCATTTTATTTGTATCATCTGCCTCACCCCCTAGCCAGTGGAATTTGAGGTCCGGGTTAGGCAATGTCTACTGCACACGGACTCCAGAGGTCACTTGGCAAAATGAACCACCTCCTGAGTTACGTTTAATCAACAGTGGCTGTATATAAAATGAGTAAATAACCCACTCAAAAGAAGGGTTAGACATTGTTCCAGTAAATGCAATAACTGCCTCTCCTATTTAGAAAGATTCAAGGTCAGTTAATAGTAGAGCCTATGAAACAGTCCAGAGTCCAATTGTCAGCTCCAGGTGTTTCACATCTGTGAGGCTAAGAGCAACAACCTGAGAAGGGAATATGAATGAGATACACAAAGAACCCCTATTAGAGCACCTGGCTCACAGTAAGTGCTCAATGTCAGGCTGCTCTTATGATCAATGGCTTCTTTGCCCTTCACCTGTACATCCAAGCTAGATCTGAACAGGGCGGGCTGCGCGGCTCCTTGTGGACAACTACTGTAAGCCTCAGGGGACACTAAAATTTTATATCCTGTTAGATAGAAGGCCAGGAAATATTGTCTATATTCAAACCAACCAGCCACTTAAATTCTTCTAGAAAGTATTAAAACGTACTGGCTTTTGTTTTCTCTCATGAGACTGAGTTCCTTCAGAAAAAATAAATCTCTTGAGATCTCTCACAGAGGGTGGGCTTTCACACGCCAGTTATTAATAAAGCAGTACGAAAGCAATCAAATAAACCCAGTTACACTCATTCTATAGACCCCTCAGTAACTAAGATTCGCTTACACAATATTTCCTTTGTGTTAAAATACTTCCAAGCCTGCACTGTCGGTCAGTCAGTGACACGAACAGCCTGTGTTATTGAATGATGTGGATTTTTCCAAAACCGTGCTTTTCTATTTTGCACATTTCTGTGGAGGGAAATCATTAAATGCTCTACTTTCCCAGATATTTGTCATTACTGTCTTGGTTAGGTTTTTCAAGAATAGAAATTTTCAAGGGGTTAAAAGGAGATACTAAACCTATTTGAGGAGTCTGGATCAACTAAACTGATTTAAAAATAATGCTTCTTTGTCAGACTTGGGTAGTCACAGAATGTATTCCAATATCTAAAATTAAAATCTATAAAATGCTTCAAAAAAGCTAAGCAATGTCCTCTCATCCATGTGTTCTTGAAAACGGTTCTCAAACAATGTGGTCCTTCTCAAATATCTCTATAGTAGTTCAAGTTTTCCATGAAGATGACAGTTTTGTAAGAGGTTACAATACACCATCATTGGATTTTTATCATTACCAAGTTAAGAAAAATGAGGTAACATTTCTTTATAATGCATTTATAATTGTGTTTACACCTTCTAAAATACATTCTTAAAATTAAAGGGCATCCTTGATTGAACAATTACAATGATTCATTTTCTCTTTTAAAAATTCATTTAACACTTGAGGGCAATCAGCAATACTGTGCTTGTATTGCTCGATTATGTGGAAATTCTGAAGCTCACTGTTTAGCCTTAGGCATCCTGGAAGTCTTATTTGAAATGAAGTTTGCAGAACAGTCTAATGCAGACTATCTAGAGGATATTTTTTGTCATCTCATCTACTCCATCTCCTGTCTAATAGAACCCAGAAATCGCCCAGGAAAGTACTAGAGGTTGCTACAGAGAACGAGGACCCTGCCCATCATATTCCCACAGATCTTGCTGGATGCGTCAAGTTGTCAGAGCCCTGGATACTTTGACCTAGGCCATTTCTCATTTCTGCAGCTGATAGCCTAAGAGACGAGGTGATAACTTAAGAGATGAGGTGACAACCTCTTCTGGACAGAAAAAGAACTTGCTCTCTGACTTCAATATAAGCTCAGTATAAACACACGGGCTGCATGGCACCTACCCAGACATGGGTCTCGGGGGCAGAGGGAACCAATGCAATCACAGCAACTGATTTGCTTACCTTTACTCAGACCCTTTCAAGAGTGATCAATATGGAAACAAGGGCTGCCGTCTAGGTGTTGCCATTACTCTTAATTTCAGTAAGTTCTAAAACTAATGATCCTCATCATTCATGTCACTGAACAATTCCTGTTTCACTAGTCTTAAAGTAATTAATGCATTCAGGCATTAAAAAGAGTATTTTTAATTTTAGATAAGAGTTCTAGTGTAATTAAAAACAAAATATGCAAAAAGTTTTGCCGGTTAATAAGCTTTCACCACAGATAAACTTCTATTTATCTCAAAGATTTTAATAAAGAGGCTGAGTAAGATGATGAAACAATTCCTAGCTTGGAAAATGACATTTTTGAATGCAAATCTGAAACAACTAATCAAGGTGTAAGAGCTGTGCTCTTACCTGGAGGCTCAAGGTGTATGCAAAATGTAAAAAGGAAGATAACCTGTATTTAGGCACACCCCGGTGGAACAGCATTTAAGTTAATTGCCTCCAAAGGAGCAAACCATACACTGGTGGTTTCAAGCCTCAGTCTGGAGGAAGCAGTCAGTGCTAACAGTAAATAAAAATAAAATAAGGATGCTTCTTCTTTCTCTCATCCTGTCTACCTGCCTACACCTTTCCTTAAAGAAAAAAAAAAATCTGTATTTAGTGGACCCTTTATGATTTTTCAGTGAGCTCTCTAAAGAAATTATTTACTATAAAATTTGAGTCTTCAAGAAATCATTTATAGCAAATCTGAGTTCAGAGAAAGTTGTCTAATAAAAGATTCTATTTCCATCAATGCTTCACTATGGCCTCATTATGACTTACACGTGTTCCTACTGCCGACCACAATCTGGCTCTAGAGGGGTAGGGTAGAGGTTACAAATTCATGTCTAAATCAATAGGTTAAAATCTGGAGTGAAAATCCAGTCTTCCACTTCCAAGCAGCAGGATGCCCTGGGCAGGTGACCTTACCACTCCTTCCTGTTACATCAGGAGGTTGTTTTGAGGACTGAGTAACTAGATAAAGGCACTTAGATACCTGACACATTTCCTAATATGATGAACACTCCAACAACTAATGTCGAGTTTAAATCACTTTAAAAATCCGAAGCACAGAATTTAGCATCGGAACACACCTTACACATGATGCAGCGTAGTCTGTCATCTTATCTTGCAGATGAGAAACTTGGCCCAAGTATCAGAGCTTGAAAGAATGAAGCCAGGTCTGCCATTTCAATGCTCTGGATAAAAGATCCATAATCAAAGGCTCTTTCTCCAGTATGAAAAGAAAATCCCCCACTCTTCTTTCCTGCCAACTCCTTCCACCACCACTGCAATTTAAGCTTAAAATGTATTTAATCTTAAAACGCAGCTTGGTGAATTTTTAAATGTGGGAGACATACATACAATGTTGTCTCTAAGCCATACTAACTGTAGGAATTACTGAAATCAATACTAACAGCCTAGGGCAGTCATCCCATGTGGCCAATTTCTCCAAAAGAAAGCTTCCTCGCATACAAACAACACAACCAAAAAGATGCTAACATTTCTGTTGGCGTTCCCAATTTACACGTGCATTCTTCCTGTTTCGTGGATTCTTTGGACATATCTCCACACTTCCGACATTTTAATTCAGAAAGCAGTCCACCTATTAGCCAGCCTAGTTGGCAGCCCTATTTTTGAAAGACCAATATGTGTTCCCTAGAAGACCAATTCAAAGCTGCATGTTTTCCATATACATTAAACAATGAGTGCTTGCGTATTAACTATAGGTCTGGGGCACATCACCTCTCATTTCTTGCATTTACTGTCTAAAGTGGGAGGATCAAATGCACAAGGCAACAGCTGCGGGAACAATGAACAAATCTGCTGTCAAGCTACTTTTCGAGTTGAGGGCTAAAACACACACTGCAGCTAACAATTATATCCAGAAATGAAGCTTCAGAAATGACAGGTGTGCTCTCAGTTGACTATTTTCTGCAAGGAAAATTACAAAAAGCTAACCTGCCAATGGAAAACGCAAAGGCCTAGCAGACTACATTTTCTCTTCCCTGCCCCATGTTTCTAGCAACAAATTCACAGGACCTAACTGGAATGTAAAATACAGGCTATTCGCTCAGGGTGGCATCCCACATATCTCCTGCCTCCTTTTCTCCGTGTAAACGGGATGGATGGTAAGTTAAAACAGAAAAAACAAAACAAAAAAACAAATTCATGCTGTGCGGCTACGCAACAAGTTACCTCACATGGGGTCCCAGAACAAGAGATGTCTGACGTCACTTCAGAGGGGCAGGCAGTGCCGCCACCTTCTCTGCTGAGGGTGCAAACCAAGGCGATGCTGGCCCGACGGCGCTCTTACCTGGCGGCTCTGGGGACAATGCGCTTGTACTATCACGCAGGGTGTGAGCTGAATTCAGGTCCTGCAGCTGCACAGCCAGGTCTCCGTTCCCTGCCTAGCCCCCCACTCGCCGCCCTGTGGCTCCCCACATCTTCCGCCAGCGGCAGAGAGCGTCCTCTCCGGAAGCCCCTCCGGCGCCCTGAAATTTCAGCAGCCGGGGCCTGGCGCCTTATAAGGGCTGCGGATCAGCCCGGTGGGTGGAGGCAACCTCCTCACCTTAAGTTCCTAAGGAAAACCCTTCACAGCTGTGTTTCGTTGTCTAGAGGCGTGTGTACAGGGGGAGTGCGAAGCGTGGGGGGTCATTTCAGAATTGTTTCCCCCACCCAGCAGGCAAATTGGGATGATAATCCTTTCAACAGGAATTCACAGGTTCCTTTACTTGACCACCACTTTGGATTTTATTATCTTCTAAATGTAAGCCCTTCAGGCTTAAGAAGTAGCATGAAAATAAATCTGAAAGCCCATTGTAATTATTTGAAAGTCCACTTCAGTCTTATCTAGGTAACTGATGTATCTCATTGCTGTCGGCACAGTTTAGCTTAGAATCTAGAGGACAGTTTGCAGATGCGTAAGCAGAAAATGAACAGGCAAAACCTGAGACTTCTAAGTCTTCGAGGAAAACAAAGGACCCCACCCTAGCGATTGACTCTTAAGAAACACCCCTAGACACTCACGCCAGTTTTACTCCCGGTAGCCTGGACACACACACCCTGGGAGGAAGAAGATCCCACTCCTCACATATAGTCAAGAATCCATCCTGCCTGAGGCAGCAGCACAGGTCGTACACACGTGTGCATTCCCTTGATGTAATGTTCCCAGCGCGCAGGGGATTTCAACTTGCCATTTCTGCCTTTAATAAACTTGCTGTGTTCCTGACCTAACGGCTCTCTCCATGAATTCTTTCCGGACAGACCCTGCATCTTATCAGTGTGTCTCACCTCACCCTCATCCATGTCATGATGGTCACTTAGAGATTTTTTAATTCTTTTTTCATGCAGGGTTAAACAGTGACCGTGATGCTTCGGGAGGATTAAGGAAGCATTAATGGTGTGGGAATGCTGATTTGTGACGATAATTTTCGTATTATTAATTATTGCCCCAGATGAGTGAAGAAAATCATCTTGAAATTAAGACTAGATTGTAGATTATGGCACAGGAAAAGCTGGCTGCAGGCGACTCCCTGTAGCTTTGTTAATGTAAAAGCTTACTGTTTATAGATGATAAAAATGTAGCCTTTTTATGGCCCTTTTCCCCATCGCCTCTGATCATCTTTAGCATTATCAACTAATGTAAGGAAATACATACAGGACAATGCTTTTAAAAACCCGTCTTCAACCAACTGTGTAACTTCAGAAAAGGCTTTTCACAGGGCTTCATTAGCTGCATCCGCAAAATTTTTTTAAATTTCAGAGCTGACGTGAACCATAAGGTCAAGATCTTTAAATCCAGCTCTAAAGTCATATTGACACAAATGTCAACTTTCAAAAAGGAAACATTCCCATTTATTAGAGAAATGTGATTATTTTAATAAATACTATAGTGTATTTGGTTCTCTGGCGAATTTCTCTTAATTGTAGATTGTTGTTTCATTTTCGCAAGTGAAGCTGCTTGGTTCCTGTTCCTAAGCCTTTGCAATTCAGTATTCTTCTGTTTGTTGTCATGTTTGTTACATCAGTCAAAGGAATTTTGTTTTCCTACAAAATTATAAACATTTCCCATTTTAAAGTCTAGTGTCTTAAAATCAATTTAAGTTTTCATATAATAATAATAATGCCTGTCACCTTGCTTTTCATGCACTACAAAAAAAAAGAAGGCAGAATTCACAATTATATTGCTTATGAACTTCATTGTTGTACGGACATTCCTGTACCTTTGAATCAACTCACCTTTACTGCGAGGTTAGGATAGAACTAACTTTGTACCAGACCATTAGTTTCCTAGGGGCATCTTTTCATCCCCAGCACATAACACAATATTTAGAACTTAGTATTTTCTCACAATAGGTTTCCAGAATGAGTATTAGAAAATGCACAGGTCCTGCTTTCAAGATGCTTACAAGTCAGTGTGAAAGAAAGAAATATGTCCAATGACAAAATGAAATAAAACATTAAATCATATCAAGATGTCTATGTTAGAAAGAATGCCTGCCCGGGCCCCAAAATATTCATGTCCACATCCAGGGGACCTGTGAATGTTGTTACAGAATGAAAGGGAATTATGGTTAATAATTAGTTAATTTGAAAATAGGCAACCTAGCTGCATGGGTCCAACACAGCAACATGAGATCTTAAGTCAGCAAAAGAGGGTCAAACAGATAGTACGTGAGAAAAACTGGTCCAGTCTTTGTTGGCTTTAAAGACTGAGGAATAGGGTCACAAGTCAAAAAATGTGGGCAGATTCTAGAAGTAAGAAGTAGCAAGGATCCTGTCCTACAGCCTCCAGAAAAAAACAGGGTCCTGCAAAAATCTTGATTTTGGCTCAGTTTCAGACTTCTAAGCTACAAAACTATAATAATGTTATTTGAAGTCACTAACTCTGTGGTCATGTGTTATGGCAGCCAGAGAAAATGAATTCAGAGGCACAGAACTGGTTTCAGCTGTGAAAGGCTTCACTGTGGTATTTCATGGAGGGGACAGCAGAGAGCAGGGAAACAGGTGTTGTCAGTTCAGTTGTCATCTTTCAGTGTGGTCCCCACAGAACTGCACTGGTGCCAACGGGCCTTTTTCCCTCTGGAAATAAGAATGTAAGTCCACACCCCAAACTCACCACATCAGTCAGCAAGTTAACTGGCAACTTAAAGCCCCAGGTGATTTGCGTTCATGTTTAAATCAGAGAAGCAATGGGTTAAATGTATTAAAAGCTTATAATATGTAGAGAAATCTGATTCTTCTTTGTTGACACAAAAGTTTGCTGAAAAGGAAAATATTTAAACAACCTCACAAGAAGGCTAGGTTGCTTACCAGTGACTCAAAAAACTCTTCTATTTCTCCTTAAACAAAGAAGGTCCTTCAGTAAAAATCACTGCCCCACCTGGAAAGGGTTTTCTTTCTTTGAAAATTCCCATGAGTTGAAAGATTATAAATGTCACATATTTTATACCTTTAAATAAATGTTAGAAATATTGGATGGACTATTATTCAGAGCCGTGTTATAGAGAAACAAAATAATTTCAATCGTATAATAATATATGAGTTACTTTAATATAAAAGACAGCAATGTTCCATATTTCACATATTAAAAAAGTTTTAATATCCTCTAATAAGTATTTAATGAAAATAAATTTACTGACAGTTAGCAATAACTATAAAATTAATAGATCAAATAATTACTGATGCCTTTTGCACTAACAATAACATTTAGAGGTAAGTAGAGAAAATATCAAAGAGGAAAATGGATGTTTTAAAACTATATTTTATCCAGTCTTTATCCTTTTATTGAATCTCGACATATTAGAAGATGAACTCAGGATGGCTGTAAAGATATTCAGCTAACATCATACTTTAGACTTCCAAACAGCCCTTCACTAATGAAATGACATTGCAAATCATCCCATGTGTTTACAAAATTAATACAAGCAATGGCCCAATGAATCTCTCCATTAAGACTCTCATCTGAAAAAGAGAGCATTAACCAAGAACTGGAGGTGTTGACCAGAATAAGAAAATTAGTATAATCAAGGAAGCAACATAATCCTTCACTGTCATTTTGTCTGCTCCCCTCAATGCAACTCGCTCAGCAATTAAGTTGGCTGCAGTGTGAAGAAACAGGGGCAATGGGATCCAGAGCCCTGTTTCAAATCCTCATCTAATAATCCTATTTCAATCAATCTGTAAAGTAAAAGTACAGAAGCCACATTAACATGTATAACATCACCTAAAACACCATGTAAAAGTCAAATCATGAGCACATTTTTTTTCCTTTAAAAGTGCAGGATTTTAGAAAACATCACTAGTGTATGCACTTTTGAAAGTTCTGATCAGTGAATACAGGATAGACAAAACTGGCACCTTGTTACAATTTTTTAAAATAAATAAACCACATTAACAACAAAAAAGAGACAGCAGCACCTGAAGCCTTGGACAACTGTAACTAATGCTGGTGTCTTAACTGGTTATGTTTGCTAAGAGGCGAAAAAAAAGAGCCAAGTTTTGCCTGAACGTTTTAATTCTAGTAGAGACAAGAGCTTGTCTGGGATGACAGTCCTGTCGCCAAATGGCCCGCAGCACACCGGTCCTCCAAATGTCCTACACTTTGGAAAGCAGACCCGACTCTGGAGCACTCGCCTTAATTAGATTCTGAATTTCCTTGAATTTGGGATGATCTTTATCAGCCACCAGCTGCAGCAGAACAGCCTCGCTCGTAGTCACTATGATGCCAGTTCGAGCAAGGCGCTTAAAAAAAACAAACACAAAAAACAGATAAAGACAAATCAAGAAGCATGAGAATGAATACTATTTTAAAAACAGCAAAAAATGTATGCCTGGAGGACACAGCAATGAATCTCTTTTATTAAAACCATGGTCCTCAATCATACCAACAAAGTCAGGGACATGGCAGGGAGAGATGTCAAACCAGCCCCGCCATTAACTCATGACTATTCTCAATATCAGTTAAATGGACTAGAGACAAAAGAAAGCATGGAGCTAATATGACTTACACATAACAGTAGTGGGAGGAAATCACAGTCACTGACTGTAACCCTTCAGAGATGAGAGTAGACTGTAAAATGAGAGGGAAGAGAGGAAGGAAATGTATGGACTATATCCCCATTGTTGACCATTTGAATGCTTTTTATTTTTGGTTTTTTAAAGGAAAAGTGCAGGTAGGAATGAAGGCGAGCAAGGGCAGGCAGGCAGGGAGCGAGGAGGAAAAAGCAATTTATTTATTTTATTTAGTTGTTCATCTAGGTTGTTACCCCCAGCCCTAGGCCACAAACCCGGGTCCCTGGATGTGTGTAGACTGTATCTGGCAAACTTAACTGTTCAGTCACCAGGGCACACCTCTGGTGCTCCGAATTTCTCCTACATCCCAAACACTATCTGCAGACTTATGCTTCATGTTTCCTCATTCACTCACTCAACTAAGAGCTGCCTTTCACTAACTCCTACATATATCAGATTCTTCCATTTCTATTTCTACTGCAAAGATTTTTAAAAAATCACATTTCAGTCACATTTCCCTCTCTGTAGTTGAACAGAGATAATATATGAGGTTAAGATGTGTACAGATACATATGGATGCCTGGCGACTACATATAAATGTCGTATTATTATATATAAGAATGTATATACACACATACATGTCATATTATATACATGTATTTCCACACACATATATACTATATTACGTATACTATATATACATATACTTAGTGGCTGTTTATTAAAAGAGAACATTTCCATTCATGCTAATTTATTATCCAATTATACAACCGAAACTTTTCCTTGCACGGAACATACTATAGGAATAAAAATGATCCTTAATTTCTTTTTTCTTTCTCTAAACATCTGACATACAGCATTCAAATCTTTCCCATAAGAAAGAGATATGTGTGTAGATTGGCAGGAGCACAGAGCCTCACATGAGGTTTAAAGAAGTGTCCCTGCATAAGGGACCCACCATCATGGCCACCATCAGAAATTGTTCAAATCACTAAGCAAGAGTTTACAATGTAAGATATGTAAAGTTCCACTGAAAGGCCAGTGAAAGTCCCTGCCAAATTGCTCCAATGCAATCATAATACATGAATAAGGACAGAAATCTCAAGGAGAGCGAGGAGGCAGAGAGTTGAAGAGAGTAAAGAAGAAAAAGTGGTGAAAAGGGTAGGAGTGGGAGAAGAGATTCTAGAGTAGAAAGTCTCCAGATGTATTTGTTATCAGAAACTTTCAGGGGAAAGTGGGTCAACTGCTATCCCAGACACCCACTGTCAGATGCATGGAAGATGAAGTGGTTAGAAACAATTCCTGGGCAAGTCAGAGGAAAGGACCGAGATGCGTCTTTCTTCATAAAGAATCACAGCGAGAACTTCCCTTGGAGTGAAAGTAAATCCTCCCTCACATGACTGCGCATCCGTAGACCCTACCTTCCCACTGACAGACTCTTCCTTTTATTATTCCCACAGATCTAAAAGGGATCAAATATAAACAGAAGTCTACTTATCAGAAAGCAAGCTGGGACTTTGACAGCTAGCACAGAAGAGGGCGCAGAACACTCAACCAGAACTCTCAAGAAGTAAAAAAAGGAGTAAGGAGTCCCACCGGACAGAGAAGGAAAAAAAGAAAGGCTGTTAGAGCCCATGATTTTGGGACAAAATGCAGAGGGTGGATCATCTCAGTTTTTTTTAAATCCTTAATGAATTTCCTCCTGCTGGCTGTAAGTCAACTCCTGACTATCACATCAAAACCTTTAAAAGTCACAAGAGCCTGTGTGCTGGTTTCAGTCAGAAGGGCAGAGAACACATAGAAGACCCATCATAGCGCGGCTGTGAGTGGCCGGTGGTTAAACCTCAGCTCATCCGCACTCACTGGCAGCTGCCAGGTCTCCCTTACTGCTCATCATTGACTTAACAGGCTTTCAGTGATTCAGTATGAATCAAATCACACATTTTCCATGTGATAACAAAGTTCAGTTCTCACTTATCCTTCTAGTTCCTTAGTGAGGCAGGAAAGACAGAAAACCCCCCACATCTCAGGAAGGAATCCGGTGATCCAGGATGACGCCTATCGATAATACCCAGCTCTCCCTGCCCAGAGTCTGGTCCCCTCTAGACCAAAAGTCCTCAGTGACACTGAGTCAGGTCACCATGGTGTGGGCTGGCTCACATAAACATTTTAGTGAACACAATAATATTACTAAATGCCAAGACTAATACATTGTCAACACTAACTGGATTAAAAATATCAAGAATCTGTGTTAGGACTAAATAAAATTAATAAATGCTTCCTCCTGCTCTCTCTTCCTGCCTGGACCTTTCCTTAAAATAAAATAAAAAAAAAAAAAAGAAAGAAAGAAAGAAAGAAAAAGAAGGAACGAAACTGTGTTTGCAAGCAAGATTCAACCTAATGCAAAGTGTGTGTTTTATTTTGCTTTCCCCCTGGTCCTGGGTAAAAACATGGTCTTGAACCCAGGTCTGTAAGTTTACATTAGTTGCCCAAATGTCCAAATATAATTCTTCAACCGTCCAGCAGTGTCTGCTAGCTCCAACCTGAGCCAGTGCCTGAGCAGAGAGAGAACACAGCTTTTCCAGACCCTGGCAGGATCCTGCCCCCTAGCCTGAACTAGGAGGACACCTACCATATGGGCCCCAAATTCACTTTCTTTCCAGGCTAAAAGGGAGCAATTTGAACTCTAGCTGTTTAATGAACAGGGTGCATTGCTTCAGAAGCTTCTGAAGTTCTCCCCTCACACTGGCAAAACCAGTCCAACTAGGTCAAAGCGAAGTCCAACTTTTCTCTGACCCACAAACCTAAAAATGCAAGAGCACAGTCATGACAGCCTCCATGAGGAAGGAAAAGACTAAATTCACTACATTTCTAAGTAATATGGACAACTGTCCCAAAGTCCAAGGACATCAAGTTCAAGTGGCAGCTTTAGTTATCATTACTCTGCATTTACTACAGAATTATTAGTTGAGAGAAATTATGCCTGCCAGATAGCAGGTGTTCAAAAGTATTTGTTGAAAAAGCACACACCATACCCTGACATAGCAGAACTTTCGACAATGGTTAAGTAGAAATCTCAGTAGCAGAATGATCTTAAACTGGCAATACCGAGTCTTAGGAATTAACTTTAGTTGTGTCTTATAGGAATAGAAGAAGGGAAGCTAATTGCTATTTAATATTCACAGTCACAGAATGAAAGAGAAAACTTAACATTTCTCTCAATGATTTAGGGACAAACCAAATCACCTCCCTATCGAATTAAGACTAAGAGGAAATATCGAAGTGTTGATGCTTTTACCCCGTCCCCCGGCCTGATTCTTTTTTCCCTTTCAACATCAACACTTTAGTTCAGGAAATGCTGGTTGCTCCAGATTCTTCCCAATTCAATGTAGACTATAATCTTTCTTTCCCTCCTTAACTTTTCAGGACTAGCTCTTTCTGGGTCTTGGAGGCTGTCTGCTTATATATTTCTGATAAGATTAACATCATAACAACAGTAAAACCACTGCAAGAGCAAACTGCTGCATGTTTACTGTGTCAGGCACTGTACCAGGGCTAGCAATACTGAACAACAGCATTTAATTTTTGCAAAAATCCACTGAGGTAGTTGCCAGTATTATTTTCATTTTGTCATTGACAAATCTGAGGCATAGACATTAGATACCTTGTACTGAGACACAAATTGATGAAATGTCAAAATCTGCATTGAAACCCACACTACTCTCCTCCCCATTGTTTGGCCTCTATATCACTGAAATTACAGACTATTTCTCAGAGAAAGAGATCAGATGGTCAACAGCTCATGGAAAGACTGAATATTCCAAGTCTCTGGAAAAGACAGAGTTGCCAACAAGCAAAATTTTCTGTGATAAATGCCAGAATAAAGACAAATTTAAAATATACATATAGTTGTGGATAAAGGTACATATAAAGTGCATATAAATTTAAGAACGCAGCCACTCAATTCACATACACATTACTCTAAACTTATTGCAGAATCAGAATTTAACAGAAGGGAGAAAAAGAAAGAACACAAATGAGAGAAAGCCAGAAGAGAGAGTAGCTGTTTCACGGAATTATGTGGTAGTTTGCATTTCAACAGTCTTGAATAGAAAAATACTTAAGAAAGAGACTGTTAAGCAACATGAATCACTGAGTCTCTGATTCTAGGGCACCTCTCCACCATCCAGGGCAGAGAGCCTTGAAACACTTCCTATGAGTGGTGTCTGGTCAGTACAAACCTCCCACTTCCCGAAATTCAAGTCTGAGGAAACCTAATAGAAGGCTGTGCCAAGCATACTATGCCCTAGTTTCTGGTGAGATCTTGGCTGAGTTAAACCTAGATGAGATATTTTAATTTGTAAATCTCTAAATGATTCAAATTAGTCTTCTCAGACTTTCTTTTAATTTAATAGAGCAAAATTATGACAAAAATATAAAGGAATTTTAGGCAACACTAGAAATCTGTATCTAAGGAGAGACAAAGCAAAAAACAGAATATGTTGGTGAGACCCTATTGGTCATCACAGTCAAGATTAGAAATGACTGGTTAGGCCTGATGGAGTAGCAGTTAGGTCAGTCACCTCTTAAGGAACACAGGCCACATACCCCTGGGTTTGAGTCTCGGGTTGGGGGGCGTGGGAGGGAACCACCAGTGTGAACAACGAAATAAAAATAAATAAGTTGAAATTTCTTCTTCCATTTCGCTGCCTGCCTGCCTACTTAACCACTCCTGCCTGAATCTTTCCTTTAAATAATAAAAAAAAAAGATTAGAAATCAGACCCTTATTGTCCCAACAAGTTCATGTTCAAGAGGTGACTCTTTCATTGCTGTTTAATGTTCAATGCTCCTCGAATTTAGTTTGAAAACTTACACAATGATTTATGCTCAAGCAGGATAGTTACCTCAAGGGCAAACATCCTGTCCATCATGCTTCTCGATGAGGTAGCATCAGCAGCAATGTGAACCTCGATGCCTCGGCCCACGAGCTCCAGGGCGGTTTGCTGGATGCACACGTGTGTCTAGTAGCAAAGTAAAAAGCCAATGTAATAACACGGTCCACTAACAGCAGTTGACAAATATGAACCAAAGAATAAAGCAGAAAGAACACTGTAGGCCTAAGGAGACCTTGGCTGACACCTACTTTCACCTCCAATGAGCCAAGGGCTCCTGAGCAGGAAATATCGTCTCTGGCTTGGATTACCTCTCTGTTAAGTCAAAATGAATAACATCAATGTTCCTAATAATAGAAACTGACTAAATTCTCAGAACTCTGTGAGAACTGCTGAAAGATTTCCATCTATGTCATCTCAACAAGCTTCACACAGTGGACTACTACCACTCAGCTATGATGCCACTTGGATTTATTTCTGACTTGACACCAAGTGCCTAACCTAAAGAAGAGTCTGCTGCAGTACTGCATGTGGAGAGTCGTGGGAAAACTGATCTGTTAAAAGATGTCCAGTAGTAAAGGTGGGCTGAGATAAAAATAACTATGACACAGGGAAAAATACCCAGTAGACCTCACCAGCAAATGGATTGTACAGGTTCCATCTTTTTAAGTACTAATCTGTAACTAATCATTAACAGAGATTACGGAGTAAAAACATGTTCTAACAATAAATGGATTATACAACCAATGAAAGCAGATTTTAATAATGTCACAATGCCAATCTTATCTTTGCCAATCTTATCCAAGACAACTTTGGAGAATTATCAACTGACACCTCATTAAAATTAGCACTGGAGGACTGCTGAAAGATTATTTTGACTAGGCATAAGGTCCGATCATGATGAACAAGAAGAAAAGTGTAGAAGCCAGCAGCCATAATTGATATGACGTTTACATAAACAGGCTACCTCTCTCCTTATTAAAGTCAAAGCATAGAAAAATCTAACATGCATCTAAATCTGATGCTACATCTTTCTACTATTAAAACCTACTACTATAAAAACAAAATATCATAGGTATAATAAATTGTTATTATTGAATTGAGTTGTCTAATACTTTAGTAACTGTTTTAATATTTATTTATATATGTTCAAACAAAAGAATTCACTTAAGTCAGCATTAGAAATCCATTATTATTTTTCCTTTAAAGGGTTATGCTCATAATTCAAATATGAAGGTCAATGAACTATATGATCTCTAAGACTTTAGATATGACTAAGGTGAAATTCTATGACACATAAACAAAAATAATGCCTTTGGTAAAAACATGTCCCAAAAGTCATGGTTAAAAGTAAAGGCCCAAGTATCAATTAATCTAGAGTCGAATCTAGCCCTGCTCCATCCCTTACCAGCTGTAGGACCTTGGCAAGTCATACAGCATCTAAGTGCTTTCATTTTCTCATCTTAATAATACAGAGAGACTAATGGAATTTAGCTCATAGAAATGCAATGAGAGTTACTGAGTCAGCAGACATAAAGAGCTGAGATACAAATCTCAGCCATACAAATCATCACCCTTAAAACATGGTGATCAATTTTCATTAGACCACCTATACGTCATTCATTCTACATACAAAACTGCATCCTGGCAACATTAAATTTTCTATCAGAAGTATTGTGTCTAAAACATAACAACGTGTACTTACTTCTACTCCAAATAACACAACACTCCTGACTCCAGGAATTTCTGCTAATGCTGCTTCTACTTCTGGTATTACCATGGAAAACTTGGTCTTTGGAAGTACCAGTTTTACACCTGTTAAATCAATTTCTTGAACAGTGTTTCCAAGACCTTTTGGATACTGTTCTGTTACAATAACTGGAATTCCTAAAATCCGGGCCCCTTGTAACTGAAAAAAAGAGAATTAAAGAGACGAACAATTAGCATTATGTATCAATGTTGTGTATATATGAATATATATCATGGTTCAGCAAATTAGAAAAAATAAACAAACATACCAGTCTTTGTCCCACACTGATAATGTCCCCAAAATACTTGATAGCTGGTCTGAACCTTTCCTGCATATCGCAGCAAAAAAACACAGTGCTGGAAGGTGTAAGATTTCCCAAGGTAGTAAGCTGAGGGAAAAAAAGAAAAAAAGAATGATTTTGCACTGCTTATAAAACGACAATTATTTTCAGTGGAGGTCAAGAAAGGAAGGAAAAAGCTCCTACTGTTGGACCTACCTAATAAATCAATTCCTACAACTATTATCCAAACTAATTATCTGAATTACAGGAAAAAATTACCCAAAAAGATGCTACTGAATTATTTTTAAGTGAATATTACAAATAAACCAACAATGTGGAAATGATTTCACAAATTTTAACACATTACCATTATAAAACTATTCTAGCCAATTAAGATAAACAAAGGTGTATGTTTTCAAAGAATCTGAAGAAATGTTCAAAATGTGAATAAAATATTAATAAAAAAGCAGTGGATGTATGGTTAGGGCTATTAATATTTTTTTTTCTTTTACCTTTCTTATATTTTCCAAATGCAATTTAAAACCTTTCCAGATGTTAGTGAAAAATGCATTACTTTTATAATCAGAAAAAAAATGTTGTAATAGTAAAACAAAAAAAATTTGATGAGAGCATTGCTTACAAGTACAAAGAGTAAAATTTTAAATAATCTGTAGCAGAGAAGACGGTAAAAGAAAACAAAAGATCACCAAACAATGGATCCAGAGCAAATTCAGAATTACTGCTATTACCAAACAAAAATATTCTGATGCTATTCTCAAGAGCAATTTTTTGGAGTTTAAAAACTGCATTGAAATGAGGCCATGTGCATCACCACTGCTAAATGGAATCAAGTTGACAACTGCATTCTGAAACATATTTGTCTCAATCAGGCAAATCTATGAAGAAAAATGAAAACCAGGTATCTGATAACCCAGCTTTACATTAATTGCTAAAGTGAGTCTTCTCTACTATTCTGTCACCAATATGATCTTCCAAAAGTTTAAAAAAAAAAAAAAAAAATTCACCATTGAATACAAGAATTTAATCTCACTAAACTCTTAAAAGTCTCTTGGTGCTTTACTGTCTAGCATCTCAAATATCTTAAATTACAAAAGCTCTGAAAAGGATGCGATCTAGTCCTTAATGAATCGATAGCATATTTCTTATAAGCCTCCTCTTCATTTCCCCTCTTCTTATCCTGATTTCTTCTCCCTAAAATCACTGATAAATAAGTATCAATAATTTGCTAGAGGAGCTGGTGTCCTGAATAAGGTGGTTTCACAACAAGCCTGGACCTCAACTCTGTCTTAGTACTTGTGAACAGTTAGGCTCTAGGGAAACAAATACCACAGGAATTAACTGAATCTTTAAATGGAATCTTTTGTCCTTAACGGTATGACGTATGACTAGTCTAATCAGTTTGTACTGTATTTATTTATGTCCTGGTCTGAGGGCACAATACTCCCCTTCTGGTACTAATTCCCACTTATTAACACACACATCTCAACACCAACTTCATGTAAGAATGTGGGTGCCATCTAATTTTAATACTACTGAGTCTTCTTTCTCTGCCAATAAATTATGACTAAAATAAATAATAAGCATCTTGAGTCATAAATGTATGGCAGCTTTACTACTCACTGTGATATCTGTGTCTCTGTGCTTCTAATAGACTTGACCTGTGCTGTCAAAAAACATCTATTTGCAAATATAACATAAAATTATAATATATATTATGCCTCCATTTGGGTCATTTTCAAAAGCTGTATGGCATGTATATAAATATATAGTCTATTAACTTTAAAACCAATCACAATTTATAACTATGCATTTTAAATGATCAGTAAACAGTAAATACTGGCTCAAAAGCTCTGTCTTTTCTTTTTTATAAATTTAAGCTGTGGGTCTCCAGTCTGTGTTGTCTGCAACTAGCTATTTCAAATGATTGTAATGCAACTTGGCTGATATTTCCATTCTACAACATAAGCGAGAACCAGCAAATATCCAAAATGAAACTCCTGAGCAGTTATATAAGCATGTGATAGCCATCTACCAGCATGCTTATAGCTCATGCTCACTTAGCTCTTCAACTCAGATCTTATCTCAGATTGTACTACTGACTAACTCTGCATACATTCCTAGCAAGTTTGGTTACTGAATTCTAAATTCACAGAAGGCTATAAACAGTAAACAGAAAGGAAACTACTATAGGGAAGCAAGGTGATAACTGACAGAGAAAAGATTCAAAATAAAAACAGAACAAATTAGAATAATTTATAGTCCAGACCACGAGGGAAGGAGTAACAAACAGCATATCATATAACTTATAAATTAGGATACCATTCTAGCATACTCATTAACATGCTAAAAGACCTAACACTTCAGAAGAACTATAATTTATATTAAATGATCGAATATTAGATAGAGATATTTAAAGGACTAAAACCTGACTTACTCAGAAATTCTAAATATTCAGAGAATTGTGCTCTCCTGGGGTTCCTATTACCTGGTGTGTCCCTGCACCTCATTTTAACTGAGGTATTATATTCCTGGCAGAGAACCAGGTCAGATGTCATATCAGACACAGATTGAGGAAGTCTGAAATCCTCATCATTCTGTAGAACCTTTCTAATGAAAGAATTCAACATTTATATACATTCAGTAAACAACCCATAGAGAATAAAGTGGCAAGGCTGCTTTTATGCAGAAATCACTGTTTGATTTAGTGACTAAAAAATGCCTTGACATTCTATTCTCAGGAAGGTGGCAGTTTGACTTTTGACACCCATTGGAATTTGGCCTACACTAAGTAATTTGCTTCCTATGAATACAGAGAGGAGAGAGTAAATTTTACATGGATAAACCTGGAAAACACAGCCTCAGCCAGGAAATCATGATAAAGGTAACCAGTGATGCCACATCGACAGCGTGTATCCATCATGCAATGTGATGGAAATGACCTTCAAGATCTTCCTCTCAAAATTCCACAACCCCAGTCTACGCACAGGAAAAACATCAGATAAACCAAATAAAAGGATATTCTATGCCAATGTATCTGACCAGTATACTCCGCAAATCTGTCAAGATCATAAAAACAATGAAAGTCTGAGAAACTATCACAGCCCAAAGGAATCTAAACCTGACAACTAAATACAGTTAGCATCTTGTGTTGCATCCTAGACCATAACAGGGCATTAGGGAAAAGCTAGTGAAATTAAGGGTAGAGTTTAGTTAACAGTAACATGCCAATGTTACTGTAGCTATGACGAATACAACACAGCCATGTGGTAACAAGAGGGGAAATGAGTTATAACTATACAGGAATTCTATGTACTATCTTGACAACTTTGTTGTTCTCAAATAAATTTTTTTATACAACTATTGGGCGGGGGAGATGCTATGCTATGAATAACCCCTCTATACCACACAAGCCAGAAAGGAGGATTGGAAGCTACCAAACCTAAGTCAAAAACCCCAAAACTCTGTATCCAAACAAGCCCCCTCCCCTAAATCCACATGAATTCTAACAGGCTGTTGTTAAAATTACACATCAGTTCTTCAATTCAGGACTTCTTACGTTGACTCAGGCATTTCTCTTACACCAAAACTGTAGACAGCTCTAAAAGTATTGCTCCTGGTCCAACGTGGAAATTTTACATGTTGCAACTCTAAGACTACAAATCCTGCCATGGCAACTTAAAAACGGGTTTGACCAAATGCATTCAGGGGTACAAGTGTAGCAATTATACATCAATACATATTCAAAAACCATGAAGAAATGACATATAAAATACGTGTGTTTATAAACACTTTCTCATATCTACATACATCATTATACATATAAGCATACATAAATATATATAAATATCTGTTTAAATATACAAAGGTAATCACATCCATAGCTCGCTCTGTTTAGCTGGGATTTGATGTTAAGATTTCATATTCAAGACTTTTCATCCCCAAGCTTCATTCTTACCATTACCATGACAGAATTTGCCATCCTTTGCAATCACATAGGTCAGACCACGTTTCAACAAAAGCTAAACCTGCAAGGCCTCTGCCCCTCCCCTGCCGGTTTCCCTCATTTACTCAGGACAGACACATACAGGATGTCCGGCCTTGGTTTGTGATGCAGCATTGTGGACCAATTCTGCTCTTTCCTTAAAAGAAATGCAAACTGAATATTATACGTGCAATTAGGTCTCCTAAAATTCATATATGTTGAATTTCTAACCCCCAAGAGCTCATAAAGTGGCCTTACTTGGAAGTCATTGAAAATAATCAGTTAAGATGGGGTCCTACTGAAGGAGGGTCGGAGCCCAATCCAACATGACAGGCATCCTTATAAAGGAATATTTCAACGAAGAGAACACCTTGTGCACATGGAGGCAAAGATCAGGGTGATGTGTCTACAAGTCAAGCAATGCCAAAGATTTCTAGCAAGCCAGCAAAAGACAGGAGAGAAACAGGTAACAGAGTCTCCCTCAATAGCCCTCAAAGGAACAGAAGAATCAAACCCTGCTGACATCTTGATGTCTTGCCTCCAGAACTATCAGAAAACAAATTTTACTGCATCAACCACTCAGTTTGTGGTAGTTTGTTACAGCAGGTCCTCTAGGGAACTTCCTCAGTGAGTAATCTGGATGTCTTTAGGAATTATTAAAATCGACAAGTGTGAATATTGTTTTGGAAAATGTCAGTCTTTTAGTCACAAAACAGCCATGATCTGCTTGGAAGATGTTCAGAAGGGGATATAAGCTATCATTATTTCTGTGCCCCCTCTATGCCCGGAGTATTTCCAGGGAAACAGGATTACCAGAGCTAGAGGAAGATCTTAGTCCAAAAGGGACTCACTCAAAACATGTCTGTGATGTGATTCCCCAGGGTTTCAAGGATGCCCACACAGCACAGCTCATGGACACTAAAAACTAAGTGCAAACCTCAATTTCATTCATTTCAATTAAAATAGGTAAATCATTAACATCTCCAAACATTACCTAATGAGGTTGAAATGCCATTTACTAGTAAGATCCCTTAAGAAATCTATAAATCTATATATATATTCATGCATGAATATGTAATATATGCATATCATATATGTATACATACACGTATATATATGTGTAATATATATGTATAGTCTAGCTTGTTTAACATTGTCTTCAAAGTTAAGAAAATGATTCATAAAGTGAATTTCTAGACATCACCAAAAGACTTACCATTACAAAATCGGCTCCTGGCTAAAACTTAAGTTGCAAGAGAATATTTATTTCCCTCATTTTTACAGCCTATTCACTTATTGAGAACATGAGTGTAACAGGCATTAATATTACAACTCTAGCTTATCAGTAAAGAACAAGCTTTCCAACCCTCCAAGGGAAGCCAGCTATCCCCAACCACCTCAGAGCTGAGGACAGAGAGATTTCTTAAAACCGTGGCTCAGACTGAGGAAAAGGTGAAGTTGGGCAGATCCTGGAAACAGTGATGTCTGAAGCTACAATGATTTCCCTAGACTAACTAACTGAAAAAATAAATCCACAGTCAGATCACAGCTCCTATTCTCAAATGCAGTTTATTTCCAGGGACCTTTACATATCAATCAACAAAGGGTAAAACGCATACAATGCTGGGCTCTCCTTGTGGTTCCTTGTGGTTTGGGAGGGTGAGATGCTGGCAAGCAGACCATGTAAAGCCCAAGAACAGATTCCACACCCAGGGCTGGGGTGAAAACTGAAAACAAAGATGATGCTTCCTCCTCCTCTTCCTCCCTTCCATGCTTAAAATGCTTCTTCCTCCCTTAAAAAAAAAATTGCATACAACCTTTGGGCAGTAATCTGAAATGTTTTCTTCATTTAAAGTGACACCCCCACAGCCCTTATCAAACCAAGTTGTGGAGACAAGATCACAACCTCAGGATCCAGCTGTGTCTCCTCAGTGCCCAGACACCGTCTATCCCGGAGCTACGTCCTGCCTGTTTCTCTGCTGAGTGTAACTGTCCTCTCATGATCCCATGGCAAAGTTTCCCTAATCAAAAATCACAACCTTCAAGCTAGCAAGGGAACAGATTCATTTCCCTTTTCTTTCTCTGTCTTCTCTCCTTTCCCACTATGAACTCACAGGTCTCCATAAAATACTCATACTGTTTGAAAAGAATAAATAAGTGGTAAAAAACTTCCAAGTAAGTGAAAGCTAGAGCAGAATCCCTTCCCCATTAACTATCTCAAGAAAAGGTCAAAATCACCTTCCTAAGGAAGTCCTTGTCTTTTACCCAAAGTGCCTGGAGCCATTCCTCTCAAGCACAGAAGCAAGATCCTCTCCCCTGCCTTCTCACAAAGCCCATTTCCTTCTCTCTTCTATGTAGGCTCTGCCTGCCCTGGTGACCAGCTGGAAAACACACTGGAGGTGGTATGATATCAAATTCACCTGAGTTTTCAGAGTTGAATGTTTCAAGTCCTTAAAACCTGGGAAATATCTTTTGAAAAATTAGAACTCGTCAGTTATAAAACAGACCTCAAGACTCACTATATAATTCACTCATTTACAGTTTTTCCTTGGCATCTCAAAATTCCTCAGACTTCCAGTATTCTGACAAAGCTGCAGACACATAAACCAAGCTTGAAACACGAGCTGTCTTCAGCTACCCGAGCTGTCAGCAGACTATTTCAGAAAGGATGACACGAAAACCTTGCCACAGTTTCCTAGTGGCAACAGGGTCTTAAAGATCAGTCCTCATAGAAGCGCTAACCAAGCAAGGTGCACAGCGTCCTAGTGGCAACCAGTGCTTTTCAAGGTCATAGCAACAGCTGTCAGAACAAGCATGAAGGATACTCAGCTCCCTATGTAAATTAAGAATACATTCTAGAATATGTTGCAGGTGAATAGGGATCACCTCAAGCTTTAAAGCCTACATTGGAGAAATAATAATTCACTATATTTATGCAGTGGACTACATGTGGCCAAACTCATGCTCTCCATCCCTACCTCTGGAAGAGGGGGCGAACATTCCCAATAGCACAGACTCACCGATGAACCCCTTGGGTCTTCCTAAGTGACAGGCATCTATTTAAAAAAAAAAAAAAAGCTGAGAAGCAACAAGGCAGTGATAATATTATAAAGCCATAAGTGAATTGTTTTCCTCAGTACTTGATATGTTTACTGTGAAAAGCAAACATGAATGCTTGAGACAGTTATGCATGATGACCTTCACAGGGTTTGCTAGCTCTGCTATTACATAGCCATGTAACCTTGGACAGTTTCCTAGATGTTGTGTTTTTCTGAAAAATGAAAGAGTTTGATGATTAGGTAAGGAACAAGAAATGGGTCTGAACTATGCTTGCATTCAGTGTACAAGGCACGAACAACTGTCACTCAAATGTTTGTGGAATGAACTGCATAAATTTGTCAAGCCATAAAATGTGTGTTTCTGGACTGGAATCTAGGTAACAGTGTAAAACTAGGTATAGTTAGATTCCAGTCTTAGCTAAATTCTAAAATACATCATAAAATCATCATGAAAAAAACTATCTCTTTTCTCATCTATATAATCTAATATAGATAAAAATATAATTCAATATAAATCAGGGTAAGCACATGGATATATGTATGCGATGTCTGTATGTGTGTATTTGTATCCTTCCACATTATCTATTTTTAAGCTGGGAGGAGACTAAAGAAGTCAAAGTATTATGATTACTAAAATGACACAATATAACCAATACTTCAAAATAATACAGTATTATTACATAACTGATGTTTAAGAATGCTGGATTAGTTAGTGAGGAAAAAAAGTTTTTTGAAAAAAATGGAAGAGTAGTGTTATTACAATTATTACTTCAAACATCATCACAGACATTAACTGTTGTCTCCTAAGTCAAGCAACACATTTCAAAAATCACAAGTGATCTGAATTAGTCTTGAGAACGTGCAAAACACTTCAGTTTTATACATTTACATTATAAATTTCCACAATGTTTAATTCAAAGAGTTCTCAGACCAAAGCCTAAAATTTTTCAAAATAAAAAACCCTATCTGGGGGAACCTTCCAGTCACTGGGGCCACAAGCACAGCATAGCAAGTTCCCAGGCAACGCCGGCCCTCCGCCCCAACCACTACAGAAAACACATCACAAAAAAGTCTGCATCCTCAGTGCAGCTCAGACCTGCTAGTTAGTATCTGGACCCTCGCCTTTTGTAATGGATTTGTCAAAGGCGCATCCAACTTCTTGGCATTTTGGCAGCAAAAATCTAAATTGACTGACAAGCAAGTTTGCAGAGAGGTGTCAGCCATGAAAACTCTTGAAGACATAAAAAGGGAGTAGTAACAGCTAAGAACCACAATGATTCAATTCTTACATGAACAGCAGGGCAAATTCTGGGTATCAGAGACGGTCTGTCACCCTTTAGGTGCTGCAGGGGGAACAGTGGAATTTCATAGCCTTGTCCTCTGAACAAAGGACCTTCACCCAGATTAAAGTACCTGCTTTAGAAGCTTCTGGCATGGATGGTAGAGTGATAGGGAACAAAACCAATTCCACAGCCGACTGTAGATGGAAAAAAAAACCCTAGAGAAAAACCCTATGAAAATAACACTTGAATCTTAAATTGTCTTCCAACCACAAATTCCATGTTTGAAATTGTCTTCCGAGAAAATAGCGTAGCTCTGTCTTCCGAGAAAATAGCGTAGCTATTTCTTAATTAAAGAAAAAAATAAGTTGGTGGCATGGTACCTAAAGTGTACCTTATGTTCTTGCTTTTAAATAAAAGAACATAAATCCTCCAGTGACCCCTCGCAGTGTAAAGTGAGGACAGAAGAACGACGATCGTGGAGTACGGCTTAAAAAAAAGTTATTAAATAATCCTCAGGTACAGTCACTTTCTCAGCCAGTATGACCAGGAAATCACGGTCTAGCTTAAGTTTGTTTTTCTTTTAATTGGGTATTTAAAAAGCTATTGCAATACTGTAGTCAAAAGGTTTTTTTCAAGGTAGGCGATGCGTATGTAATCAACAGATTCGCTTGACAGAACAGATTCAGTTACCAGGAGGAAGCTAAGCAAAAGGTTGCTATTTCACTAGGGTAAAGGGAGGCTTCAGCTCAGGAACTAAAAAGCTGGGAAAGAGGGGAAAAGGCTCACACTCCTGAAGTTTGTATTTTTCTCCAGTAGTAAACATAACTCCGGGGAACAACCCCGAAGACCAAGTCTCCCCACAGTGTTTTCCCGTTCAGCATCCCCCCGCCCCCAGCCCCGGCCAAAAAAAAAAAAAAAAAAAAAAGAACTACCACTGCACTGCCTTTTGGTTACGCAAAAGGCTGTACAGGATCCTGGCACACAAAGCGGATGCAGAGCGCCGAGGACCACACACGTGGGGGTGTTCGCACGCGCAGCCAACAGTTGGTGGGGGGGAGGGCACCGGCGCGGACAGAAGGTGACCGTCCCTTCCGACCGGCAGATCCTCGGAGCTGACCCCTAGACTTGCAGTAGCGATGCGGCCCTTCCCAGTCGGTCGGGCGCGCCCGGCCGCGGCGGGAGCACCTGAGGAGCGCGGCGGGGGCGGGGACGGGACTCAACAGCACCCGGAACAGGGGCGGGGCGCGCGGCCCTCCCGCGGGACCTACCTGAATCTGCAGCGGCACGAGGCGCAGCTTGCAGCGCTCGCTCACCGTGAAACCCTTGGGCAGGTCCACATACTGGCCCCACTCCTCCGCGAAGAGCTGCACCACGAATTTGCGGTGCATGTCGAGCTGGTCGCCGTACAGGTTGAGGAACTTCTGGATCAGCAGCTCGTAGCCTGCGCCGTGCGGCACGGACGAGGGTCGCGCGAAAACCGAGAAGCAGAAGAGCACGGGGACCGCGCCCGACGGCGCCGCCGTGCCCACGCCGCCGCTGTTGGGGAGCGCCGGGACAGCCGGCTCGGTCGCCGCCATGTTCCCCTGAGCGTCTGCGAGCTCCGAGGCCGCCGAGGCGCCCCGCCTCCCCGCGCGGCCCGCCCGGGACGGCGAGGGGGCGGGTCCTGACGAGCGCGGCGCGCGCGGCCTCCTCCCGGCCCCGGCCGAGGGCGGGCGGCGGCGGAGGGCTAGGTGGTGGGGCCGGGGTAAGCGCGCGAGCGAGCTGGCGCCTGCGCCCGCCGGCCTGATCGCCTCTCCAACCTTCCCCGCCGCCGCTCCGACGGCCCGCAGAGCGCCGGGTCACCTGCAGTCCCTTGAGTGTGTACTCTAGTCCACAGAAGAGGTTTGTGGCCTCTCCCTCCGCCCACTTCCACATGAGCTCTGTTCTCGGGGAGTTGAGGGCTGTGTGAGGCTGTAGCGCTGGGGTGCGTTTACCTGTTGGCTTTCTGCAGAGGCACGCAGCCCTTGAGGATGCAGCAGTAATCATGCAACCAGTAGCACAAATGGATAAATACTCCAAGAAATGCAGCCGCATTTAATGTTTCCAAGACACAGAATTTCATTTTTTCCCCAGTCCTATAAAACACAATTTCTAGTTAAAGGATTTGAGATGTTGGCTTCCTTTTATCCTAACCCAATTTTCCGGGAGTACATGGACTAATAATTGCAAAATATAAAAAGGCTTACAAGTAGAAGTAGGGACTTTATTCATACGGAGGATTTCTGTTTTTAATTGAGTAAAAGCAATCACCTTCAAATAAAATAATCCTCTCCCTGAAGAACACTGTAAGTCACTATAATTAACTGTAGTTTGAAAAGTCATACTCTATGAATACACTTCCCTTAAATCAGATTCTGAGAAGGTAGACTCATGGTTTTAAACATAAAATTATATTTAGGTATTAGGTATTTCCTTTTAGAAGGTAATACCAAGGCACGGTTGATATTTGCAATAATACTTTTCTTGGGGGGCCGTGTCAAGGAGAACAGGGCTGTCTGGTGCGTTCGTAAGGTGTTTTAACGGCAGTGTCCCTTACTTCTGTCAGCCTGATATTAGTAGCAACCCCTTCTCCCTAGCCTCCACAATAAAAAACATTTCCAAATAGGGCTCGACTCCAGTGGCAAAGGAAACAAAACAAAAATAAACAAATGAGATGACATCAAACTAAAAAAAGTCTACAGTGGAAAAAAAAAATAAACAAACCTATTATCAAACAAAAGACAACCTACTGACTGAGAGAAGATATTTACACATACATCTGACAAGGGTTTAATATCCAAAAAATATAAAGAACTCATAAAACAACAGAAAAAGAACCCAAATCAAAAAATGTGCAAATTGGATAAACATTTCTCCTAAAGACATACAGATGGTCAACAGACACAAGAAAAGATGTTCTTCCTCACTTGTTATTATGAAAATGCTAATCAAATCAACAATGAGATATAACATCACACCTGTCAGACTGACTGTTCTTCAAAAGCCTGGAAACAACAAATGTTGTAAAGGGAGCATACAGAGAAAAGGGGACCCTTTTACACTGTTGATGGGACTGTAACTTGGTACAACCCTTAACGAAAAGCGGGATGGAGATTACTCAAAAAATTGAGAATGGAATTCCCATATGATCCTGTGATCCCACTTCTGGGTATTTACCCAAAAGATGTAAAAACATTAATGCCCATCACAACAACATGGATGGAACTAGAGGGGATTATGCTACGTGAAATAAATCAAAAGGAGAAAGACAAATACCAATGATCTAACCCATATGTGGAGTACAAAGAAATAAAGCACAGGAATAGACTAAACAAAAACCAAGCCTTGAGCGTCAACAATAGAACTGATATTAGCAGTGGAGAACAGAGTGGGGGGCAAGAGCCAGTGGTGGTAGGTCCAATGGACAATGGTAAAGAACTCTTGGTAATGTGGTGGTGGGCTGGGTATGTTGTCATATATTTCAGGAATGGTGAACCTGCACATACAGATTTATAATATTTTATAAATCAAAGTTATCTCAATAAATACTAAATTAAAAAAAAAATGTTTCCAAATAGTGACAGATTTGCCCCTAGTTGGGAACCTCTGCTTTAAGGTAATGCTAAAATCAGCCTTCGGGCATTCCCTGATAGTGTAGTGGTTAGGCCCATCTCCGCTGGCAGAGTGAAGTCCACGTGCATTCCAAGGACCCAGGTGGCATTTGGGGGAAGAACCAAGATGAACAACTAAATACAAATTAGTAAAATTTAAAAAAAAAAAAATCATCTTTTGGCCTTTAATACTCACTTGCACCAATCTACTGAAAATAGTGTATTCTCAGCTTCTCATCAAACTTTGAGGACTCCATTTAAAACTCTATTGTGTGGACCATCAGAGTCAAAGTGATATTTTTGCCCATGTCGCTCAATTGCAAAATCTTCTTTATGTATATATGCAAATCAGTGCTGACAAAATAAAGTCCTTTCCTCTAGGCTGGTAGATTACAAAGTTATCTATTTGAATGTACTAATTATTAAAGTGTTCCTTC
The DNA here is from genome assembly GCA_004363575.1 of Solenodon paradoxus. NCBI lineage: Eukaryota > Metazoa > Chordata > Mammalia > Eulipotyphla > Solenodontidae > Solenodon > Solenodon paradoxus. Next base: position 53,666 of record RJWH01002951.1, read on the forward strand.
CAACCTGCTAAAAACTTCAGGGACAGAGCAGGCTGTATCGGGAGACTGGTCTGGAGTTCAGACTCTGTCAAGAAGCACCTTTTCCTCTGCACAGTCTTCTGTGGTGCCCCTAAGTCAACCTGCTTCATTCCACTCTTAGGTGCTGTTTTGTTTTGTTTTTTTTAAGTAGTTTTCTGACTTTGGGTAAGAAAAGACATTTTCATATCTACTACCTAAAATTGGCCTCTGGACACTTAATGTAATAGTACAGTCTGTGGTCATAGCATATTAAGTAGTTTTAATAAAATAGGTGTTTGATGGGCACATTCACATTTCCAGAGTACCAGCTGTATCAGTTTGCATCACTGTGGTAGAAGAGTGCCCTGAGTGTACAGTTCAATAGTTTTGCTCTTTTCAGGAGTCTGTTAGAGTATTAAATTTTGTAAGTACTTGGAAAGAATGAGTAAAGAAGAACCTGTAAATAGATATTCTATCAATAAGTAGAACAAAACTATACTAATTGATAAAACCATTATTTTGAATAAAATGCCAAAAACGATTCAATATAGGAATCTCAGAAGGTTTATTAAATTACTTAAAAATAAGCACTTTCCAAATTTAAATTGCAAACCATTCAAGAAGTTTGTTTATATAATATGGATTAATATGTTAATGTGCCACAGAAACAAACGCCCAGATCTCAGTGGATTAACATAATAAAGTTATCACTCTCCATAATTAACAACAATGTTTGACAAGCTGATCACTCCCTGCAAGTTGAGCCATATTTATACTTCATCTCCTGGAGATCACTCTCTCTTCTTTCTCCTAGTATTCCATTCAGTCTCTTTTCCTATGTTTACCTTATTCCTCAGACCTCTAAATAACTGAGTCCTCACACCTTTCCTCTAAGATACCCAACTTTAAAGTACCATCTCTACAGTCATTTGACTTCCAAATTTCTATCATCCCAGATCTCATTTTGAATGCCTGGTTCGACATAGTACCTATTCAACATTTCCACTTGAATTTCTAATGGATAACCTACATTTAACACAACATGTGAGCAAACAGAAACTTTATTTCATTCACAAAGTATGATAACAAATTATCTTATATTCCTCTTTCTCTCTCCCTCCATTCTATCAGCAAGATCCTGATGATCAGAGCCTAACTCCTCTCACCCACACCAATCCTATGTGCCAAGACCGAATAAATCTCATCTCTCATCTAACTATGACACTATCTTAATAAATGGTGCCCGATCTTTCATTTTTATACCCTTAAAGTTCGCTTACCACATAGGAATCAGAATGCTACTTTAAAAACATAATTTAGAATATATCGCTTCTTTGTTAAAACGTCTCCAGTATATAGAAACATCCCAAGAAATGTTGTTAAAATTAAGAGAAAATAACTTTAAAGCAGTTATCATAAGTATATTTAATAATATAAAAGAAATTGCAGGAAGAGAAGGGGAAGAGTGATGGGAAAATTGAGTGAAGGTGATCAAATTGGGTAAAGCCTATAGTGAGAGAATACTGAAATGATGGTAAACTTAATGAGTTACATACAGATGTTGATTTACTAAGATGCACACATTAAACCTATAGTTTGATGCAATGTCCCTTCAATAAAATTAATTTTAAAAAAAGAACGCAATGAAAGGATGACCCTAAGAACAAGCAGAGAGGAAATATTAGTAGAGAAACAGAAATGACAAAAAATAAACACATGTAAACTTTAAATGTTAAAATCATAGTTTCTAGAAAGAAAAATTCATTGGATGCTCTTAAACATCAGATTAGAAATTGAAAAGACATGGGTAGTGAATTTGTAAAGAGATTAATAGAAATCATCCAATGTGAAGAACAGAATGAAACAAAATTATGAAGACAGATTAATGACTTGTAGGTACATGTTAATGGTCCAGCATATATAGAATTAGAGTACAAGAGGGAGGGGTAAGACAGAGTGGGACAAAAAGAATAACTGAAGAAATGATGGCAAAAATAGCACTTTCTATTACACCTTCAGTATGCTAATTTTTATCTCAGAGTCTGTTTCCAGGGAAACCAACCTGTAACATTTGGTGCCAGAAATGATTTAAGAACATCAATGTAGGTATGACTTTGGAGCTGAATCATCCACTGGCTAGTAATGAATACCCTCTCGTCTCTGGAGAGTGGGGCACAGACAGCCCCCAACAATTGTCTAAACCTTCACCAACAGTGAACTGGGATCATCTAGTAGTAGAAAGGAATGCCTCAACTATATTAATTATTTGAAAAATATGCCGGCAATGCTAATTTAGAACATAAAGGAATTAGGTGACAAAGCAAAACTTGATTGATGCTCTAGAAAAAAAATAATGAAAAGAGCAATGGAATTAAAAGCTAAGTGTAAAAGCCAGGAGGCCTTTTGAGCAGCACTGAAAGAGGCTCTCCATTCCTAAAGTGAGAAGACAGGAGACCTGAGGACTGGGGCTAGTGCTGAACACTAAGAAATAGCAGATTTACAAAGAAGATTAAACTCTTAAACAATGCATCTCTTCTATGCCAAGACCAGTGCCATGGTTGAGAAATGGAACAATGATACTTGGGATGGGGTTGATGACAATGAAGGTCATGAGTCCTGAAATTCTTTAATCACTTGCATTCCCCCAATTTTTAGAGAGAATGCAGAGGCTTTCCCTCAGAAAAAGCATGAACTCCCCCGGGATCTAACCCCCATCTTCCCTCCTGGCACTTAGACCATATGAAGCTTAAGTAACAACGAAACCTGGTCATGGACACACTGGGCCTGAAAAAGAAAGGAAACTATATCCCTAGGGAATCATAGAACCTAGTCAGCACATACTGGCAGACATTGAGAGAATGTGCATGGCACTGAATTCTGAGGGTGGGTGATCAAGGGTGTGAATTTAGGCTTATCAATTAAGAATTGCTCTTTCCGCATGCATACAGCATTTAACAGCTGGAAAGACTTTTAACAGATGGGCTGAACACAGTGCTTCTAGGGCAACTCCTAGATGGCTCTTATATTTATGTTCTCAGCTTAAAACTACATCAACTCTCCTGCCCGTTGTCATAATCTGCCCTGAAGAGACGTAAACTGGACATTCTGCAGGATATCACACCGGGCCGCTATTTTAATAACATATGCTAAATGGACAAAATGACTGCAAAGGTCAACAAAGCAGATCTCCCTGCTCCTGTGTTTGATATCTACATGCAATTCTCCACAAACTTGTTAAGATGAGCTTTTCAATCATAAATCAGTTCCTGCCTAAAACACTTCACTCAGAATAAAACCACATTCTTTATGTGGTTATAGCCTTTGTTCACATTTCTAATCTCATACAATTCAACATGTTCCACTGCAAACATACTAGACTCATTACACTCTAAGAGCTTCTATACTTGTTTTCTTTCATCTAGGATAGTTTCCCTGGTACTCAGATAATAGCCTAAATATTTCTTCTAGGAAAGTAGTTAATGGATGATTTCTAACTTTTCCATGAACAAGGATTATCTCTTTCATTAATTTGTTTATATGTGAAATGCTGCCAAGAGACCAAGTCTCATAATAACAAACATATAGAATATGGTCATATAAAATCTCTTGGTGACTTTGGCAAATGTGGGTTCAATGGAATAAGAGATAAAAGCCTGGTTTTATTGAGTTCAAAGAGAAATTTGGTAGAGAGAAATGAGTCAATCCATTCTTTAGATTAAGAGGAAGCTTCATATGTCAAATTATCCACTTAACTTCTTCACCTGGTATCTCTAGGAGTTTGGAATAATTTATTTAAAGATAAGAAATGTTATAAATATGAGATTATCATTCTGCACAGGTGAGAATTAACAGGAAGAACAGTATGAATTTAAAGTGCATTAGTTGAGAGAGGATGATTGAATGAGAATAGGTCTCAAAAAGGGTAGAATCCAGGGTAATAAGAAGGGTTTCTGCTTCTCATCAGATCAGGGAAACATATTCTATTGGGAATGAAAAGCAGAGATTATGGATTAACATACAGGCATGTTAATAACATTGGAATGAAAAAGGAAGGAGTTGTCTAATTATGTACATTTTTGTATACTTTTCTTAAATGTCTAGTATCCTTATTTCTTGGTTTAATCCAGGTATGTTAAAGATAATGATAAATTTGTCCCGGTCTGATCTTCCAAACTGTCTTTTCTTTTCAAAGAACATAAGTTCAAAGCTACATTTCTATTTTAATACATTCACCTCACCATGACCTTCTTTTGAAGATAAAAGATTCCTAATTTAATATATTTTGTATTTCAGAATTTTGATGTATCTCATCAGGAAGTTTCTGTGCAATGTCAAGTCTGGTTTATTTTCCAATGAAGAGTCTCCTGGAATAGAAAGAAAAAGGCAAAATTATAAACTTTCTTCAACTCAGAACATTGTCTCCAAAATTTATAAGGTCTTAATGTCATGCAACCCAAGACAGTTTAGTTGTATGGCTTTAATTTCCCCATGTTCAGTTACGGCTGGTTCAGAATCCTTGGTCACACTGTGGCTTGTTGTCATCGCTCTGCTAAAGCAAGGCATGCCACCTTTACAACACGCAGCTTTGTGATTTCTCCTTCTTGGATAAAAATTTTCAGGTCATCACATCATTTAATATCTACATGTCACCTTCTGGTAAGTTGAAGAAAGCATCCTTGCTCCTATTAAAGACTCCACTTGGGCTCTGTATCCCCCATCCCTCAGCAACCTGTATTAGGTAATTATCTCTCCTCCTTTTCTACAATTTCTCTCCCTCTACTGGATATTTCTCATCAGACATGTTTTGCTTTGTTTCTTTAAGTGAAGAGATAATAAATTAACTTGTTTCCTCCTTGTCTCATGTAAATATTAACCCATTTCTCTGCTCTTCATAGAAAAATTTCTTGTAAAAGTTGATTCTATTTCTCTTTCCATTTACCCTTCAACTTACCTCAATAAGACATCTACTTTCTTCAGTCTACTAAAACTGCTCTTGTCAAGGTCACTGTACTTATTAGTCAGGATACTTTAGAAAAATAGATTCAATGGGAAACAGATACATCATATTACATGTGACATATATAACCATCTCATGTATCTGTATATATGTGTATGCACGTGCATATGTGTATACATGTACAGATATGTATATATAGAGAGAGAGACAGAAAGAAAGAGTGAGAGAGACAGAGAGACCGATTTATTATAGGAATTGGCTCATGCAGTTATGGAAGCCAAAAACTCCTAAGTGCTGTCATCTGCAAGCTGGAGAACCAAGAAAGTCAGTGGCATAAATCCTGATCTGAGTCCTTATGTGGAGAGTCAGGAGGACCAATGCCAAAGGGCTGCAGTGGGGTCAGCAGCACAATGCCATCTTAGTTTAAGATTGGCATTTGCCTCATTCTCTTTCCCTTTTTTTTCAAGAGCCCCGTAGTAGCAGCTATAGCTCTCAGCATCTCAGACTATATTCAGTGACTGGCAGCAAGATGGCCGAGAGAGATTGTCTCTGCTTCCCTTGTTATTTTTGAAGAAAATTGAAAGAAATTTCCAGAAAACTCTGAAGCGAGTCACATGCCCAGACTTAGAGTTCAAATTAGTATTTTGGTTTTGAGGAAAGAGAGACTGACTTCTGATGGACAATAAAGAATAAGGTTACACTATCGCAAGGTTAGCCTAATTCAGACCTCCATCTTTGACTTTGCTTAGTCAAGGCATTGGATGGAAACTTCCCCAGTTTTCACTCCATTACTTTTCTCACAACCTTGGTATGTTTTTCAACATGTGGGAATTGTTATAGAAGCTGGTGGGAAGGCCTCACATTATCTCCCCTCAGGTAATACATGCCTGGCTTTTCTAAGAGGTCTCTGTGGTCATGTCATTGAGTCATTTCTGTCACTCAGATTACATTTCAACATTGTGTTACTGGACTTTGAAACTTTAAAGAGTAAAGGAAACAATATTTGGGACTAAAGCAAACTAAGAAAAAAACCTAATGGGGCTTCTACACACACTTTTTAACTATCCCTTCCCCTTATCTAAATCAATTGTCTACTTAATTCTCCAAGTTTCTAAATGAATTAAGACATCATTTTGGATACTATTTATTGAATTTGCTGCTTAGGTCCACGACTAAGCATTTTACATATATTGTGGCCAATAATCAAATGAGGTGATTTTGTCCTCCTCCTCCCCACACCCAGTTTTAAAGAAAACCAAGACCCAGAGAAATGAAAAAGCTGCTGAGAATCCTAAATTGCCACTGCAGATTAGGGCCTAAGTAGGGCATCGGTTTCTCTGATTCCAAAAGTTTTTAATCACTAGAGTAGGCCACCTTGTCCTGCATGGGCTTCTTATCATTCTATGGAAAGCACATTTTAACCCCAGGTTCTGTCCAGGGCCACTATTTTCAAGGCTTTGACAAAATGTCTCACAGATCCTTCCAGGTGACTTTGCTGCCTAGAATATAAATAGGACATCTTTAATTAAGGAGAAGGCGAAGGCCCTGGAGTGTAGCCAGTGCCTTTCTCCAAGGTTAAAAGGGTTCTTGTTGCATCCGATTAAAAAGATCTGCTAGTGGAAGGTGATTGTCAAATGGCCTGTTCTTTTCACTCCCCTCATCAGATAAGCTTCCATCAGAACCCCCTCTGTACTCGAATAGATACAAACTCCTTAAAAATAAATACCCCGATAATGGTCTTTGAGTCCAGTCCAGAGAGGTAAAGAAGATGAACTTCTGACCACTTTCTTCAAATATGAATAGCACACACTTTGATAAACTTGATTGCTTCTAAGTATTTGTATTAGCATCTTATGGCTGCTGTAACTAATTACCGCAAATGAAGTGACCTAAAACAGTAGAAGCTTATTTTCTCATGTTTCTAGAGGCCAGACATTCAAAAAGGAATCTCATTGGTCCAAAATTAAGATGTCAGCAGGGTCATGCTCCCTCTGGAGACTCCAAAGGAGAATCTGTTCCTCACCTCTTCCAGCTTCTGTTGGCTGTTGGCATTCCTTGGCTTGTGGTCACATCATTCCTATTTCTGCCTCCATCTTCACATCACTTTCTTTTATGTCTGCCTGTGATCAAATATCTTTCTGTCTTCTTCTTACATGGATATGTGAGATTACATTTAGGCTCCACCTGGATAATCTTCCCATCTCAAGATCCTTAAATTAACCCCACGTGTAAAGATCCTTTTTTATCATATCTACAACATTTATAGCCTTTAAGGATAGGTCCAGATATCTCTGGGAGCCATGATTCAGCCTACTACAATATCTTCCACATCTAACTCACTAATGACACAATGTTGAGATAAGTAATTATCCCCATTGACTATGGAGGAAACTGAGGCAGAGAACGGTTATACAACTTAACCCAAGATTAAATAGTCATTAAATGGAAGTGACTGACTTTGAGCCCAGGAAGTCTGTGACCTTAACAACCGGCTCCCCCTATAATTAAATAAAAACATAATTCTTATAGAATTCCCCAGAGTGTGCCAAGATAGACGTCACATGAAAAGAGGATTTTCCTTTAAAGGCAGTTCTCCTAGGTTATGAAACTTCCCTACTTTCTTACCTTTGGCAGGACTCCTTGTTCCATCAGGTACTTTATCATCTTATACATACACAATTGTTTTAAGTGCAGGGCTTTTAGAATAATGTGAGAAAAGTATGCTGTGTAAACTGTATGCAGTGGAGGTATTTGCTCAATCGACTTTTAACCAATCCATCAAAAAACACCAAGTATGAGTTGGCAATAAGCAATAAACATTTCAGATGCTCTATCATGTTTAAAAAAATAATTTCTAGACCAGCTTACAGGATTCTTATACTCCCAATACATAGGCCTAGTAGGCTTCTTCTTGTAACACTGAGGTCTCAGGGATTTCTACACAAATCATCCTTTGACCACAATTTGTCAAACTCCCAGCAGACAACCTGTAACCTTTGGACTACAGATGTCTGAAGGCTCTGCCCCCTTAACATATTTAATCTTCTTGCTCAGTTCATTCTGTTTTACCAGGCAGACCATTACTCTATGCATGTTCTGGGGTGTCTGCCAGACAGCTCTTTATTTATATCCTTTCCCAGGTCTACATTCCTTATCATACCCTTTTAACCTATCTTTTTCATAATTCTCTCTCTTATTTGTACAGAGTTTCAACAAAACAACTTTTGTAATTCTTTACATCATCACGCTCTTAGAGTTAGATCACTTGATCAAAGTTTTTATCTTCCTTGTATCTGAGTCTCATTCTCCCTTGAGCAAACTAGCACAAGAGCTCACATGCTTTCATATTAATAGCTTTACACTCTCTACCAGTCCTGAGGCCTCCGCAGTATTATCTATGAAATACCAGAATGTGCTGCTATAACCTAGCGGAGCAATGATTGGGCTCAGTCCACATACTTCACAAGCACCTGGGTTTGTGTCCTCGAGGTGGGGGGAAAACCAAGATAAACAACTAAATAGAATAAATCCAATTTTTCCTCCTCCTTTCTCTTCCTGCCTGGAGGCCTCTGCCTGCCTTCAGTCCTTCCTGCACCTTTTCTTTAAAAAAATTACATTAAAAAACTACTAGAAAGAATGTATTCAAAGAATATCACCACATCGAACAATTAAATAATTTTTAATTATATTATATGGTGGTGGATGGAATACTATGGTCCTCATCTCATCTATTTCTGCTGACCATGTAAATTAATACTATCTTTTGAAAAAGCAATTTGATATCATATATTAAACACCTTGAAAATACTCTTAAGTTTTGACTTGTGAATTCTATTGTAAAAATCAGTATAGGTTAAGGTATTATAACTGACAGATCTAAATATGTAAATTAGTTTCAGTACAAGAGAAGTTTATTTCTCACTTACGTTTGACAGCTTGGTTAAGTGACTTTCCTCAACATGAGTTAGACACCAGTCTTCTTTCTTTGGTGGTATTTCTATCTCTTATGTCTTTGTTATTTGCTTCTGGAAAATAGAAGAGAAAAGAATAAGCTACACTAACTTAAAGTTTTAATCCAGGAGGGACAAACATCACTTCCCCTCATATTCTGTATGTGAAAACTCATCCTACTTACAAGAGAGACAGGTTGAGGAATCTCACTATGTGCTCAGAAATGAGATTTTTTTGTTAATTAACAGTCTACCTACATACCAATATTTAAAAAGAAATAAGCTTGAATAGAATACGGAAAACAAAATGTAGTCGAAAATTAGACCCAGTAATAAGAGCACACAAGTATCAGGAAAAGCAGGTAGATTCTTGTTTAAATGGCAACTCTGTTCCTCACAAGGTAGGGCTCTTATCCATCTACTAGTTGCTTCTTTTTCTAGTTGGGAAAATCATCCCTCAAAGGGATTTGGGGAAGTATACATGGGATACTGTATTAAAAGAACTTACCACAGTATGTGTTACACTGAAATCATTGAATAAGTGGTTTTGAGGTTATTGCTACTATTTTAAATAAATACAAACATATCAATCACAGTTATTCCTGTTGAACAAAAATCATCGATCAGTAAGTTAATTGTGGAACACACATTTTAGTAAAATAGACCACATTTAATTAAAAATTATTGTTGTGAAATCTACATAATCTGGTAGAAAAATGCATATAAAGATTTAAGAAGTAGCGGACATTTGTAAAGAGTAGGAAATTAATCAGGTTAAAATACTCTTAGTTGCAGAAAAAAATATTTAATGCAATAAAATTTTGACCGTGTTATATATCTATAACTTTTCATTGTTTTGCTTTGACTTATTATTTTTGAATTTTTATGAGTTTTTCTTAGTTTCTTTTCCTCTTTTTTTTAAAACCACTTTTTATCTTAAAACTTCCTTTAAGTAATAGATATAGTTGAAATCTCTTTACAATCCCCCCTGAGACACCTCCTTACATTCTAGAGAAAGGTTGGATATTTTTTTCTGGTTATCAATGATATTTTCATAAAAATCTGATAATTAAAAAATTTAAATTACATGAATGGTATCCAACTTTTGTTTTTATGCAGTATCATATGTCCAATATATATTTGCATTTATTCTATAAATATGGTTAATTTACTTTAACCATTCCAGAGTGTTTTATTGAATGAATATCATTCCATCCATTTATTTACCACAGAAGCTATTTATGGGTTTCCAGCTTTTGGCAATTCCAAAAAATTGTTGTAATGAACATTCTCATTTTAATCTCCTATGAACATATATGATAGGTTCCCTAGAGTTTATTATCAGGAGTGAAATATATCAGCCATGATCTTACTGAGAAAATCAATCTATTATCTATTTAATAAAAATAGAGACAAGTTGGTCTTTTACTAAGTTTGTATTTTCCTAGGAGTATAAAAGTTTCAACTTTCTGCCAATTCTTTGAGACATTTTCTCTTTTATCCCATTTTTTTGTTTTTAATGATATCTCTCTCTGACTTTAATATTCCTTTTACTTATTAATTTTAAGGCACAACATTTTTGTTAGATATTTAGACTTCATTCTATAACTTTAATTATTTGCTCTCCATGTTTATCTTTTACAGAATGATTTTCAATCAATAAGTCGGAGTTCTCTCTTTAAATATTCCCAAACGAAACTCATTTTCAAGTACAAGATGGCGCCCCCTCTTGGAGGAGAGGTTTGGTGTAACTCACATACATTCCCAGGTTCCCATTTCAGGATTCAGAGCCTGGAGAACCATCAAGATGAACAACTAAATACAATAGATAAAATAAGGTGTTTCTTCTCTCTCCCTCTCTGCCTGTCTCTGCTCTCCTTCATTCCTGCCTTCACCTTTTCTTTAAAAAAATAAAGTACAAGCATTGAAATGGCATTGTCTCTTATGTGGTCTGATATATTGTTTAACAAATAAGCTTCAAAATCAAGCCAATATTTGGTAACTGGTAGGGAAATAGAATTATTTTCTAGTTGTTCTTATTGTGATTAACGCATGTGGTCTACTAAAGGGATTTCTGGGGAAAAAAATGTAAATTCCATACAGAACAAAGAAAGGAAAGTCACTAAACCTCTTACTCTTAACTTTCCTTCAGCTAAAGACAACAGAATTTAAATGTGCTGCCAAATGTCAAGGATTTTCGTATTGCTAATCCAGGCTTAAATATCTGCTAATTTATATATGGCTACAGTCCATCTTTTAATAGTATTTACAACAAAAACATACGGCCAGGACTGGAAGGCTAATCACTAGGTAATGCAAGTCATTTCCAGATGATATAGAGATAATTTATATTGTCAGTATGAATTCTCTTTGAGTAGTCTGGCATCAACCAGGTATGACCTTTAGAAAAGACATTGGAGGATGGTGTGGTCCTGATGCCTTAGGCAGCTGAGACCGGTGTGCAGGCCCACGAAGCCTAAGGATCTGGGGTCAGGGTAAAAAACCAAAACTAGCTCAATAAGGATGCTTCTTCCTTTCCCTCACTCTCTTTCTTTCCCTCCCTCCCTCCCTTCCTTCCCTCTTTCCTTCAAAACATACTTCTTCAAAAAACAGTAGCATGGTATTAGAGCTTTTTTTGTTGACTACTGAAAAATGACTGCTTGTTCATCACAAATTCTGAGATATAGACAAAAACAAGCACTAGAAGTTAAGGGAGGTAGAGAAGAGATGAGAAGAAAAGAAGAGTCAAACAGACTAAGGACCTACATTGAGTTAAATAAAGTTTATGCTAGTCATGCTGCAGTAACCAATAAATCTTCAACAATGACTTAACCCAACTATTTTATTTCTTGAATGTTTTGTGATCATCAAAACATCCTCCTTAAATTGATTTATATCATTTCTGATAACACTTGGTTGTCCAGGGAAAATCTATGAGCATCTATAACTTCAGCCGGAACTGATGTGCTCTCAATGTTAAGCCTGAAAAGAAGGGAACTGGAAATATTTGGTAAATTGCATAGTGACTACCAAAGACCACCATTCTCATTACCAAAGGTTGATTCAATTGGCTCACTCTTTATTCCACAAACAGAATACATCTACCTCTACTCCAAGGAAGACAACCCCAAATTCCAACACACACACACACACACACACACACACACACACACACATCATAGGTTAGTGTAACAGTCACTCTGGTATGACTGAAAACAGTAAGGAGAAAAGCAATAAGAGATAAGCTCAGGACATCGAGAAGGGTTGAAAACGGCCAGATCACTGTTCTTTTTTTCTGTGACTCTTATCAACAACCAGCATCAGAAGGTTTTCTGGTGTTTCATTTATCCTAAAATTGACCTAGGGTGATACCTGAGAAGAACAGACACAAGGAGCTTCCATTACTCAGTACATGGACAACTTAATATGAGGTTAAAGCCCTATGCATGCATATGTGCACAGAGACATAGAGACAGGACATTGTTTACTTTATCCTGGGTATGGCTGTCAGTGTCTGGAACAGCAAAATTACATTTTCTTGTAAGCTAACTAAATTTAAACTTCTTTAGAAAATGCTATTTCTTTTCTATTTCCACCTCACTTTGATCCCCTCCTGTGTGGCCTGCAGCCCCTGAGATCATTTGAACTGAAGTCTAATATCTGTGCTTCTGGCATTTAGTTTGTTTGGTCCCAACTGTGTCTTCTCTTTCCAGAGACAGATCTATAAAGAGAAAAGGGATATTTTTTATAAGAACAGAAAATTTTGTTCAAAGGAAAATACCATATCACAACTGTTTTCGGTAACTGATGGCACAATTGGTTGAGAAACAGATTCTGAATGAGATGGGGAGATAGTAATATGCATATAATACTTAAGATGAAAAACACCAGGAAATAATAAACTTGGAAGAAATACAGACTGCCTAACAGTAGTGGAAGAAGTAATTGAAAAGAAAAAAGCCTGAGGAACTTTTAAACAGAGGTCAGTAAAGGAGGTCCCCCTTGCTGTCAAATTGTAATCTGTGCACTAGCAGCTTGGTGGCCTGTGGGAGTTGGTTAGAAGTGCAGCTCTCGGGTCCCAAAATGTATAGAATCAGAGCCTGTATTGTAACCATATCATCTGATGATGTATGTATGTGTTAATGCTATTACTCCTCTAGATTGCAATGATTAAAAGGTCGTTTAAAAATAAAAAAGCATGATGGTTCACATATTCTCTCATTTAGAAAGATGCACCTAAGAAAGTACCTGACAACTAGTTGGGTATCAGTAACTATCATTAAAATTAAACTACCCCTTTTTACTAGAAACACTTCTTTTGCTACGCAGAATTTTATTTCTGAGATAAAGTTTATGTGGATAACAAAGCAATAAATACAAAATTTAAATATGTAAGGAGAGGGTTGCCTTATCATTTATATATTTACATAGGTTGTAAGGATACGAGTACATAAATCATATGCAGAAATATACAAAATGCACTGTAAATAAAATGTGCAGACTTTTTCATGTAAATGTCTTTAGATAATAAAGTATATCTAGACACAGAGAATTTAAATGTCTCCAAGCGGCAGAATATGGGATGGAATCTAGCTCCTCGGAGCATAATCTTAAATTATATCTAACATATTTGACGTTTAAATGTCTTTATTAATATTAATTATGGCAGTGTTGCATGATGAATTTCAAACAAAAATCAAGATATAGCTTTATGGCATGTTTATCTTATTCTTAAATTTTAAATTAATGAATATTTCCTTCTTTCAATTAAGTATTTTTCTTAGTTCATAATTATTTACTTTTAAATATTTATGCTATTTTATGATTATAGATTTACTCTTCTAATTTCTAAATAAGATGGAAAAATTAATTTAAATATTAGGACTTCAACTTAGAAATTTAAATTTCATTAATGTAATCACAAAATTTTAAATCTGGAAGTTTTTCATGCTCTTGATTGATTTTAAGCTATTCCATTTTTATAATGGAAATTATAAAAGGCAATAACTACTTTATTAAGAATTTCCATGACTTCACTTATGTCATACTTCTTCAACAATAAAAGTTCCTCTTTATAGAAATAATATTCTATTATTTGTAACTAAGAAGACTATAGAAATAGGGAAAATAGAAATTCAAACCATATTTATAATAAAATAATCTAAAATTGCATGTATACTACAAAAATAATATAAAAATCTCCATGCACATAGAGCACAAAGTGCAAAAAAGTTTTACTAATATATATATTTTTGCTATACTTAACATAAACTTTTATGTTATGCATGCTTTTCAATAAAAAGTGAGTATATATGTGTGCATGCACACCTGTTCTTTCATACTTTGTAGCTTGAATTTTTATCTTAACAATGCATTTAGAGAAACAGAATGTCTTCATTTTAATTGAATCAGTGCTATTAATCTTCAGAGCTAGTGTTTTGGTTCTGTTTCAGTTTTTCATATCCTGAGTTCATATTCTCTCATTTTATCTTTGCAATCAATTTGTAATCATTTTTTTGTCATGAAAGGATGCTGTAACTATTTCATTATTTTCCCACGTGGATATTCAATTTTCACAGTGGAATATTTCGAAATCAATGTTATTTCATCACCACTCTCCAATGATGCTTTTATCATAAATCAAATGCTCATATGTACAGAGGTATTTTTCTGGGTTCCTTATTTTTCTCTGTGTTCTGCTTTTCTATCTTTGTGACACTAATAAGATCTTAATTATTTTAGCTGTTAAATAAATCTCATTACAGTGTAAATTTAATAGAGGAATACTCAGGTTATTATTTTCTTTTGTTGCAGTTTAATTTGTCTAGGATGTCAACATACCTTTAATGAAGTTCTAGAAGGAAGAAAAGAGAATGAAAAGGAAAGAAGGAATATTTCAAGAGGCAACAAGTAAGAATTTCCAAAAACTAAAGAAAGACTTCAAAAGAGAGACTGCATAGATACAACACAGGTAGCAAAACTATGGGTTTTAACTCAGATACAATTGATATTAGTTCTATTTAAAATACTAGTTACAGTAAGTGTAAATGTACTGAGTGCAAGGATTAAGATTATTCAGAACCTCTCAGGTACCCTAAAGCTATTCTGAGGTCTCTCCAGCAGCTGATTCATTTCCATTTTACCCTAAGCACCATAATGCAATCATTTGAGCACTATTCTAAAGCATCGTCTTCTTTTATGGGTTCCAGCCTTAGGGGACCCTAGAGTGTAATTTTTGTCCCTTATCTCTCAAATTCTTTCACTAGTGCGCTCAATCTCCCTGACCCCAAGGCATGGTTGACCAAAGTGATCCCCAAAGTCTGATTCCATTCTGCATTTTTCTCCTTATCCAGTAATTCTTCACTACCTTGCTTGCCTCTTGATCACCTCAAATGCATTTTTACAACATATTTCTAGTTGTTCTCAGTAGGAATATTGGTCCTAATCAAGTTAGTTTGCCACTATCAGTAAAGGTAATTCCCCCTTACTAATTTTCTCTTTTTTTTTGCATACATAAGTGCTACCAAGTCACCTCTTTCTAATCTCATTAAAATGGTTTCCCCATTTTTTAAACTTAAAAATTAATAGTTTTAATAAAAGCACAAAATCACATTAAAAGTTCAGCAAATCTCTGAAGTCAACCACTAAGGTTAAATTTATTATTTCCAAGTCAAGGGCTTAATGGATTTATTGTATGCATTGTTTCAGAACCCAATTCTCTGAATATTCAAATGGGCATAAGTAATGAATTAATTAACCACTCATGTTATATTTAATATTTATAAACCAAGGGTTTAACAGATTCGCTATATGCATTCTCACAGTGCACAATTCTATCAATATTCCAAAGGGCATAAGTTTTGCAAGCATTTTTAATATCAAACTTCTTTCACTTTTTAATTACCCTTAAGGTGATACACAGCAATAAATTAATAAAATATTCAGATTATGCAGAACATGGACTCTATGTAGTATTAACCCAGAAGACACAAGAGAAACAGGAAGAGAAACCACAAAACTGAAAGGAAGTAGAAAAATAAAGACAAATGTGTGCACAAGACAAGTTCCACTTTTTTTCAATTTTTCTAGGGTCTACTGTGAGTCTCTGGAGCCGTCTAGAATGGTTGACGTTCTCCTACTAAGCAAATAATGTTGAGTTGGGGGCTTGTGTGAATATCCTCCGATTTCAGTTTTGTGACTGTTATGTTTGGTTGTCATGGAGAATGAAAACAAGTTCAGATGATTTGGCCTCCTAACAGGCTCTGTAAGACAACTAGCAGATATCAGACGGGTGTTAGTCTTAACTCAAAGGCTTTTGGTTGCTTTTCTTAGTGGGAATGAGGAATGTGCAGTCAGTTGGCAAGAGATGGACTCAGTAACTTAATTGTAATACTTGAAGCTGTACTTAATGTATTTCTGTGCAGAAACTGCTATGGAGTAGGGAAGATTTCCTCGTAAGGACAAAGTCCTTGCCTATTGTTGAATAATGACTATGAGAGCAATGTAGAGAAGAATGCGGGGAAGGGTGATCAATGCAGGAAAGTATTTTTTTATTAATGAAAAGAAGGAAGAAGAAAATTTATTAAAGTGGAAAATTAGTTTTATATTTATCTTTAGGGAAGACGTTCTCTAGCCAGCTAACATTCAAGTTTTGCGTGTGTGTAAGTTTCGTTGACTTAATTTATTGCTTTTGATATCCAGTGATACTGACATACTGCTGGCCTGCAGAACCCAACCCCGGTGATCCAACTTGTCCAATAAAATACAGTATGAGGAGTGGACAGCCACACACATGCACATGGCTTCAACTACAGTGATTCCCAGCTGCGGCTGTCATGGGACATAGTATTATTAACATAAACTGTAAGAGTCCAGAGATGTTACTAAACAGGTAATTACTTACGTCACTTTTCTTCGCTTTAAAATTTAATTATCAATGATAAAAGATACCAGGCATCATATTTACTTAAAATTAAATATAGCTCACAATACTTTTTTAATGGTAATATTTATTATTTCCTTTGTTCTCAACATTATACTTATTTTAGGATATTTAGATTGCATCTCCATCTATATTTCATACCACATCCACCAGGAGATTTCTGGTGTCCTGTACCACCACTCTTTTCCCTTTTTGCTTGCCTCTCCTCTTCCCACATGCTTAGTGACCCACAGTCCTGTGTCCTGTTAATTTTGTTGGGATTTGTATGTTAATGTGTTTCATTTTATTATATTCAACATATGAGTGAAATCATACTTTGTCTGGAATAAAGAGTCTGTTTAGAAATTCATTAAGATTTTAATACAGACATTAGTCAAAATAATAAGGATCCTCATCAGAAGAGACTGAGAAAAGTGCCTAGGACCTGCCTCCCTGGCCTCCGGGAACATTGAGACAAAAGGCCAATGGAGATTCCTGCCCAAATGCTACACACACAAAATGGCATCATCCTAGCCTTTTGAGGGGCCCTTGTCTTATCAGAGGGCACTTTTGATGTCACACGGAATCCAAGATCAGAGGTCAGCGAGATAAGATGCAAAAGAGGTAAGAAATGGAAACGCTGATAGAAGAATTTTGGCTACAGAGATATGGGTGTTAGCTATAAAGAGATGAAAGGGTCAGGGAGTTTTTTTTTTTTTCTTAGAAAGAGAAAAATCTAGAGACTCAGAAAGACCCAGAGGACTAGTAGGATACATATTGTGTGTGTGTGTGTGTGTGTGTGTGTGTATATAATTCATGGAGGGAATACCAAGTGAGAAAGAATTTTGATAGAATGTAAAGAGAAGTGTTTGGCCATAAAAAAAAAAAGGACATTTTTAATATTTGAATGTAGACAAAAGTTGTTTAATAAAGATATAGGTGTGAATATGTCTGTAGAAGATTAGCTGTATTGATAATATATGCTTAAGACCCTAAATTATGTAAGATGTGTTTTCTGAAAAATTCAGTGGAAGTTTTTTAATATTATAATTAAGATAAGACAATTTCTAATAGTTATCCATATAATAAAGAGTCCAAGTAAGATAAATCATATTGTGAACAAATACAACAAGATTTTAATAAAAGAATCTTGCATGTAAGACTGACCTTGAGTTACAATAATGGGATAGAAATGAGTTGCTGATGTTTCCCAAAGGCTATATTCTCATCATCAGTAGTACCGCCCTCAGACATCCAGGCCATCACACAAAGAAAAAAGTCCACAGTTAGGACAGGGTGAATATTTGAGTTGGTAGAAGTCAAAGGGAAATATAACTGAAAATGGGGTACAAAAGAAGAGCTGAGAAGTGTCTTTGAAGTACTCACCATAATTCATTACTGCTGTTAACTTTCTCCCATTGCCTGCTTAGTGTTTACAATATCACCGCACCTAGATGAATCTTAAAACTAAGAAAAATCAGGCTGGCGTTGAATGAATATGCCAAGTTAGGATAGGCAGGAAAATTTTAAATCAGATTGTATTCTCCATTGGTGCTTGCCCTAAACCACTCCTTGTGGTTTAATCTAATTTGACCTTAATGTACTTTACATAATAAGCTTAGCTATTTGGAAATTAGTTAAGGTTGAACTGTTAACCTGATGACCTCATTATAAAAATTTAAGCACTGGAAAAATACCTAAAAGATTCATAAACTCCTGGAAGTTGTCTCAGACTCTCTTAGTAGTTCCTAGGTTAAAACCAGTGTCCTAGAAAGAAAAAACTCTGAGATCAGAATTAGTGTTTTTTCCTTTCTTTCACCTTAAAAATAAGAAAAATAATTTTTTTTTCTGTTAATTTGCTTTGCATTCCTTCTTTTTTTCTCCCCATCTCTCTTTTTGTCTTGGAAAACTAAATTAAAATTTGAATATTCTTTCTTGCATACAAAAATGTAAAATATTCTATAGGTTGAAAAGAAATTTGACACTTTACTACAGTGATTCTCAGATTTTGGCATTACAAATATTACTTTTGATTAGTCACATGAATCAGGAGACCTATTCAGATCCTCGAGGGTTCTAACAAGAATTAAGCAGGAATATAAAAGTGAAAGGACTACCAAGCTGCCTGAATACAAATTCTAAGTCCACTGATCACCAACACAATACCCATAGGCGTCAGACCAATGGTGTAAGGAGAGAACACCCCAAGCATTAAGTGTGCACAGCACAATCACCTTGCAGCCTGGAACTGGAGTCTTCAGTGTTCAACTCTGACTATATCAGCTCCCTACTTGTTTATTTTGTCATCGGTTTCTTTGATTTCTTCCTGTGAGAGCAATTTCAATAATAGTAACTTTCTGGATTTCTTAATAAAACTAAGCAAATGGTAAACCATTGTTCTACTTTAGTGGTTCTGAAAATGTTTTAGTTCCTGCACTTAATTTGAGAAACTTGAGGAAAGCTATGGACACTTGCCCCAGGTAAATGCATATAATCTGTTGGGGGAACAGTTAGCGACAGCTTAGAGATCTCTGTTCTCCAAATTCAGAAACTCTTGCTCTAAGGACGTCAGGTGGATTCCTTTCTGCTGAATGAACAGTCTCACAATCATAGGTATGAAGTGTCGTTTCTGAAAGAATCCAGAACCAGGATGAAGTAGGTTCCTATTGGTCTGGCATCATCTCTGTCTTTATCTCAATCTTCTTTTCTCAAGGAACTTGACCTCTATATCAGATATAACTGTTGTGACAAATTACTTCCTGACTTAAAACACAGACTTCTCATCCTTTCTCTCTGGAGTCAGAAGTCCTAAACTCAGTGGCAGCAGGGCTGCCTTCCTGCTGGAGGCTCTAGGAGAGTGTTTTCTTGCCTTGTCCGGCTTCCACAGGCCACCTGCATTCTGTGGTGTCTGCAGCAAGCATCTATGTTAAAGTCTAACATTTCCAAAGCTTGCTGCTTTCACTCACATCTCTTTGGCTTTCATTATGACTTGGTTGTTCTTGTCTTTCTCTTTGTAAAGCTGTGATTACATTAGGCCCCCTGGATAATACAGGAAACCTGCCCCATCTCAACAGAGAGTCCAGCGAGGGAGGGGAGGGGCAACATTATTCTGCCAACAACATTTTATCATATTTATTTTATAGGTCTTGGTTGATCATTGCTATTTTCAATATTAATCAAATGAAATAAATAACTGTGCAAGTCAGTTAAACATACTTAACTTATTTTTAACATTTGGCGGGACTCCAACAGCCACGTTCCATGAAGTGGGGAAAACTTCTAGTTAGATACTTGTGTGCGTAAGTTCATTATATTGATTTGCATTATCTAATGTAAAAACCTGCATACCACAGAAAAAGGGTCAAATGATCTTATATGTTGAGATGAACTGAAAAAAGATTCTAAAGGAATGAATTAGCAAGCAACTTATCTTAAAAGTACACGATATAACTAAAGGGTCTTGCACTTAAGCGTAAAAGAACACCACTAAATGAGAAAGACATGATTTTGAAGAAATATTGTCAAAAATATAGTCTTAGGATTTTTTTAGTGAAGTCCATGTTTTCTATGAGTTTTTACGACAATGAAATGTTAAATTGCGCTAATAGTAATGCAATACTTAGAAAAGAAGAATAACATTCATTTATTCAAAAAACATTGCTCTGAAAGCAGCCAGGTGCCAAACACTACACTGGCCAATAGAGATAACATCCACGATGTACTGCTGCTGTGTCCTAATTAAAAAAACAAAAAGATCATATAACCTGGATAAAATCTGACATTACAGTACAGGAAAAAATCTAACCTTTAAACAAAAAATTCTCTATATTAACTGCTTATTTTTCTGAATTGTTGTACCAAGTCATGCATATTTATTAACAAAAGCAAATTTAAAAATTTTCTATTATCATCTCGGTCATGCATATTAAGATCTTAAACCATATGTGGTTCAAAAAGTGTTAACCAGACATCACCCTCAGTGACACTGGGAAGTTTTTTCTTTTTCCTTTTAATTTTACTTTCCTTCTTCTTGGACCTCTCTCACTCTGAACTATTATCACTTTTAGAATGCCCATTCTATCATTTTATATACATTTTAAATATATTCTAATTTTAAGTAGCATTAAGAGTAGTAAAGAAAGTATTAGAAAAATAATTTGGGGACAATAATTATGTAGGTGATACTCTCTAAATTTTCTTCATCTTTCTGACAGACTCAAATTCTTTTTTCATTATTGCACTTCATATTTATATATGTTATTAAAATTCTGAATTGATACATAACAATTTATGTATAACGACAGATGCTCTTTATGTTTTGTTTGTGACAAAAAATTTCTTCCTCTCCTTCAACAAATTAAACATGGAAGAAAATGGAAAAAACATGAGTGGTGACTGGAAGAAAATACAGAAAACACGAGCAGCGAGTGGCAGAGACATCGGTGGGCAGGAAACGAACCAGGGCTTGGCCACTGTCATCCCTTCACCATAGCATCTATGAGTTTTCCATCACCCTGTTAGCCAACCCGGTTCACAGACCCGATCAGTGGCAACTGTACTTGGCTCTTTCCAAATGTCAAAGCATTTTGCTCCAGTTCTTTCATTACTACAAAGCCCTTCTTAAAGGCTTAGAAAAATATTTGGCTGTGTTCTCAAGCCATGCTGGCACAAGAGAAATGCTCTCAGGCTATCTCAGAACCTTTTTGCCTAGACATGCAACAGACACTTCCTACCCACACTGCACCTGGATGGATAAAAGGGCCTTCAAAGTCTTGCTGCTTTTCAGGGCTTTACTTCAACTGAGCTTAGGCCTCTTCTCCCAATTGTAATTAGGGCTGCTGCTGTTCTCTTTCTTGGTATTTGACCTCTGAGGTCAACGCAAGCATAAAACCCAATCCCTGGGAATCGCACCAATATCTGAGCCTTTTGATCTTCCTCCTAACCCCACCTGCAGTCTGGCAAATTTGAACAGTCTCTGGTCCAGAGAAAGGAAACAGAGGTTCTGAATGAGTGAAGTTTCTTTGTTCTTTCTGTGTTTTGATATTATTAACAGGCCAATTCTGAGATAATGGATACTCTTGGGCTTCCTGGTTAAGACTGTGGGGAGGAAGATACTCATTCAAAGTCTTCATCTCAAACTCCAAAAGGACAAATATGACATTACATATTTGGAGGGAATGCTCTTAAAGTATGGGGAATATTTGAAATTAGATGAATAATGACGTGAAAAGTGGCTCTCTTTGACAGGGAATAAATGTATAGGCTAAAGTAGAAGCTTGTCTACTCATGAGAGAGAAAAAAAAGGTGCTGGTTAATTAACTTTTTAAAATATATATGCAATTTTATTGTAATTTATCTTGGTATAAGTTCATTTTTAGATTTTTTTTAATGCTACAAGGAATAAAATGTGTTGGGGCAGGAAAGAAGTCACTCACATTTTTGCAGCCTGTTCTCTTCCAGTCACATGGTGGTTTCACAATTTTACCTCAGAAAAAAGGGAAAACAATACAGAGAATTCATTTTCATCATCTCTCCTTTTGGCAGATATTCAGTCCTGACACTCAGATTTTACAAAATATTATGAGAGGAAGTTCTCTTTTTTCCTTAAATTTATGTTTTTTGGATTGCTACTAAAGTAAGAGTTGTGCTTTTGCTAGACAATCATATTTTTCATAGCACAATGTAATTTTTTACTCTACATAATAACGAGGAAAGAATCCGGATACCAGCCCATAAAGCATTATGTTCTCATGACGTGAGTAAATAATCTGCTTAGTCCTATGGAGGATGAATGAAACACAACGATTCTGTAAGTGGAACAATCCGAACTGGCAACCTGGGCAGGCCTGCCCGTGTCACACAGGCTTGACTCCTGCAGGTACTGGACATGGGGGATACTCCAGCCACCTTCTGTTACCTGGAGAGAAACAAATTAATTTAGAGCTACACTTTCTTAATCATGTAATTAATTTTGGTGTTTAAAAGTTTATTGAATCCCTCTTTTAAAGTACCATTTGAATAAGGGATACATGGCAAAATTTGTTCTTATAAATGACATCTTCACAATAGAGGGTACTTCTAATTTTATTCTCCTTTGTCCCTTCTGGTTATAGCTTAGAAAAGCTGCAAATACTGCCAGGTTTTGTGCTTGACTTATATATGAACTCACCTCAGCTGCTCTCTTGAAGACCATGATGTGTTTCCTATTAGAGAGTAAAGACATCGGGATATTTCCAGTGACAGGTAAAAGGAACTCTGCTCAAACTAAGGGACTTTATTGTCTTCTATAACTAGAAGTCCAGATGAAGAGCAAATAGCAGGTACAGGCCAATTAGGGATTTGCTGCATTTCTCTGCAACATTCAACTCTGTGCTTCTGTGTCATTGTTTTCCTTAGCATGACCCTCTTGTACATGTAACACAGCTGCCATCAGTAATTCGGGCAACCTGCTTCCTCAGTCATGTCTGGCTGCAGAGTCCGGCTTTCCATTGTTCTTCATTAAAAGTAAGAAAGATTTTCCTAGAAAACTTGCTTTATGCTTCTTTAACCATAATGTGAGCCTCATTTCCATTCGAAACAGTCACTGACTGGTGAAGGGAATTTCAAGACCAGCCAATTCAACCCCATGAGATGAAGTCAATTATATTTAAACCTTATTCATGGAAGAAAGACGGGTTTGTCATTATCGTCACCACCAATGTCATCGTCAATGTCCTCTTCCTCCTCTTCTTCATCATCATTATCACCATTTTATGTAGGTTTAGGAAATTAAATATAATGGCCTTCATTTATGGACATAACATCTTTTCAGTGATAGACTCCATTCACTGCGTCTTACCAGTTACATCCTGGTGACCTCAGCAGAGAGTTTCAAGCAGTCTTTTACTACTTATGTAAAAGCCTTTCTTCTCATGCTCCTCCTACAAGCCTTACGTATCAATATGTTTCCTCTCCTTGGGGGGTCTTCTAAATAAAAAAAAGTAAGTATAGGGTGTGCCCTGGTGGCCTAGTGGTCTAGTATACCAGTAAACCTTGGAGCAGTCCCACATGCATCCCAAGGTCCAGGGTTCAAGACCCGGGACCAGGGTGAACAACAAATGTCAACAACTAAATGAAAAAAATAAATAGAGCACTTCCTTCTCTTCTCTCCTCCTTCCTTCCTGTTTGCCTATTCACCTTCATTCCTACCTGTACCTTTCCTTTTAAAAACAAAAGTAAGTAAGTATACTGTATATTGCTTTGTTAACTTGCTTATTGATTTATGTCCACCTTAGACAGGCCTGTGATGAATAATATAAAGAAATATCATTTGTTAATTATGATCATTGCTGTCATGTTTAGATCAATAAAATTTTGAAATCCATCTCTTCAGGAATGTAACCCTCTACTAAAAGCCATGCTTCCATGGGAAAGTAAATTTATCTTTCATTGTTCCCAATGTCATATTTAGATTTTTTTAACACTATAATGTACACTCTAGAATGTACATTCTAAGTTTATTATTTGTATTAGTAAATAGCCCCAAATTTAAATACTAATATTTAAATATAATATTTGATAATAAAATATTTAAATTTAAATATTTTTTTCTAATTTGGTGTGTCCATCCCTTCATTCATTTACAAAATGGTAATGCACCGTATAATTCTAAAGTTAGGGAATGAGTATCTCTGATTTTTCAAAATGAAGGCAGCACACTGTCGTATGTTCTGTACAGAAATGTAACAGACATTTTTTTATTGCATGTAATTAGGGATTTCACATGTTGGTTCTTTTCATCTTTATAACATATTTGTAAAGCAGATATTTAACTTCTACTTCGCAGATAAGGAAAATAAAGTTTAGAGAGTTGACTTGCCAAAGGTTGTCAGGCTAGTTCAGTGGTAAAGCTGTGATAAAACACAGCACAGTAACTGACTCCACTTTTCCTTCATGTATGAGTTTAAATAGAACATCATAATGGCTAGCCACCAGACAGAGCAAAGGCAAGACGGCATTGAATTTAATTTCCAGAAGTCACGTATTAACAGAATATTTTGTTGTATGCTAAACTTTGGTATATCTGCAATGTGGTGCCACTGTTTGACTAGAAAATTTTAAAGAAGTAAAAATCACTACAGATTAGCAATCAAGAGGTATAGAAATCTGTGTTCTTGCTTTGTTCTTCTTGTGTACAGAACTTTCCCCAACTTCCTGGAAAAAATAGATTTCATTTGAACATTAATTCCATTTGATCCTAATGTCTTGTGTTTTCAGAATTATATCATCCACCTAAATGTGCTCCAGTTCATTCTCCTATAGATAAATGATTGCATCAATCAATCAATAAATAAATGGGAGAAAAAGGACAAATCTCTTGTGCAGAATTACGAATAATTTATGTAGTTTGTCCTCCAGGCATTGGATCGTAACTGCTCATCCTTAATTGTGGGCTGTGCCTAGTGACATCCTTCTAAAGAATACAGTATGTAAAGGGGAAAAACTAAGTGTACATTGCACAGAACGAACTCAGTCAGGTGAGAGAGGTTAACAACAACAGATGACATGTTGTGATGAAAATGGCAGCGTGTCTCTGCAGTCTTCCTCTCCCCAATCTCCCAGAACGTGTTTGATTTGTTGACTTGTCATATGGACAGCAGTCCATTAAGTCCCGACCCTCTGAAATCATGCTTTCACTGCAGTAGGCTACACAGACCCACAGACTTTTTTTATAACAAACTTTTGATGTTATAATAGTTTTAGATTTACAGAAAAACCACCATACAGCGTTCCCATACTCTCCACACCCAGCCTCTCCTATTAATAACATCTTATATTCACGTGGCGCATTTGCTAAGATTAATGACTAATAGTGATATTTTTTATTAACTAAAGTGCAAACTTTTATTCAGTTGTCTTAGTTTTTACTTGATGTCCTTTTCTGTTTTTATTCAAGATGTAACATTACATTTAGGTTTCATGTCTCTTGTCTACAATATCTCACACGTCTCTTGTTTTTACTGACCTTGATAGTTCTGAGGAGTACTTGTTAGGTATTTTGTAGAATGTTTTTGCAATTGGGATTTGTCTGATGTTTTTTCTCAGGATAGACTGAGGATATCTATGGTTTATAGACGACAGTCTTTTTTTAGTTCAATGTCAAAACCAAAGTCTAAGAAAAGCATGTGAGAAATCTGTGTTATTGCTTTGCTCTTATAAACAGACCTGCCCCCCATTTCCTGCAAAAAACAGGTTTCATTTTATTACTAAGCTCCATTTGATCCTAATATCTTTTTGTATAAGCATATAGCTCATAATTACATCATTAGAGCTTCAAATGATATTCTCTTCTTGGATTTAAATAGACTATTAAGGTAATTAAACAGTAAAATCAGGTATTTTCATGAAGATAAAAAAACAACTGACCATTTGTAGAGTTCCTTTTGAAGTGTAATAGTGTGGCTTGCTCATTAATCATGAAAATATTTGATGAATGCAGAATTTACAGGGGTAGTTTTAATCATTATCTTTGACATAAATGGATTAGTTCATATTTCTCCCTTACTGAATTTGTATGGTAACATCAAGAAAGAACTGCCTTTTTGTTTGTTAAATTCAGATAGTCTGACAGAAACCATTCATTTTGTTACTGCTTTTTTGGTATAAGCTCAATATTTATAGCTTGCTTGCATGAGCATATAGTATATGGTCTTAATACTGCAGGTCTTAATATATAGAGAATGTGCCTTAATTTTTTAGTATACCATTGACAAATTTTAAAACATTTGTCTATAGAAAATGTCATTTTTTCCTTAGATGTTCTTTCATAGACAATAATACATTCAACACGTAGCACAAAGAAGAATAACAGGGAAAAATAGCAAGTAAATGCCTGATTAGTTCTATTAGTTCCATCCCCAAATCTGGTAGGCAGTGTCAGTTGTCATTATAAGTCATCTGGTCCCTGTTCCCATACATTATGCACACTGAGGGCCAAGGAATCTCTTGATTGTTCCTCATACTCTAGCCCTGCTTCACACACAGGTAAGAAAAATATTTGTTATTCCTTAGATATGACTTGTGAATCATACTGAAGACCCTAAGAAGCACACTGATGGACAACTCTCTGAGTGTCAAAATATAAAGTGGTTTTTTTTGCAGTTTTTATTCTACATCAAGAATTAAAAGTTGGGGAATTTCAATTTCAATTCTAGTCAGAATTAATCTAATTTAAATTTTGAATGACAGCACTTCATTTCAGACAAACTTGGCTTCTCTTTCCCCTCTCATTTCCCTGAACACTGCATCCAAGTTCTTTAGATTGTACTGAGGACAGGTGAAAAGGAGAGGGGCATTGGGCTACCTGCCATTCAGTGGTCTTTGAAATAGTCATTGATTCATTTGTTTCTTTGTCAAAGATCCACCCAGTTAATTGCTGAGACAGTATGTTCCCAGCTACCATATCTCTTAATGTCCACTGACTTCCTCACTCATCTCCCGCTAGAATTGAAGTCATGGGAAACTTTGTTTCAGAAATGCTCTAATCACCTCACAGCTCTTTCCTTCTCTAAAGTCAGAGAAATTCTACTCTAGGTGGACACTCCATTCTTTTGGAACCTCTCTTCACTACATTCTCCCAAGGACTTTAGTTTTTATTTGTTTAGAAATCAGAAAGCCTCCTCCCTTACTGTTTTTGTCCTGGTAAAGTTAGGAATTCTTTCTCATATTTCCCTCCTCCCCAGCATGACCCTATCCCTACCTTTATACTGTTCAAGATTCATTTCGGGAGATCAATCAGCATTTCTTCCTCTACTTTTCTGCTCCCCAGAAGAATTGCACTATAAACCCTTCTGGATTGGAGAAGACTGGGTCCCTAGGAGGAAAGAATGTAATTATGTACAGTAGTCATTTCCCATTCCACCCAAGGAACCTGTGGCCACTTTCTCAGGTATTCACACCCCATTGAAAGGGAATACTCAAACCTTTCTAAGACTGTTGAATAGAAGATTCATTTTAATGTACTGGGACCTGAAAGTAAATTATGCCCCATTTATTAGAATAGGAATTAATAGGAACCAGGAAGTAAAGACGGCATTGCCCCAGGTTCACCTACAGTATTCTACTAGTTTCACAGACACATTTTACGTTCTTTTACCCAGTTCTAGGAAGTATAACAGAAATGGGTATATTAAAGTGGCAGAATCCACATATTGATTTTTCCCATATAGAGCAAGATCACCCAGAGCAGAAAAATACAAATAGAAGATCCTGAATTCTCCCGTAGGCTAGGAGAAGAAAAGTCTGGATGGCAGGGACAGAGAATAGGAATAAATAACAGGCTATAATTACATACAGTTCAGAATCCTGGGGGAGTTGTTAAAAATGCAAGTTCCCACAGGTTATTTCTAGAGTTTCTGATTAAATGGAGTGGGATAACACCTGGGAACCTGCATATTAAAAGCTGTGCAAATGACTGTTAGACACTCTGGCCTTAAGAATCCTTTGTCTCTTGTTGGCGTCTAGGGTGAGGTAATAAAGGCTTCCTACAGCAATTTGATGTAGAGAAGACTTCACTTTTCAGGAGGTCAGGTATGTGGACTGAGAAACTCACTCACGCTCAGCCCATCCCCCGCTGTGAAATGGGACAGGGCACCCTGATGGTAACCACCCCACCATGCCCCATCCTCAGAAAAATTAGAGTCCAATAGTTTACACAGATTACATGTCAGCTAGATTAAATCAAGACACCAAATTCTGAATAAGGAAAATAAAAGCTCTTTTAAGAAGTTTATAAAGTAAACTCCACAGACATGTTTAATACTTCATTTTAACTTTGACTTTTACTTCACTGAAGATATTACCCAGAGCTTCCCGGATTGGAAAAATGTAGACGCAGTAATAAATCACT
Source organism: Solenodon paradoxus (assembly GCA_004363575.1). Lineage (NCBI taxonomy): Eukaryota > Metazoa > Chordata > Mammalia > Eulipotyphla > Solenodontidae > Solenodon > Solenodon paradoxus. Next base: position 82,378 of record RJWH01002951.1, read on the forward strand.
TCACCTGTGAAAAAGAGCCAAGATATCATCTGATATTAAGAAAGATTATCTTGGACATGGTTCAGTTTTGGCCTCTATTGGATGTATTAAACTTTTTTACTTACACATTTACTGAATTGGGATGGAATTGTGTTTTTCCTCAAAAAGTTGACATTCATGTGTGAAGTTTACAGAAAATGAGTTTTACTCTTCTCTTTAACTGTCTTAAAGTAATTCAGCTTAAATATGACAAGAAGTGGTGGAATCTAGAGAAATAAGCTACATTGAGAGAATGTCAACCTAAAATTTATTTCTACTGAGACATGACTGAGAATCTTAAATTTCTTCCTGTAAAGTTACTTTACTCATGTCTTTGCTTTTTGTTTTCTAGTTCTGCTTTCTTATACTTTCCTAATAGAAGGCACACACTTTTTAACTTATCTTAGAAGTGTATATAAATAATACACAGGAATTTTTCAATTCAAATGACACAAAGAATATAGCATAAAAAGTAAAAATCTACCTAGCCTCCAGCCAACTCTACACTTTTGTAGTTAGCTAATTGAAACTGATTGAAACTATCTTTACAAGTATTCTATTTCTCATGGTATCGTTAACAAATAAATGATAGATGCACCTTTGTAACCTCTTTTTACTTAGAGAAATAGAATCGATATATTATTCCACGCCAGTGCATTCTCCCTGCAATGATTGAGAACCATAACAAAGTATGGATTCTACCAATATTTAACCTTTTTTTGTATTAGGTTGTCTTTATTTATTAATTAAGCTGCCCTGAATTGAGTACACTTTGATATAGCTCCTGACTCATTCTCTGTTATCATATTTTGCCCCTAAAAACAGAATTGCTGGGTCAAAAACATATGCATTTTATATTTTGATAGGTACTGTCCTCCAGAAAGTTTACCATTTATACAATATCCATAAGAGTTCTAGTTCTAATTTGTTGTCCTAATCTAGATAAATCCAGTCTTTTCAGTTGTTCACATTTGATTGAGAAAAATATATTATCCTAATTTTGTTATATTTTTTCTAATTGGCTGTGAATTTTAAGATTTTTTTCCCCTACATGCAATCGAATCTTGCAGTTTACCCACTGAATTTCTTAATTCATTATGCTGCAATTGTTATTTGAGTCACATCTACATTAAGTGTAAACCCCAAAAAGCAATGTTGCAAATTTTCTTTAGTTATATACATTTTTAAATAAAGAGAAATAACTTTTCATTTCATTTACCACATAGTTGTCATTTCCAGTACTCTTGATTCCTTCCTGAAGATAATAGTTTGCACCTGCAAAGTGACCCAAGAAATTCATTTAGCAAGTCTTCTAATACAGGACTCCTGTCTATGAATTATTTTAGATACACTTCATCTGAAACTAACTTTATTTCACCTTTATCCTTGAGGAATAATCTGCTCCATATAGAATTCTGATTTGATGGTTGTTTTATCTACCGTTTAAAAATAATGTTCCATTTTCTTCTGATTTTCATAGCTTGTTGAGAAGTCAGCTATAATCCAAACCACTGGGTTTTTTCTTTTTGTTTTTATCTAAGTGTCATCAATATTTCCTTTATATGTCTCCAGCAGTTTGATCATAATTTTTATAGTTGTATGGTTTGTATTTTTCCAGTTTAAGATTTGTTGGGTTTTCTTGCACTCTAAAATTTTGTTTGTATTGCCAAGTGTGGTGAATGTTGAAATAAAATTTCTTCCTCATTATCTCTCACTTTTCCTTTTCAGAGTCATATATCATGTATATTTGCCCTTAGACTTCTAAAATTTTGTTCATTTAATTTCACTTTTTAAAATTTTTCTCCTTTTTAGATTGGCTAACTTCTATTATTTTCAAATGTATTGAGTCTGTCCTCTGGCATTTCCATTCTGCTGTCTAGTCCAAAGGGGACATTTAAAATTTTCAGTTATTATATTTTTCATTCCAGAATTTCCATTGGGCGTATTTCTTAGAGCTCTTATTTCTCTGAGATTTCCTATCATTTCATTAAGAACAAATATGTAACAAATACTTTAAAATATTTTTTGCTTACTCCTAAATCTCAATCTCTATTTGTCTTTTCTCCTAAGAATAAAACATGTTTACATGTCGAGTGATTTTGAAGTATGTCCTGATTGTGAATGTGATATTCTTCTGAAGAGTATTATTGATATTTTTTTAATTGTTTTAATACGAAGTTAAAGTGATTTGATTCCAACTGTAAATTTATTCTCTTGGGCACCAGTTCAAATCTCTGATCAGATCTTTCAGCCTTCTGTGGACTGTTTGGAAACTACTGTAGGCATTTGTCATATAAGCAGCAGCCAAAAATATAGGTAGAATTTATTCACAGAAATTGAAATATAATTTTCTTTCCATTCTGAAAGCGTGCCATTCATTTTTTAGTAGCTATGGTTGCTCCAAGTTCTGTCCTCTAGTTCTTTATAACAGTAACATTTTGTGTTTTCTATTAGACTTTTATCTGCTTCCCAGGGTTTAAACTGGGTCTCCCAACAGCTTAAAAGACTTTTGGTAAAAAGAAATACATGTAATGGCATTTGTTCTTCAAATGGTCAGCTGTGCTCTGGAATTGGCCTGTTTCTGTTGCTTTCTAGAACCTTCACTAGAAAAAAGATTTTTCATGTTTTTAATCCAGAGTATAATACTTTCTCTATAGGAAGATCAGTTGGGTAAAAGATTAGTCTCTACCAGAAGCAGAACTCTCCAAAGTTGTTTTGTTTTGTTTTTATAAATTCAAATCATGTCATTTTCTACTTGAAGTTTATATAATGGCATTGCCTTTTACTCTTTTCATGTGCCTATTCATCATTCGTATATCCTCTTCAGAAAAATGTCTCTCCAATTTCTCTTTCCATTTTTTGATTGGATTGCTTGTTTTTCTGTTATTGAGATTTGAGTTCTTTGTATATTTTAGTTATTAACCCCTTGTTAGAAGTATGAAATGCACATCTTCTTCCAGTGAGTAGGTTGTCTTTTTGTTTCGGTGATGTTTTCTTTCTCTGTGAAGATGCTTTTTAATTTGATGTAGTCCCAATTGTTCATTTTTCTTTCTGTTCTCCTTGATGATGGAGTTGAGCCCCCAAGATGTTTCAAAGGCTAATGTCATGGAATGTCTTTCCTAAGCTGTCTTCCAAGAATTTTATTGATTCTGGTCTTATGTCCAAGTCTCTAGTCCATTTTGAGTTATTTTTTGTAGATGGTGTTAGAGAGTGATCTAACTTCCTTCTTTTGCATGTGGCTGTCCAGTAATTCCAAAAACATTTAATGAACACTTTCCTTTCTCCATCAAATGCTTTTGGCTCCTTTGTTGTAGATTAGCCAACTTTATGTAAGTGAATCAGTTTCTGGTGATTTAGCTCTATCCCACTGATCTGTGCCTGTATTATTATTCCAGTACCATACAGTTTTGTTCACTATCACTGTATAGTATATATACTAGCTCAATGTGTGGAGTGTAATCACTCCATATGCATTCTTTTTTTCTCAAAATAGCTTTACTATTTGGGGCCTTTTATTGTTCCATACAAATTTTAAGATTTTTTTGTTCTGTTTCCTAGAAATAAGCATGTGGGATTTAAATGGGGATTGCATTATATTTGTATATTGCTTTAGGTAAGGCAACCATTTAACGAGGTTGATTTTCCCCAACCATGAGCAGGGGATGTATTTCCATATCTTAGTATCCTCTTCTCATTTAAGAAGAACTCGTTGTTTTCATTATATGGGTCTTCCAACAACTTTGTTAAGCATATTACAAGATATTTGATTCTTTTTACTTCTATTTTAAATGGCGTGATTTTAATTTCATTTTCTTCTGGTGTGTTTTTGTGTATTATAATGCAACATTTTTTTTTTTTTTTTGGCATTGATTTGCAGCCTGCCATTTTACTGTTTTTGTTGATTAGTTCTAGTTGTTTTTTTGACAGAGTTTTTAGGGTCCTCAACATATGTAACTATGTTGTCCGCAAATAATGACAGTTTTACTTCCTCCTTTTCAATTCGGATTTCTTTTTCTTGCCTAGATGCTCTAAGATCTCCAGTATGATGACAAAAGCAGTCGTGAGTGGACAGCCTTGCCTTATTCTTGAACTTAGAGGAAATGCTTTCATTTTTTTTTGTCATTTACTATGATGTTGTCTATGGCTTTTTCAAATATGGCCTTTATTACGTTGAAATATGTACCTTCGATTCCCATTTTATGCAGGGTTTTTCTCATAAATGTGTGTTCAATCTTGTCAGAAGCTTTCTTTGTGTCTATTGATATGATCATTTTGTTCTCCTTGCTCTTGTTGACTTGATGTATTACATTAATAGATTTGCATATGTTGACTCATCCTTGCATCCCTGGGATATATTCTACTTGGTCATGATGGGTGATCTTTTGAATTCGGTTTGCTAATTGCTAGATTGTTGGATTGTCAGTTTGCTAATATTTTGTTGAGAATTTTTGCATCTATGTTCATTAAAGGTATTAGTCTGTATTTTTTTCTTGATATTTCTATCAGCTTTTGGTATTAGTATGATGTTAGCCTCATAAAAAGTATTTAGGAGTGCTCCTTGTACTTCAGTACTTTGAAAGATTTTGAGAAGGATAGGTATGAATTCCTTTCTTTGGTTTGGTAAAACTCATTATAAAAGCCATCTGGTCCTGAGCTTTAATTTTTAGGAACACTTTTGACTACCTCTTCAATTTCTTTGATTGTGATTGTTCAGTTCAGGTTTTCCTATTCTTCCAGGTTCAATCTTAGTAGACTCTATTTTTCTAGAAATATGTTCATGTCCTCAAGTTTGTCTACTTTGTTGGCATAGTGCTGTGAATAGTAGTCTCTTAGGATGTTTTGTATTTCTGAGGTATCTGTTGTAACTTCTCCCCTTTTAATTTGATTGTAGTTGTGAGAATTTTCTCTATTTTTTCTTTGTGAGCATAGTCATTGGTTTGTCAATTTTATTTTTTCAAATAACCAATTTTTGGTTTTATTGATCTTCTGGACTGTCTTTTTGTTTTCTATTTCATTTATTTCTGTTCGAATGATTATTTCCTTTCTTCTACTTATTTTGACTTTGTTCTTCTTTCTATAATTGTTTTAAATGCAGGGTTAGATTGTTTGTGATTTTTCTTATTTCTTGAGGAAGGCCTGGATTGCAATGAACTTCCCTCTTAGTACTGCCTTTACTGCATCTGATAGACTCTGGTAGTTAATGTCTTCATTCTCATTTGGTTGATCTACCCGTTGCTGTAAGTCTTGAAGTCTCCCACTATTAATTATTGTGTTGCTATCCATGTCTCTCATCAGTTCTAACATAGTTAACTTGTTTAATATATTTTGCTGCTCCTTCACGTTGTGCAGGTATGTTAATAAGCATTATATATTCTTGCTGGATTTACCCCTGAATCACATAATATCCATCTCTTTTTTTTGTTATGTTTTTCTATCAGAAGTCTGTTTTATCCAATGTAAGTATAGCTGTTCCTGTTTGTTTTTGCTTGTTTGTTTTTGTAATTTGACTGTAGAATTGCCTTCTAGCCACTGTCTTTGAGTTTACTGTCAATTGGATCTCATTTGTATATCTTCCCCAGATTGATTTCTAAATGCTTCAGGCATACCAGCTTTGCTATCTCTTATTTTCTATGACATGAATAGGAGTTTTTTTTAAGTTAAGAGAGATAAGAGTGCAGCATTTAGTCAACCAGTTTCCTTTGACTAGAAATTTACAATTTAAAACATCAGAATAAAAACACCAAATACATACTTATGAAGATGATTTTATTGAATTACAGGGCAGGATATGTAAAAACCAAACATTTGAGTAAAATTTAGTCATTTATTCAAAAACTAGAAGCTTAAAATATTAAAAGTCCATTTAAAATAAGTAAACTATTAACCATTTATTTATTATTTAAAATCTTTAAGATTAAGGCAAATATTTACTTATGTACTGAATTCCCAAATAAGTAAAAAGAATACTCACTCAAAGTTTGTAATCAGTTAAAAAAGTTAAAGTTCTTAATTAAAGAAAATCTATTGTATATTAAGGACAGACAGCACACACTTAACATCAGTTCCCTTTTCCCATTTTATAATAAAGAATCACATACTCTTACCTCTTCTAAGAAAGCATATGAAAATTCCATACATAAAAAGCCTTAAAGTCTAATTTGCCCTATTATTATCTGATCATAAAGTTCTGTGGTCAACGGAACATAAGATTTTTTCAAAGTATCCATGAAGTAAAGTGGATCAGAAGTTTTCAATGGATTAAATCCTTCTTCCACCACCTGAAACTTCTGTAGTTTGAATGTCCCTGTCATTTCCATCTTTTCCTATAAAGAAATCACCAGGATTAGTGAAACAATTTATTACCTATAATATATAAATTATATATCTAAGAATATAGACTATAATATTTAATTATAACATTTATAGTCAATAACCATCTCTATATTAATTATATTAATTTATCATTAGAAATAAAAATGCCCTTGAGAATATTTAAATCTTTAGCTTGGTTTACTAGTGATATTTATTTAATATATGAGTTAGGAATATAGTTAATAACTGATCACAAATATGTATAAAACACATAGGCTTATTCTCAATTCAATGCCAATACAATATTAATACAGAAAAAGTTATTAGAAGTCAAAAAGAGAAAAGCTATAAAAGAGCAATATATTCCATAAGGTAGAATATTAAAGGAACCAGAGATGTAAATAATGCTCTAAAACTTGGATTCCTGCTGAGATTCCTGTGGTAACTCAGTGAATTTCCACAGTCCCCACAGGATACTTTCGATTTTCAAAGTAAACCTTGTGACATCTTTTGGTCACCACTTGCAACCTATTAGCTCAAGGTAGTTCACAGTTTTAACATTTAGTTTGAGACACAATCTTTTCAATGATGTCATTTTTTTTTTTTTGCAGACAGAAATGAAGGTGAGCTGAGGTAGGCAGACAGGAAGAGAGAGAAAAGAGGAAGCATTTTATTTGTAGTTAGGTGTTCATCTTGGTTGTTTTCCTTTGCCCCAGGACATAAACTTCCATGCATGGGATATATGTGAACTTTGCTCATCTGGAGGGACAAACCTAACTGGGGCTCCACTAGGGAGTGCCGAATAGTGTCGTATCTTTACAAAACAGTGTTCAGTGGCTGCTGGAATTAAAAGCAAGTACAACCAAAACCCAGCATGGCTGTATCTAGTCCAACGTGATTCCAACGTTTGCAGAGTTTAGCAAAGGCCAAAGTACATCTCCTTAATTTTCGTGGTTATTAAAAAATGAAACAAAAGTGCCTTTTCTTTCAATTCATATCCATTATTTTTACAAAGGGCAACAAATCTGTTAAACTATCTTTACTCATTTGTTCTGACCTACCTAACTACTTAATAAATTGTACGCTTAGATAATTGTTCTGATTTGAGTGCCATAAAAAATTAGAGACACTAAAGATGCCATGAATTTTGAAAATTTAAGAATCTCTGCTTTAAGGGATTTGTGGAAGAATCAGGTGTGGAAAAGAAACCTTGATTTAAATAAGAGATTCCAAAGATAATTTGATCATTTTTATTTGTCTATCTGGACCAATTTAAGAGTCAAATTCTCTTTGAACTTCCTTCCCTGAACTCGTCCCTTCCTTCTCTTCCCTCTCCTCTACTCCAAAAATACTGTCATCACAGAATTAGATATGACTATGTGCGAACACATGCTCTTTTTATCATTCTTACAAAATTAGAAGTTCACTATCTTTATACAATTTGATATTCTGCCTTAAAAGAAAACAATACCATACCAGATATATTTCCCCAGGTCAGTCAATTTTCACCAAAACAGACTTTTCATAAGATCTCTTCTAATCATAAAATTATTTTTATTCTTGAACTTAGAGAATATCAATTTTTTTACTACCATAGATAATACTTGGAAAAACATGAATAATACTTCATATATATAATGTCTGTGCATCTTTGATTATTTCCTAAAGATAATCCTGGAAATGAAATGACTAAATCAAAAAACATGTCACTTCTAAGAGTCTTATCACATATTACAAAATTCTGTTCTAAAGAGGTTTAGAAAACATTTTTTGTTTCCACAAGCAGAAAGGACCAAGTTAATTTTAACCTAGCCACACTGAATATTATTACATTTACATGTTTTTTTGATAAATTAGTTATAAATTTTTAAATTGTGTTGCATATATTTTAATAAAGACAGCTGTGTTATTTATTCACTCAGAAGTAGCATACTTTGCATTGCTTATATCAGATCATTTATTATAATTTGCTTATGAAATAAATTTGGGTTGTCAGCTAAGTGTCTTGCATTGCACTAACTATAGAAAATACCATAATAAACATAATAATCATGACCCATTTTCTTTCAAGTGTTCAATGATACTAAAGTATTTTCTAAATCTGTATAAAACTGATTTAGTCTTCTAAAGTAGCTTTATGCCAAAACATTTCTTCTGCTTAAAATTCTTCTGAATTTTAAGTTGTCATAGGGAGAAAGGGTTTAATATATTATTTGATATATTGTCTCTATTCCCATCAAAATATATTATTTCTGGGGCAGGAGGAACTGGGTACAGTTATAAAAGAGCAATATGAGGGATTTTGTGGTGTGAAAATTGTTCCCGTGTGACTGTGTTTATTGCTACATAGGCAATAAAAGAATATAGGACTTAATACAGACAAATCAGTAAAAATGAAAAAGGAAATTTTAATAAGAATAGGAAGATTTTATCAATGTCAAAATCCTGGTTGTGACAGTTTTGTGAAATGTTACCTCTGGGGGAAATTTAATAAAGGTTACACAGTGTATCTCTATTATTTCATACAACATTATGCAAATCCACAAGTACCTCAATAAAAAGTTCAATTAAAATGTTATTTCTTCTCATATTTACTTACCTTTAGTCCTGCAGAGGACTGTTATGAAAATAATTTGACAATAATATAGCCGCTCTTAAAAATAAAAAATATGCAAATGAAATATATACATATATATGAATTTACATTCATATATATACACACATATAAATATACATGTGTGTATATATAGAGATATCTATATCTACCATCAAATTACCTGTCCTGTTAGCAAAACAGTGACTTGGTCATGAGGATTGCTCAGCAAATGCTTTGAAACTGAATAGTGGTATAATCTATTATTCCATTAGAGACCTATTTCAGGTAACAAAATTACCTGGATTCTTAAAAACCGTGGGCAGGCATAAGCTGGGAGAAATGACACAATTTGTTCATAAACTTTTTCCAAGTCTAAAGACTTATTTGGTTTTAAAATAATAGAAGCCATTCCTGCTTTTCCTTCATAATCTGAGAGAGAAAAAAAGTTTGAAATAGTCAATTTTATAAATACTAGATGAATCTAAAAATAATCCTTTTCATTACATATTCATTATTATAATTGGTACAGTTGAAAATGGAGATATGAAGCCTATTGCATTAATAACAATTCAACAGTAGCATGAGTGAATGGGCCTCTCTCTTCCTATATGATTTACTCCCTAGAACTAACAGGAAAGGGAAGGGCAGAATACCTAGTTGTCCACACTACAGAAATGAAACAAGCGAAATGGAAAAGCCATTTTTACATCCTACTGTTATTAATATAAAATATTAAGAAAGGAAACATTTATTTGAAGCAAATATATTTCAGAGAAATGCCCACATAGGGGACGAAGGCAAAAAATAAACGGCACATTTTAAAGTTAACAAACTGAGAACTGAATTTCCTCCTTATTCTACAGATCACTTACTGATTATCATGCTACCTATGGATTTTTCCAAGGGATCAGAATCTCTTGCAGCACTTCTCTAGTGCCAGGACTGTCTATTCAACAGCCCCTTCTGGTGGTCTCTTATCCTACCCCTCCTTGTCCTCTGCATCTACAAATATTCACTGGAAAATATTGTTAACAATTATTGTTAAAAAACAAAAACAGTGGAGGGGAATGACTGCCCTGTGACTTCAAGTTAGTCACTTTTCTTTTCCACTTTTACCAACATGAAACAATCATTATATGCATGCTTATAAAGATAAATGAGGTCATGCAGATCTTAAAATATTTTTAGATTAAGATTAAACTTAACTACAAGTCAGTGTTATTAAACAGTTAAACTAGAATACATTCACAGTGACGTGTGTAAACTCTCATCATACAGAGGAAAATAATAGACTAATGAAAAGTGGTAATTATTTTTAAGCTGTGAAGTATTGAGTAGAGTTTTCAAGAATAGCTTTAAAATACAAATATACATTAAAATCAGTCAGAATTTTTCCCTGATGTGACTACAAGGTTTGGGAGTTTGTTCTAGGGTATTACTAAGATAAGACAAAGATATTTATTTTAATATATAAAAAATAAAACATTGAATTAGTAAGACTGTTACAACAGCAGGAACAGTAGCACATTCTATTCGGAGAATTCTTCCAAAACTGGAAATATATTCGTACCTGGCACGGCCACACCATAGACATTCGTTTCCTGTATGAAATCCAACTTTCCAATAACATCAGCAACCTCTGTGGTTGCAACATTTTCCCCTTTCCATCTAAGTAAAAAACAAGTTCCAGTTAGTGTGCCTATGCTCAAAGAGGTACCCAGTTTTCCTGCATTGCATTGGCTCTGTGCAAGCACCTAATAACCAAAATAATGCCAATTTTAAAAATGAAAGGCATTTCTAAGGAAGCACTGGTTGGTAAGTGAAAAATGTCAGCATCTGTTTTTCGTTAAAATTACTTAGTTCTCACTGGTATAAAATTCTTATTGTTAATTTTTCATGTCATAAAATAAAATAATGATAAATTCCTCTTTATTTTATAATACAATAACAGTCAAGTACAAACATTATTTCTAATGAAAGAAATAAAAAGCTGAAAAGAAAGTTACCAGTTATTTTCAGTGTACTGATCCTTTTAAACATTTATGTATTAACTCCATTGGCTCTTTTAATGTATTTACAAATAAATCTTTTAATGAAAATAATTTTATATAAAATGAGTCTATAGCAAGATACAGGAAGGTGAAGTACAGAGTATCATTCATTTATTCATTCCAATATTTTCTGAATGCTCTTCACTCTTCCGTAGTCATTGACTAGTAAAGCAAAACAATTTCGTAAACCTAAAATAATCTTAAACATTTTAAAAAAGACATATGAGTAAGAAAAAATTTGCCGTTTCGTTATTTTTATTATTAGGTCAACAGTTAGATGATGCATGGCCCAACTGGTTTTCGGTTTTAATTCTGCCCTTTGGATTCCATGTTTGCCTTCCTGTTTTATAGTCTGAAAAAAAGGCACTTGCTTATTTGAAACAAACTGATTAATGAAAATAATTTAAAAATTGACAACAAACTATCACTAGAAACACATAATTAATGAATTTATAAATGGGGAGGCATTATAGACATAAAAGGGCTCAGTCGGCCAGAAGGCTGAAGAGCACGTGTTCTGCAAGGTTTCTCTGGAGTCTGTCTGAGTCTGGCTCATAATCACAGAGTAAGTGGCATCACCGACAGAACGTACCTGAACGTGTCTCCAATGCGGTCCCAAAAATAAAGGAAATTCTGATCCTCGACCATTAAATCTCCTGTGTTAAAGTAAACATCTCCTTTCTTAAAAACATCACAAAGCAATTTCTTTTCTGTGTGCTTCTTATTCCCAGCATAACCAAAGAAGGGATTCTTTTTAGTCACTTGAGAGATAAGAAGCCCAGGTTCTCCTGGGAAAGACATACAATAGTCAGTTTGAACTAAGATTGTACACCATACATGTGCCTACACTCTAACCGTACAACCTGTGCTATTCAGCTTTCTTTCCTCTGAACCTATTTTCACTACAGTTGATATTATATATTGATATTATATTTGATATTATCTACACCAGGCGCTGATACTCTTTCATTTTGTATAATACTCTCTCCAATTTAATTAATGTGTTATTCAATGTTTAAGAAATGATTCATTCTTCTGAATTACCATTCTGCGAATACTTGACAAAAGGAAATGCAACATGAAATTTATTAGTTTTACTTATATCTAAATACATGAGCTGAAATAATTTTCCAATCAGATTTATTCAAATTAAGCAAAATTTTGCCATACTATCTGCAAGATAGAAAGGTCCTTCTAAGAGAAGACAGAAAAGAAGACAAGGGGAGCAGTAATCACGGCCCAAGAAAGTTTCGAGCCCTGTTGACTTGCTTTGTCCCCTGTCAAGAGAGAAATAGCCACCAGATGCCTTAGGTGGAGCTGAATTTTAGCAAATTGAAAAGCAATTTATATCATTTTAACACTGGGCATTCAACCTTCATTGCCTTAACTCCTGTATATTCTGGCTTCCAAAGACAGACATAGTGGCCAAAACAAGTTTGCTTTGCTATAGCAGTGGCTCCTCATTGTGCCTGTTACCAACACCATCTTTATCATCATCATACCATTCTATCATTGTTATATTAACTGAGCTCTTTCTGGGTACCTGTCACTATTCTAAGTACTTTACATATGTATTCCATTTGATCTTCATCACAAACCTGTTAGACAAGCCTTGATAAGTTCATCTTACAGAAGGAAAAACTGAGAAAGAAAAAGCAATTTGTCTAATGTCATACAGCTGCCAGATGTTAGAATCAGACTTCTGGTGAGTTTTTTTGTTTGTTTGTTTGTTTTATTTGTTATTAACTGTGTTTATCTGATTCCAAAGTTTCCCCTTCATTACATTTTTCATAGATCTTCATTTCTACATTTCAGAATTTTCCAAACCTTTAATACTTCCCCGAAAATTGATGTTCTTTGTTTTTATTCTCCAGGACTCAGGTGACAGTTTCTTCCCTGGACTAATTATTGAAAATGCTTAAAATGGTCATAGTGTATTCATATTGATCACTTCTGGACATCACTTATGCTGTGAAGACACAGTGCTTCAGTGAGGAAAATACTGAGTAACCCATAATGAGAATTGCAAAATAGTAAAGCAGATATTTGGAGTCGGTCTACTCTTTACAAAAACCTGAGGTCACATAAGCAGTTCTGGGATTCAAGTTCCAGTGTCAGATATTATTATAATGTTAATAAATAAAACACATTAGAAAAGTGTGTCTATTTTTCTTCGCGATCTCTTGAGAAATCGTTTTTCTTGTGGACACTATTGATCGGTTCAATTAGGGAAAGATATTTAGTAAATGCCCTTATGCTTGAAATTCAGAGGCTAGAGAAAAGTACTTTCTAGTATGAGGTTTACATATTTTGCAATATGTCAGCTACCAGAAAGTAAAATAAAAACAAGTTGAAACCTTCATCTCTACATCTGAAGTAAAGATTTGAAGCAAATAAGCTCTGAAATGTAGTTCACATACATTCTGAGTCAGAAAAAGTAATTTTAGCCTGATTTGTTCAGACTAGACCTCTAAACAATTCTGAGTGTACGTCTCTACCTTTAATTTTCTAGATGGAGTATACCTCACATCAGAAAATTAATTGGGGTAGTTACTTTCATTAAAATCTCTACCCAGGAAAGATGAGAAAGTCTACTTGGTGAAAGAGGGAGATGACAAGAGGATGAAGTCACCTCCAGAGCTCCACAGGACTCTGCACACATGATCTCATTTCATTGTCAGCAATAACCTCATGAAATAAATTTTGTCACCTTCACTCTACATATGAAGAAAACAAGACTCAGATAGGTTGAATGACCTGACCAAGAGTGTAGTTTCTAAGTTCCCAACACCATATTTAAATCTAAGGTTACCTGACTTTCCACTATACCTAGAATGATAAATTACATCCTTTATTTTTAGGTTTTATTTTGGTGACATGGAACATTAGACATATGCCACTGTTACAAACTAGAAGAAGTAGATTAAGAAAAATATGCACTTTTATATTTTAGTAATTTACAATCTGAGCAACCTATTGTAAAATCTTATGTTTAGATCATACTACCTGCGTTGAAATCCCAAATAAGTCACATTCCATATTAGGCATAATCATTTTTTCTTGACAAAATTTAGTAGTAATTAAGTCAAATTTCAGAAACTTTGCCTGAGGAGATATCTTCAAATACAAGAATCTTACCATTTTTCACATGACTGCACCAGCCCCGTTCATTTCTAATAGGCTCATCTTTCTGAAAATCATACCGTATCAAGTCATACGTGAAAAAAAGCTGCAAAAAAAAAAAAAAAAATCAAACAAAAACAAGCATTTAGTTATTTGTGCAGTGACATCTATTGGTAGTAGATTTTCAGCTTAGTCCATTGAAATAAAGAATTAGGATATGGATTTATTAAAATAAGTAAATTTTACTGATAAAAATAAATGTTTGAAAATTAGAATTGAATATATTAGTAAACAACCTGTATGCACTTCCATTTCTTTTAGGCTACCCATCTTAGTCTTAGTAAAATATTACCAATACTGACCTAGAATGAGTGAGCAAGCATCAGCAATCCTTGTACTTGATTGCAATTTAGCTAATGAACTGCTATTCTTGCCTTCTCCTTTTTGCAAGAATTCAAAACATCCCTGAAATGCAGTGTTTTAAGAGAACTAAAATACAAACTATGTGAATGCAAGGATTTTGTTGGCTCTTTTTCTCTCATCATTCCTAGAAGAGAAACCAGGTGCCCAAAAGTATTTGACACTTACTTTGATGCCTCCCCAGGACCTTCAACTCAAAGCCCCCAAACTAGCACTTAGTATATCTGTACAATGTTATGACACAAGATGGCAAGTCTGTTGTAACGCCCTCATCACTTGGGGAAACGAGGTAACTGGACATCTCTCTTTGTCTCCAAATAGTTCCATTTCCTTTGCTCCTGTAATGTCCATAGTACCATGTCATGCATATTCACAGATCCATTAAATTATAACCCTGGGAGAGAAGGACAACTTGCTTTAACCCAAGTCCCTCACTATATATATATATATATATATATACATATTTAGCTAATGTATATGTATATATTTCCTGATCAATGAAACAATCTTATTACAATGACCTAGAAAATTATAAACTAAAATGGAGGCAATAAAATAAAATGACGAAAATAATAAGGAAGAACACATAGAAGAGAGACAGAGGGGAGAGTAAGAGAGAAGGATGAGGAAGTGAAGTGAATAGAGAACAAGTGGGAAAAATGAACAAGTTCAATGAGATAACTGTAGTATTATTTATTAACCAAATTAAACACAAACACCCCATGTTTTTATCTCAGTAAAATCAGCATTCAACTAGACTCACAACTCATTGTTTGGATTAAAATGTTAATCAGAATAACTAGCATTGACTGAATACTTACCATATGCCAGACACTGTACCTGAGTCTTGAGAACAATTGTAAATTTAATTGTTAAACACCTTATGAAGTAGAAATTAATATTTTTTAAAAAAGTTTAATTAAATAAATTTATTAAAGTAACTTTGGTTTACAATATACAGGATTCAGTGGACATCATTATAAATCAACATCTATATACATACTATATTAAATTCACTACTAAAAGTCTGGTTCCATCCTTCACCATGTAATTGAACTCACATCCAGTTTATCCTCTTCCCCTCCCCTTTTCCTTTTGGTAGCCACTAATTTGGTCTTAGAGCCTTAAAACTTTATTTTTGTTTTATTTAGTTCATAGTTTCGGTTCCTTTACTACCAATGAGTGAAATCATTTGGTATTTGTCTTCCTCTGTCTGACTTATTTCACTAAATGTAACACCTTTTAGGTCCATCCTGTCATTGCATATGGCAGGATTCTATAACTTTTTATAGTAGAGTATTATTTCATTGTGTATATACCTACCACATCTTTACTCATTGTCTGATGAGCACTTGGGCTGTTTATTTTCTTTTCTTATCTCTTTTGTTCACAATGCTACTTCATTTATTTTTTTACTATAGACATTGTGCTTCAATCTATATTTCACATCACATCCTCAAGAAATTAATATTTTAAGATAGAAGTCAATGAAAAAGGCAGCGAAGCAAAATACATTGTTATGTTAAACATAAAGCTTGTATATCAAAATGAAAGCTTGCATCTTAGTCTTTGTCTGCAAATGATGTAACAGGATACTGGCCACTTGCCCAATGACTGTGAAAAGAAAGATTCCAGAAGTTCTGGAACTGCATTTATCATTCTGGCCAACCAAGAACAGAGGCCTCTTCATTACTCATTCCTCTCCTTTCTTAACATGCTTTAATTTTTTGAAAAATGTGCCCATCAGCTGGTGACACTGGTTTCAGTGTTATTTATTTTAGATTAATTTGGAAACCATGTGGGTGAGTGAGATTCATTACACATAAAATCAATGTTCAGTATGTCTGTTATCAGATACTGAGGACTTGACAGCCAGAAACTGGATAATCTTGTAATCCAAATGATATATCTGAATATGTCACATCATCCTCTAGAACTAATCTAGATCAGAGTATTAAGATACTACAGATGTTTCGATTCTTGCCCTTGAGAGGTCCCATAAGATTACCAAAAAAAAAAGGCTTTTATAATATTATAATAAGACAAATTAAAAAAAAATAGATGTTACACTTTAAACCTTCCAAAATGCACAATGTAGGCCCATTCATAACAGCCTAGGTACATGTAACCAGAACCATGTAAGGACACATCTGTGTGGCTGATAGATCGGCCCTGGGAGTTACCACACATACCTGAATGCCTTTGCATATTCAAACTTGCAAATTTAGGAGTTGGAAAGTGAACACAAAAGTTATTTTCTCATTCATACACAAGGAGACTTTGAATTCAGAGGTAAGTGACTTGTCAAAATCACAAAGTCAAACAGTGGCAGAGCTGGGATTAGTCTCAGGTATCATGATTCCAACTCAAGGTTTTCCCCCCTCGACATTATAATACATTGACTTGAACTACATAGTTGAGGGTCATTTAACTGGCACCATAGGTAAAGGCCAGTTTCATTAAACTGTACACCCTAAACACCCATCTGTCATAATTTATCTATATTATAAATATGTATAGAAATATATATATTATATATACTATTTTCTATAATTTGGCTATAATGAACATTCTTAAAATGCAATTATGCAATAGCATAATTCTGAGTGCCTCTCATAGCTGATTATATCTAGAAAACAGTTTTTAAAATTCAGCAAAAGAGAAAATAAGAAAATTAATATTTAACCAAATCCTAACCATTAGTCACACAGAGTACCACAGTCTGAACACAGCCAGCGTGATCCCATTAAAGGTAAAGTCATGCCACTCAATCTTTTGCTCAAGGCTTCTCTCACCTCACTACCCTGCCATCATGGTCTCACTGCTGTTACTCAAACATGTCAATCATGAAACCATCTCAGGGCCTTTGCATTGCTATTTATTCCACTTTGAACACCAAATAGCCTCATAACTCATTCCTTTATTTTCCTCAAATATTTTTTTAAGTTTCACTTTTTTCAATATGGCCTTCCCTGAAGACTTTAAAATTTCAAAAAAATCCCCCCTAATACACATACATTCATTCATGTATACTATTTTCTTTTCTCATTTAGTTTACCTCTTCAGCACTTATAGGTATATTAGACTGTATCTTGCTTATTTATCTTGTTTTCTGTTTTACCAAACATAATATAATCTGCACATGGACAGGAATTAATCTGTTTTGTTAATTAGATTCGCAGGGCCAGGTATACAGAAAACTCTTAGTAAATATATATAAAGGGATGCATGAAATGAATATCATGTGCAAACATGTGTTCAAATCTATACACAGAGAGAAAGGTAGGTTGTTGATTAATAGAACAATTTCTAAAATCACACCATTTAAATAAATGAAATACATTTAAATTTTCTTGAATTTAACAAAATAGAACTAAATTTTTCTTTAGCAAAAAACCTATCAGTCCCTGTATGATAAAGAATTTAACCTTGCCTGAAAAAGAGATCTGGCCTCTTTTCTCAGCTTCTTGCAACGTCATGAGATATATGACTGTACTTGTTTGCCCAAAAGCCTTGGATAATAAGACAGTAACAAAATAATTTAGAATGAGGTCTCTGAGACACAGCAATACGTGTTATCTGCTGGGGGTTTTGGGTCACTCAGCTAGACCTCCTAAGGGGTTGGAGATAGAAGTCAGCCATGGAAGCAGGCAACTAGATTTACATGACCAAGGCCCTGAAAGACTCTGGACACCAAGACGGTGAAACTTATCTAACTGGCAATAGCCTCTGTATATTGTTACATTGATTTCATTAGAGTAAGGTTATCCAAACGCCACAGGATAGGAAAATCCTTGTATCTGGTACCCTCCTACATTCTGACATACAGCTTCTTCCTCTGGCTGATTTTAATCTGCTATAAAGTGTCACTAACAGAATGGCAGACCATGAGTTTTTTGAGTTCTTCTGCTAGGAAATTCTCCAACTTAAAGGGTAGTCTTAGCAACACCCTGAACTATGATTGATGTCAGAAGCAAGGGTGGTCTTGTATGGAGAGTTTCCTAACTTTGCAGTTGATTAACTGTCCTAAGTCCTTAAAATGACTATTCTTAAGACAATTTACATTTTTATTAAATATTAGGAAAGTGAAACATTTTATTAATTACATATTTTATCTTTACATTGCATCTATGGATCTGCCTCTATGAAACCATTAGCCCTATTCCTCTTCTCCCACAACTTCCATTTTTGTTAGTGTTATTATTTTTAAATTGTCAAGATTTATATTTCCATTGCATTTGTTAACATAATTCAAAGATGTTCAGTCTTCTATATTTAAATGAATTCAATACTCTCCATCAGTGATATAAAAAAGGTAAACAGAAATACTGGATTGAGAATTCTCAAGAAAATTGGAGTCAAATTATTATGTACCAGCACTTATGCTTTCTGTTTATATACTATGTCGTTACATTTGAAACCTGAAAAAAAGAATTAGGTGTCATTATACATACGACAGAGGAAATCACAGAAAATTATAAGGCCTTCATTACTAGTAACACCACAGTTTATACTGAGGGCATTAGTTTACTTACAGAATTCTCAACTTTAAAAAAAGTGATGACATTTTACATGCACAAGGCCTACAAGAGCAGACATCAATCTATCTCCTATGTAGAGAAAATACTGCACTTACTTTGTAAAAGAAATTTGTTCTCCCAACTGATCCAATTTTCCCAATGTGATTCATGAAACAAATATTTCCTTCTGTAGCTCCATAAAACTCACACATCTTAATGTTTCCAAATCTGTCTAAAAATTCTCTCCACACATCCTTCCGTATACCATTTCCAACTGCCAAGCGCACCTGATGATCCTTTTCACCTTCTCTCTGCTGGAAGAAAATATTTGATTTGTAATTTATTCTTATTCCAAATTCTTTTTTTTTTTTAAAGGAAGGGGTCAGGCAAGAATGAAGACAAATAGGCAGACAGGAGGAAGAGAGAGCAGGAAAAAGCATTTTATTTTATTTTTATTTAGTTGTTCAACTGGTTGTACCCTGCTGGAAGCAGGATTTGAACCTAGGGGTACATGGCCTGTGCTCCTTCAAAGGAGATTGATCTAATAGCTACTCTACCAGGACACATCCTAAATTCTTTCTTTTATTACTATTACTCAAATGGCAAATATCTAGAAGTTGCATGTGCAATAATGCAAGGGAAGAAGGAAGAAGAGGAAGGAAGAGGCAGGAGAAGAGAGAGCTGGGGGGAAGAGGGAGGAGGAGAAAGCGGAGAGGAGGAGAAAAGCATGTAAATGTCTTGCAGAACCATGTACAATAAAAGTAATATTGGCTCAGAGTAATAAACATTTTATTATTCCATATCTGGAAAAAGCTGTTCCTAAATTCCAGGTTACTAAAGGCTTGTTTGGTAAAGACTGGGTAAGGAAATCATATTAAGAAAAAAAAAAAAAAGAATTACTTTAAATATTATAAAATATACTTGACCATGTTTTCTCAGTTCTATCATTAATTATAAAACTTTAAGTAAGAGGTTTAATCTGACTCTAATTCTGTTTATTAATCTGCAAACACAGATAGTAATACCTACTCACCTATATGCTACAGTATGCAGTTAATGCCCAGGGCTTAGCATATAATAAACAATAAATTGAGGTCACTCAATCACTGCAATATTTGACAGCAAATATTATGCCAACTGTTTGTAACTATTATCTTTCAAGGTAGTCATGGCAAATACCTTTGTGCTTCCTCAATCATCAACGAAAGTCATATAAAATAATAAATCTAACAGCAAATTAAAACCATAAATAAAATAGAGAAACCAATGTTCTTGACAAAATTAAAAACAATTGAACAATCACATTATTTATCTCATCTTTAAAAAGATGTTTTACTATATTAATGCTCAAGAACAAACAGAATGTGAGTGAAAGATAATTTTGGAAACGAAAAAGTGACTAGAGAACAGACAACACTGCTGCCCCCCGCTTAAAAAAAAACAAACTAAAAAATCACCTTGCAGGACACATGCCAGTGGCTACCAGGGAGGTTATGGGTAGACAGGAAAGAGGGGAGGAGGTGGTGGTAAAGTCACTAGACGCTGGTGGTGGGTGTGATGTGGAATACACACAGGCTGAGATGTGAGGTCGATATTCTAAAATACATAAAGCGATGGAAATGAAAAAAATGACAAATGTGTTATAAAAGGCCTGACTAAGCCAAGTGGATAAGGATAAAATCTAAGCCTGCATGTGGGAATGCAACAAATGCTCCTGGTAAGGTGTCAAGGAACCACGAGAAAGAATGCTGAAGGCAGAAGTTGAGTTGGGAATTTGTTTAAGAGGAATAGCACTCCTGGATGCCCTACCACAGACAATGCCTTTGGAAATCAGCCCTCGCTACACACTGGCCAAATACTGGAGTCTTCCTATGCAGGGAAGTATGAACAGACAGACACCACTTTGGCTTGAGGAATCTACTGGAAACAGCAGAATAAAAAGAAAGTCTGAATACTAACTCAGATTACTAAACTCTTTTGCTCTGATGTAAGAAAAATAACAAATCTTTAATGATAAAAATCAGAACACCATTTGCATTTGGTAGGATAAACAATGATCGATGACTGAAGACATTCAAGGTAATGTCCTCAAGAAAAAACAACGACAAATAGATTTAAAATATTTGAAGTGTTGTTAAATCATACTGAGACATTTGAATTAGTGACAGGCATTTAGAAGTTAAATAAAAGTAAATAAGGCAATTATTACAAGGAACAAGTTGAAAGAACAAATTGCAATTATATTTAAATACATTAAACTCTAGCTATAAATAAAATTCATATACAATATTTTATAGTAATTTAATAAATTATCAATGTTTTAAAACATATTTGTGTGGGTATATAAGTAGGAAACAGCACAGATGATAGCTTAATTGAAAAATCAAGAAATAATAAGATACATATTTTATTTAAAAATATAGAAGTAAAAAATAGCCAAAAATATCTTAAAATAAGGATGTTTTCCTTAGCGATCAAGCATTGAGAGCAGGGATCAACTGCTTAACTGCTTAAATTAGCAGTACTATGTGTTTTTTAAAACTATAAAAATATGAATTTGATAAAATAAAAATTAAATTAAAAGGCCTTGATTCATAGTGCTGTGCACCTGGAACCTATATATTATAAACCAATGTTACTTCAGTAAAAAGATTTTAACAGGCCACAAACCTCTGGATTCGAGTCCTGGGTCCAGGGGGAAACAACCAGTGTAAACAATTAAAATAAAAATACAGCAAAAATTTCTCTCTCTTCCTGCCTACTTGTCTTCATCCCTGCCTGTTCTGTTCCATTTTTTTTAAGAGTTTCTTATTCAGCAGTCAGTGCTTAAATACTTACACACCAGCACACAGGCACAAAGAGTATTCATTTCATCTCCAGCCATTTAAAGCCAATTCAAAATTTAAAAGAGAATTTGCTGAATGGGTCAGAGCTTTTAGGACAGAGATCCTAAGTAGGGTCTTGGATGTCAGGAGACCATCTTCCCTCTGGCTTTCAGCATTCTGCCTCAGACTAACGTGACGCTATCAAGAAATGAGCCACAATAACTCGTATCAAGGCTCTTGTTTCTTGCGTGTCCTTTTCTTTGAAACTTGCTTTGGGGGCTCTTTTCCAGAAGTGTCTGTTGAGCAGCTATATTTGAGGCAGTGGTTGAACTCTAGCTATCTGCCAGGTCACAGATTTATTTATTCATTTGCTGAAATACAGACCTCTAGCAATGCCCTCCATAGAAACAAAGTCTCTCTTCCAGAACAAGTGTCTAATCCTTCTCAGAAAATCCCTAACATACCCAGGCTGAACACCTTCTTTAAGTGAGTCTGAAAAGTGAAATTCTGAATGTTCTGTTTAAATACAGGTAATTTTGTATCAATCTTGATTTCTCTGGAAACAATGTTGATAACAGACAGAAAAAAAACAAATTCATAATGAAAACAAAGGGGTAAACCATTATGTCTTTAGTCCTGAATAAAGCTGTCTAATGCATTCAAAATGTGGTCTTATTCTTAAAGGGTCACCTAAAATCTGTAATAACATCTATTAGGGATCATCCTTCTTCCATTTCGATTCTGTTTCACCAAGCCCTCTTTTCCCTAAAGCCTGCTGATAATTACATACACACGTGTGTCACACCAACACACCCTACTGATTAGAACAACTACTTTCTAACTACCTTTTTTCTTTTTGCTGCCTCCACAGACATTCCAATATTTCACAAGGAAACAATGTAGGAAGTACTATATCTATACTCTAAATTTATGTCATTCATTTACAATAAAATCCATATTTAAGTAGATGTGTGGGGTTCAAAGTCATGTTGTGTAAGAGTCAACTATTTAAAAGAAGAAGAAGCCTGCAACGGTGAGGTGGTGTGGGCTCCAGTGGTCCCTGAAAGTCTGGTCATGTTGTCTACTGATCTTGGATTTGGGCAGGGCATGGTGGCAGAGAGGAAAGCGATAGCTGGACAAACTATTTTAAGGCATTAAGAATGGCTCGACAAGACCTCTGTGATCTCAAGAAAGGACCACATTGTGGGCTTCTTGCAAATTCATTTTCTAGCAGAAATAAGAAGAGGGATTGTCATTTACAGCCTGTGTACTCTGAACAGGTGCTTTCCATCTTGGCAGCACCTGGGAGAACTGAAAAGAGAAGGAAAGTGTGCTTCAGACTAGAGACATTGCAAAGTTGCCTTCCGAGAGAGATGACCTCCAGAGTCTGCAAGACAGGGTTCTGCCCTGAATGCTTGCGTTAACTCACTGAAGAAAAGGATGTCTAGATGTGAGCTGAGGCTGATCTTTCCTAGAAACCCTCATCAGGATTCATCAATGAAATATTCTGACACAGGCAGCAAGGTATTTGCTGGGGTCTCTCCACGTGATGGTGCAAACCTGTGACTTATTCAGACTCTGGGTGGACTCTGTCTTCCTCAAGAAGTCTGGCTTTCTCTTTATAACTGAGCTTCCTTCACAGGGCTGGGCCCACGGAGAGTTGGTGCTGGTCATGAGCATGAAAGCGTCTCAAGTATTTGGACTTGTTATATTTGTCATTTTATGTTTTTAATAGTTCAACACATTTTTTTTTATTAAGCACCTACTCATTGTTAAGCACCACCAGTTGCTGAGGATGTAAATATAGATAAAAACAAACAAACAAAAACTCCTTGTTTTCTTGGGCAGGGGATTAAGATAAACTTAAGAAAACATTGTATGTAAGATATACAATGGGGCATGCCCTGGTGGAGTAGAAGTTGGGTCAATTGCCTCTGAAGGAGTACAAGGCCACATGTCCCTGGTTTGAATCCTGGACCTGAGTGGGGGTTAGGACAGCCAGTGTGAACAACTACATAAAAACAAATTAAAGTTGGGTACCTCTTCCTCTTTTCTTTTCCTGCCTGCCTGCCTGCTCACCTTCATTTCTGTCTGCACCTTTCCCTTAAAAAAAAAAAAAAAAAAGTTATATAATGGGGTTCTACATATTAGAAAGAAAAATAAAGCAGTAAAGAATGTTAAATGGCAAACATTGTAATAATCTGACTCCATCTTGATGTTTGACAGCTGACAGCTTTCAAGCTCCCAAGCTCCCGCTCCCACCCTTCCTGTTCAGCACCACATCTGGCCAGACTGATGAAAGAGGGTTCCTTATTCTGCTGCCAATAGGAAGTTCAAACCACATGTACACAAAGACTCTCAGTCCAGTGCTGCTCCCTTATCACAGTACAAGCTGGAGTGGTCTCTTTCTCCTGTGCACTCATGTCATTTTTAAACACACTCAAGGCCTGACTCTGCTCTCTCCAGAAAGTCCCACTATTCAAATAAGAAGCCTGTTCATATTCTGTTGGTGCATAACTGGTATCCTTAGCTTCAACAACTGAAGCAAGTTTGGGGCCTGGGGTCCATCTGAGGTGTAAGGTGACCGTACCAGGCATTAGTAGAGCTCATGCCAGAGAAGAAATCCAGAAGTAGGGAGTTTGAATGGGTCAGGGGAGTGCACCATGCAAATATCTGGGGGACATTCAGAGGGAGGAAACAGAGTTCAGGTGTACTGATGGAAATGCAAGAAGGATGATGACACTGAAATGTAGTAAACAAAAAAGTGGTAGTGGGTGTGGGGAGGAGGAGATGTCAGGGGAAGCAGAAGACACAAAGCTCATGCAAAAGGAATATAGATTTCCTCCAAGTAAAACCACCAGTGGGATTTGCATAGCAAAGTAACTTAATGTGGCTTACATTTTAAAAGAATTATTCCACAGGTTATGTAAGAATAGAATTTCGGAGGGCAAGAGTGGAGTTAAGAAGAGACTACTGCTAAAACCTCAGGGAGGACGTAGTGCTAACTTAGAGAAGAACAGTGGGTAGGTGTTATTATGAGGTTTGATTCTGGATATATTTGAAGGCAGAATCTACAGGATTTTTCTCAGGAGGATACAGAGAGTGTGAGAGAAGTCCAGAGATTTTGAACCTGAGAACCTGGAAGAATGAACAGTCTTTAACTGAATCCAACCAGTTAGGGGCAAGGAATACATCTTGGTGGAGGAGATAAACCTGAATCTTTGGTCACTTTTGAGATAAGATTTCTAAATTGAATTAGATTTCTAAGTTGAATGTCAAGCAGAACTCCAGATAAATAAAACTTGAAAGCAAGGGCAAAGTCAGGGCTAGAGATATAAATCTGAGTTTAGTAAACTGTCATTGGTATTTACAGCCAGGATGATGTCTAGGGATGAGTGCAGAGAGAAAAGGGAAAAGGTCTGACTGTGCGTCCTGGGCACGTTAGCATTCAGAAGTCAGGAAGACTGAGCAAGAAGAGCAATGAAGACAAGCTGAAGCTATACACTGGTCTTCATGAGCCTGGCTTCTGCGCAGCCACTCTAAAGGCATGAGTGATAAATAGTACTCTGAGCCTGTCAGGATCTAGAAGAGATTTTCAACTGTGTCATATTTGCTATGATAACAAAAACCATCTGTGAGGCCTCTAGGGAGAAGATTAAGTTTTCTTCTCCAGAGAGCCCCCACCATTACGATCAATCCATTCCTAGCTGAATTGCAAGCTCATTAATCCTTATATCCACTCTGGAGGTATCGCTGTTATATTCATCTTACAAAAGTCGGCTATGCAAAAAAGCGAGATTTTTTCCCAGAACCTATAAGATAATGGTCGGGCTTGAATTCTAAGGTCCCTGACACCAAGGGGCAAAGAAATTAAACGTCACATGGTGAATTAATGGAAAATCTTGAATCAGCTCCTTGATCTTTTTTATTTCAATTCATTATTCTTTCCATTGAGAAGAAAATGACATATTAGAAAATTCTAGTCATTAATCATTTGCTGAATATGCTTGTATTTTCCTGATGAAGTCCTCACTGTCAGGCAAAAAGAGACCATGTCTGACCTTCACGTAATGTCTTGCAGCTAATATCTATTGAAATTTCATTCTATGGTACAGCCATCTCTTGCTTCTCCCACATCTTATCTAAATATGCTAAGGAAAGCTCTTCTAACTTGAAAGGAATGCTGGGTTCTCTCTGGAGAAAATACAGTAAGTGTCCTTTCAAAGTGAAATCTTAAAAAAAGCCCCAACAACTCATACCACCGTCATTTGATGTTTCATTCAGCATTTTAATTTTATTGCCCCCCAAACCACAGCAAATACTTAAGCTTGTCTAACACATGGACTTATCTAAACATTACTAATGAAAAATTTAGTTAAATTTATGTTTTTAAACAAATAATATTTGATAAATGTTTGTCAAATTTCTAGGTGCTCTAAATGCTCTAAATCTCTCTTTTTATAATGGGAGGTGAGTATAATCCATTTTGTCAGTTCTAATATACTTTGACAAAGTATCTAGACACACAAGAAAGCTTTCTGGGGTCTAAGTGAATTGCTTAGCTTTTAAGAAAATAGAATAAATAAAAGAAGCAAAACTTACACACACACACACACACACACACACACACACAAACATATATATATATATATATATATATATATGCATATATACCAAAATACAGATACTAAAAAGTATAGGCCATATCCTGAGAATATAAAAATTTAGGTGATCCATATTGAGGTATCTATGGAAGCTATATAATCTAAATGAAAAATATAATATTAACTGAAAACATTTGGATCACACATATGTATGGTATAGGTGTTTGCTTTGTTAGTTATATATCATATATAAGTGTTTCCTTTGTTAATTAGACCTTGTCCTATGTACTCTTTGGGCTCCAGATTCCTACATGCAGATGTCTACTTTACTTTCCCTGGATGCCTAACTAGCATGACAAACCTTACAGGTCCAAAAGAAATTTAATTTTTACTCCTCAAATATCAGTTCATAACTCCTCAAATGGTTCATAATTTATCTAGATGTTTGAACCAAAAGCTGGGATTCATGCTTGATTCTACCCATTCCTTTACTTTCTGTCTCTGATCTATTACGTTCTATTATCTTTCCTTCAAAGTAGATCTTGAATTACTATAGTTTTTTCTTCAAAATTAATTTCATTTTTTTAAAATGCAAAATCTAAATTTCTCCATGGCCTTCTGAGTCCTTTAAGACCTAGTCCATGGAAAGCCGAGCCACATGCTAATGATCAGATCTCACCCTCTGTGGGCCTCTTCATTTTCAGATCTTTCTGTTGAGATTACAATCACCTGGTTTTCCCATGGCTTGGTCCCACTTGTCATATCAGTTCCTCAGCTCATAAGTCACCATTTTAGTGACATCTTCTCTGATCACTCAAAGTACAAAGCCCTACTGCCACCACCCACCATTCTCCATCACGTCACCCCATTTTGCTTTTTCGTCATACTTGTCACTGCCTGTCATTACTTTTATTAATGATTTTGTTGGTTTATTTCGTCTCTATCCCAAGTATATGTAAGTAGAATGCAAACTCCAAAAGGGGTCATGTTTGTCTTGTGCACCCTTGTATACGCAAACCTACAAACTTATTTGAATGAATGAATAAATGAGGGAATAAAACAGAGATGATCCCACTCTTAGATATATCCCTATGCATTTCTAATGGTTGCTTGAGGCAGGGCTATTTAAATCAGATAAACTCTGCAGCAGGAGCCCTCGGAGGGTTACTGACACCTATAGTTCCACCACATTCCTCACCAATCATTAAACGCAGCATTGATACTAAGAAAATAGAGAATTCAATTCAATTAGAAATGGTGGTTCAGTAATGGAAAAACTTGGAAGACTGAAAAGTGGGGAGGAGCTTCTTTCCTAGTTGAGTGGAAGAGATTATCCTTTTTTTTTTTTTTTTTTTTAAGGATAGTGCTGCTGTCAGTTTTAAAGAGGCTCATCCAATGTTCGTGCCGAAGGAACTTTTGTCTTTGGAGTTTTGAAGGGGAGAGGAAAGAGGGGGTTGGGTTGGGAGTGGATAAAAGCATTCATCTAGAGAAAGCCAACCCATGCGAACTGCATGCAACTTCATATAAACAATCAGCTCAGACTGTGACTTCTACTCACAGGTCAGTTCTCCTTTGGTATATATTATTTAACCTAATCTTGACAATAAACCTGGATATATATTTAGAGAACATGTGGTTTTGCTTTCTTTTACTTAAGGACATATTTTAAATAAAAGTTGATGGGACTTCAAATCATATCCTATGAAACATTCAAGTTTAATTTTTGGAGGGTATGGATGGTGTGGCTCGTTCAATCTGTTCCTACCCTTGAATCCACCGCTGGGCTGGCTGCATAGGAGATACTGCCCCTTCCTTCAGAGGAAGTTCATTAAAAGGAATGAGTGGACAACAAAAAAGCAAGCTTGCTTTTCTTTGTTCTTGAAGGCATAAGATGTCATTGCAGAATGACTTGTCTTTTTCCTGATCTTTAATGCCAACAACTGTGTGTGCTCACTCATTCTGTGCAAAGTCAACACAGGGGATTTGGCAGCAGTAAGCACCTCTGCTTTAAAAAGTTATTACAGTTTTCCTTTGGACAGAACCATACTTCCCTTTCTCTTCTTTAATTTGAATTCAGGTAAGTGCTTAGGGATTATTTCACATGCATTCTTTTCTTCTAGAAAATGTAGTTAAGAATTAAAACAATTAACTAAAAGCAGTCAGGAATTCTGTTTCATCTCTCAATTCTCTCAAATTATCTGAAGCTATAGTACTTTTCCAAAATTAGTACATTACAAATTCAGAGAGGTGAAAACATGAAAAATTCAAAGGAAAAAACATAGAAGAAAAAATGCTGGCAATGCCTTTGTTATATGAAATGAGAGCTCAGATAGAGAAGATACAGCATGTTCTAAAGACATAAATGATTAAGAACCAATGCAACTTTTTCAAAGAGAAATACAACTGGAAAAGGATCCCACCTTACCAGCAATCTTAACAAAGCAAATTAAAAATGTTTTCTTATCTATAAAATTATAAATAAAATTAGAGAATATTTTCCTATAAAAAATAGGTGCCCTTTTTTTAAACAAAATATTAAGAAGCTCAAGAAAGGTGGGATTCACCAACCGTATTTGAAAGTGTAGGCCATGAAATTTGGCCTATTTAACCCAACTGTTCATCCTTCAGGGACTTGTGAGGAGGCTGGAAGGAGTATCTATTTCTCCAAAAGCGCTGCTGGAAGGCGACTATCTAATGCCATCTAGTACTGATAAAGAGATTGTGCAACAGGCATATCCCACATTCTTGAGGGGATTCCAAATCATTCTCAACCACTTTTGAAGTAGGGGAAGTGTAGGGAAAATCTTACAGGGAACTAGGAAACCATGCTACATACCATCCCATAGTAACACCACTTGGGCCACAGATAAGAAAGTTAAGCAGGAGCCAATAAGTGGGCTATTTAACTTTGGAACCAGTGAGTAATCTCTTCACTGGGCAGGCAATATTCTGAACTGACTGCAGTATCCTCTCTGATGGATGGGGCCTCCCTCTGATTAATGAATGTGCTTTGTTCCTTTTTGTCCCTGTTGTAAACTTTACTTCATTATAAGAGTAAAAATCGCACCCAGGGGTGGAGATTTAAGTACTTATGAGAAATGGAATATATGTGCTCACATGGAGACCCAGGACTATGCCACTGCAACCAGAGACGCCCCATAAACCAGTGAGAATTAATTTCCCTTGCAGACCAGGACTGAACGAAGGCAGCACTCTGTCCTAGAAAAGGAAAGCATCTTCCTACCAAACTCATCACAGGAAGCACATTCCCTATCGCCTTCTTCCTCGCTGCTGCCAAGTGAGCAAATAAAGCCTTGCTTGAGTCCTAAAAATGGACTCTTCACTTTTTTATTTAAATATAGTCAAAGAGTCAAGTACCTGGATAAGGACCAGTTGCATTTTGCAGAGCAATCTGGAATTATGCCATAATAATCATTGACTACCTTCATTTCTGAGACCCTCTATTAACTATACTGCATGAAGATATGAATTGCAGCATTTTTTATATTGGTAAAACCTTGGGAAAAAAATGTATGTACTCAACTAAATAATGAGTAAATAACCTTTCAAAAGCTAATGTTGATGACCCAACTGCTGCTCCATCGATCGCCTCGAAGGGAGTAAGCCACTTATTCCTGGGTTGGAGTCCCAGACTGCGGGGGTGGGGGGGAAGCAACCAGTGTGAACAACTAAGTGAAAATAAAAAATAAAGATGCTTCTTCTTCTCTCTTCCTGTCTACCTGCCTACACACCTTCACTCGTGCCTATACCCCTTCACTCGTGCCTATACCTTTGCTCAACTCAAAAAGGCTAATATTATTTCGAAAGAATTAGAGGAAATAGGAATGACTGGAGGCCCGGTTTCAAAAGGAAAGGCCATGAAGTTCAATAGGTAATGCTTACTCTATTGTTTACAGTGACTTTCCTCTTACTAGACGGCAAGCATTCTTAAATTAACCTGGAGCAGATACCACATTAGGAAAGAATACAATGAAAACGAGAAGAGAATATATGTGAAGCTATGGCATTATAAATGCTCTACTGGGGCTCTGCAGGTAAAAAAAAAACCCCACAACCTTGCTATTAGTAAAGTCTCCCTGAGTTTTTAACGAAAGGGTAAAACAATCTAAAACATTTCTCTGGAACTTCTATTTAGGTATGAATCTAGGGAATCTATACTGATTTGAAGCACTCCTGACTTAAAACAAAACAAAGCAAAACAAAAAAAATAAGGATGGCTTGACACAAAGAGGTAGGTCAGAGTTAGAAAGGAAATTTCTCCATGGTAAACTCTAAGCTTAAAATTAATAAAAGAGTGTTGGACTAGTTTCACATTCTTTTCTGTGTTCATCTCCCTACGTAATCCCAGATTTTTAAGAGTCTTATTTGATGCCTGGTTTCAGCTGTGCTGTGGGTAGATATTGTAGCTAGAGAGAATGAAGAGAGAATGAAGACATTCCAGCCCACCAGCCATGCCTTGAGGTGTCACAATAGCAAGGTGATGACTGAGAGTCTTCCAGTCTGGGAAAGGTGTTATTCTAGACCATCAGGTCCTGCTGCCCCTCCATCTGGGTGACATCCTCTATCTCCTTCTTCACCCAGATGGTGGTATTTTGGTGAGAGTCAGTTCTTACAAGCTTCAAGATGTTTAGAAGACCAGAGTTAAAAAACAAGCATTTGGGAGTGAAAGCTAACAATGAAATAAGCATTTAGAAATACAAATGAAACCAGGAAAAGGAAAGCCCATTTTGAAGACCGAAAAACAAACTCATAGACCCATTTCAGGCTGTTCCAACTCTTCTGCTTGTCTATATGCAGTCAGAGGCAATTTGTCACAAGTCGTGAAATGACTGTTTTTTAGTGGGGAGACAAATACAAATTGCAGCAAAATTTCTTTTTAAATTTAAGGCAAAACAAAAAGATATTTTAATATAATCACTAGTCAAATAAAAAATAGAAAAGCAGGTACAGGTTTAATCATTGTCAATAGTGGCTTTTTACATTTTTTTGAAGAAAAGCATTTAAAAAAAACCATTCAAACTTGGAACGATTGCTTTTTGTAAATACAGCACAAATCCAATGTCATAATCAGATGCTTGCTATGTTTACAGAAAGAGTAATGAGTTTCATCATGAAGTGGAATGGATTATGGGGCTTTCCTGCCCTGTCACACTATAAAACACATTAGTAGTACCTTCCTGGATGGCTCTCCTTTTCTTTTCTGACTGTTTTGTAGTTATTTGACTTAGGGGGATTGCATAATTTTGTAAATCAGCTAAACTATGTTCTAGAAGAAAGTGGAGTATAAACAAACAAAAATTATGTTCTCTTGGTATTTTTCCTATCTGAAATTAGTCTCCTTCTCTGATGAAGATTATCCTTACCTTAGGTTGTTTGCAAAGGTAGCGACAAAGCTCGCCGATATACTGAAACACGGTCACGTTATACTTTTTGCAGTCGCTCCAAAACTGACTTGCTGAGAATTTCTTCTTTAATACACAAGTAGCCCCTGTGAAGAAACATGAAAATGGGAAACAGATAGGAAATTAAAAAGCAAAATTAATGATAATTAAAAAAAACCCCAATCATGGTGCTCTAGCACTGTTGCTCACTTTGAAAGCTTTTATAATCTATCATTGGCTATTTATATCCAGTTCCTTTGCAAGCATTCATCCAAAACATCTTTTAAAAATTTCATGTTGCTATTGTATTTTTTGACTGCAAGTGTACTTTTTATAATACACGAGATAAAAGAAGCAGTTGAAACAGACAAGAGATTCACTAGTATTAGAGCAAGACTTCAGATAAGGGTCATCCTTCTCCACAGAGACCGAGAATATAAACTTAGTTCTGACCTTGAATATACTTATACTATTTATTTTAAAACCTTAAGCAGCTTTGATAAATCTTTGGGTTGAGTGTTGGTTAAGCCAGCACCAACCAAAAAGTTCATTGATGCCTAAAGAGAGTGATTTTAACAATGATGTAAGTCATATGAACATGTTAAAGGAAAATGTTAAAGTCTTGACCCTTATTTTATTTACTGGACACTGATTAGATACTAAAAATAATATCCCATAAAATTAATTTATAGTATTTTAGACATATATAAATAGCAGTGAACAGTCTCTATGTATATATTAGTTCAGGGCTAGCTAATAGCAAATATAAAAGCCCATTATGAAAGGGATCTACTGAGTCCTAAGCTCTACCAATTGTCTTATGAGGTGTTTGCAGTGTGTTGTTTGATAAATACAGCCTCGACAAGTCCTTTTATGCACTTTCCCTTGCAATATGAATTTGCCACTTGTGCTTCAAAATCTGGGTCTATTTTTGTACCCCTCAGTCATGAATCTGACTGGCTTCTGACTTTGATCAACACTGCGCAGGTGAATAATCTCGTGAGGTAAGAGCTGTGTAGATTTCACATTTACCCTCTTGGAAGGCTCCAGTGCCATTTAAAGAAGCAGAGGTATGCCATAAAATGTGACCACAGGGAGAGGAACGCCCAGTCAATAGCCCACTTCAACCTTACATGGCCCAATTCCCAGGGCACTGTCTTTCCACTTCAGGAATACACTAAGCGTATCATGCAACTGTGTCTTTTTAGTAAAACTTTAATAAACCCAAGTCATATTAGCAGACATTTTGAAAACTGATCAAACAGAAAATAAAAACTTACCTAACTCAATGCATCCACCAATTCCCAGGAGAGATCCTGAACTATGATACAGAGGAAGGGTTATATAAACTATATCATCAGGAGTACAACCAAAAGCCCATAATCCAGCTGAACCCTTTAAGGCCTGCAGCTGACTAATCACAGCAGCTTTTGGCAGACCTGGAGGAAGAGAAAAGAGAAAAACAAATGTAGTAGGATTTGTAGTTAGGGTGGGATCAACTATAAAAGGAACCCACACTGAATACAGCAAAGTTTTCTAGGTTTTATAAAATAGCCTACGTAAATGTGAGTTACTGCTGTAATTATTTCTAGAGTCTTAGATCAGAAGATCTAAACTATGAAATACAAAGATTTTAAGATACTGTAAGCTTTAAAGAGCCATATAAGGTGCAAAATTGCCCAAAATCTGAAAATGTACATCCTAAATTAGGTAAATCACAATATAATTCTAAATTATATCTAAAATAGAAAATTTCTAGTGAACAATTCTCATTCTAAGCAATTTTCTATTTCAATCATGAGTCATTTATGTTTTCACGTCAACATGTCCTGGTATATGATCATTATCAGATTCCATGATACATGATGTCAAAATTGTTCTATACATTCATCATGCAAAGTCTTTTTTCCTTCTACTTTCTTCCATGTACAGTTGTTTTCATACAAAAACTTACAGTTGTAATTAGTATCTTAAAAAAAGTTTTTCATTCTGCTTTTTTTTTGAGTTTTTAGCCTAAATATCTTCTATATTGTTATATAGTCTTCGGTATTTAAAATACAGAATGTATTTTAAATGTAATACATTCATCTAGTAAATATATAATATGAAACTCTCCTAATATTGGTTGGGTATCAGTGATTTTGGTTTTTTTATACGCTGATCTAGGAGCAAAACTTGTTTTTACAATGATAACTATCATCTCTTGAATTAACTTGTTGGATTAGTCATATCCTGCCTATCAGTTCAAAGAGTCTTACTATTTTTTTTTTATTAAGTCTTCGAGGAGGGGGCCCTGTTCCAAATCTATCCCCAATAAAGTAATTTTGCTTTATGAAATGCGATGGTGACAAGGAGTATCACTAAACATCTCAGAGGCAAGTGCAGGTCAATGTCAGAAAATTCCCCGGAGGTAAGGAAGTGGCAGGATGGGGAGTGAAAAACAGTAGTCAGAGGCAGGTTAGGTGCAGTCCTTTACTCTACTCCACACACTGATAGAGCACTACTTCAGCATTTGTCAAAGAGACAGTTACTCTGTAAACTTGTTGCTGCACCTTCCTGACTTTATTTCAAAATTCTAGAAACTGAGCCTTCAACTTGGCAATGTATTTCTCAGACTGGAGCAATACCTTTCTATCTTCTGCTTGTCTAAGGCTAGAGTCCGCTAGTCCAAAAGTTTACTCCCATGGTCCCAATATTTATAGCCAAAATTCTTTACTGCTGACTACATACTTCTCTGGGTACACCTGGCCCTACATAATGCCCTCCGGCTTGTATTTCTTCTTGGATCTTCTTCACTGATCACTTATCTGTCTTCAACCTCCTTGATAAGATGCTTTATCTTCAAACTGACATTCTGATATGACTGTTACTCCCAGGTTACCTCATTCAGACAGCAACTCTATCTATTCCACACAAACTAAATTTGAATTTTGCTTTTGTAGGCCTTCTCTGATTTCATAATATAGTCCGTGGTCTCTAGTAACCAGAACTATTTATACAGTAAACAGTCAACTGGGCCACAGTCTTACACAGAGTAGGTAGGAGATCATTGCTTATTTACTGATAAAATCCAAAGCTTTCCTGGGTCTTTTGACTACAGCAATATAGACAGCTATTAACCATACTCTATCATGACTTTCAGACTTTCTTACCAGAGAGTCTCAAGTTCACTTTGCGACTGTACCTGTCCTGACCTGTTTTTTTTTCCCACCAGCTTTGTGCTACATTTCCACAAATTGGACCAAACTTCATCTCATATGCAAAGTTGGCATAATCTTGCCTGTTATGCTAACTAAAATTCACTTAGTAATATTCTCAAAAGAGGTCTACATAGTTATTCCTGATAGCTTGGCATCTTATGCCCTGAAAGAGCTTATTGTCATCTAAATGCCTTCAAGCTTTCTTGTCAAAGGCATGTGTAAAGATTTTGAGTAAGATTAATTCCAACACTGATAGTTAAGCATGCAATGCCTTTCTCATCTTCATCTAGAAGAACAATTATTTATACTTTTTCTGCTTCCATGAAGTTACCTCCCAGGGTTCTTCAGATGCCATCTTCCCGACTCCTCACAGTGTTTCTGATATCATGTTAATCCAGCTTTAAAAACAATAACTTTTCAATAGAGGCAAAACAACAAAAAAAGGATGTTTCTCTTTTTTTACCTATAGGCTTATGTCACTTCTTCAAAGCATGTTAGTAAACTAATTAGCCATGTTCCCATTCTAACTTGGTTATGTTTAAGTGAATGATGATCTCATTAATTCATTATAAACCACCTATGTTACTCAGGTTTTTTGATAAAGGAGACAACAAATATGAACTTGTCCAACAAATGAAAATGATCAAAGTTTGACGGGGTTTAAAATTTGAAAGAAGGAAAGAATAACAAGGAAAGTAAATGAAATTGGTTGAAAGTACATTTTAGAGTTGCCTCATAAAAGAATTGGAAAGCACATAAACATACTAAAGATTCTGAAAGGCTTAGGGCTTCAGAAGATTTTTTGTTGTTGTTAATGGTACATCTCAGACTTATAAGGCCATAAAACTACTTTCAATTTTATTTTCCTTTCTTTTGAAGACATGAAGGGATAGACTGGGGAAGACATTTTCAGAAATGCTACCCTAGAGAATCTAAGGATTTCATGAAGCCCTTTGCTCTTCTAACCTTCTAGAAATCCCTGACATTGGAACTATTCAAATATACCCAGATTTGAGCAGACCATTAGATGAGTTTCAGATACAAAGGTAGGAGTGAAGCTGTGCCCAATGAATTGGAGATTAGGAGTAAGAAGAAAGAAGAGATGATGTCAAGAAAAATCTAAGTGCAGAGATAAATCATTTTTGGAATTCTGGGATAATTTTTAAATAAAGAATCTGTAACATTAAGGAGGAGAGGTAAAAAAAAAAAAGCAATTAGTGGGTACAGGAAGAGATAGGAGAGGTGGAGGGGGCCAAGGGGGTAAAGGGGGTAAAAGGGATTCATTGCAAAGTGAAGGAAAAAGGAAGTAGTGGTAAACTTACTGTATTATACACAAATGTAAATTTACTATCATGTATACCTTAAATCAGTTAATGTTATAATTCAATATTCCTTCAATACAATAAAAAAAATAATAAAACATGGGACAAAACATGGGACAAAAAAAAAAGAGGAAACAGATTTAGATGGGATAGCAATGGACTCAGGCACAATTCAGCCAGCAGCCAGCTCCTGCTACTCCCACTGCTCACCTGATGGCTGAATGCGCAATTCTCTACCCCAGCTCTGATACTTTCCTAGAGGTTCTTGAGGCTACTTTATCAAGTCCAAGGAACAAAAACAGAATGAGAAGTTAACAGGTTGAATACATACATTGATTCTGAGAGTAAAGAGAATGAAATTGGAGATGATAGCAATGAAATTTTAGAAAAGCAGACAGATGAGGGTCAGAACTCTGCAGACCAAGAAGCTGAAACTGAAGGTGGGGTCTTGAAGAAAGCTGTTTTATCTACACACAACCCCAAAAAGGCTCAGAAGTTTGAGTACACGGCACCTCCTAGAGTGG
Organism: Solenodon paradoxus; assembly: GCA_004363575.1. Taxonomy (NCBI): domain Eukaryota; kingdom Metazoa; phylum Chordata; class Mammalia; order Eulipotyphla; family Solenodontidae; genus Solenodon; species Solenodon paradoxus. The sequence goes on from RJWH01002951.1 coordinate 119,295, forward strand.
AAGATAAATATGGTAATATAAATAGACTGTTCTGTAAATTCTATTTAATACACAATTATATTCACGGTCATAGATAAGCGAATCTATATAATGCCCAGTCTACTCTCTCTTCAGCAAGGTATCATATAATCTCCTAAATCAAATTTACGAATATTATGAAAACTAACCTCAATCCTTTTCTCACTCAGGAACACTCTGAACTTGTTCCTGGGAGCAGGAAAATAATATTTTGGTGACATAGGTCAAATAGGACTCGGCACTTAAAGAATGTCTGAGAAATATTCAGTCATCTAAAGGGCTCTTTCATAACCTACTAAAAAGGACCTGTACATGGAACCTACTCCCATCATTAAACTCAGAAAATTCTCCTTTTTCCTAGATTACTTCTTACCTTGGACCAACAGTGTTTTCATTATCTACATCACAAGATTTATACGTGTAGGTGTGAGACAGTAAGAAGAATTTTAGAATGTTAGGTGGAAATACTCATATAAATTTTCATTTTCATTACCATTACAATCACTTAATTCAGCCCTGGGTTTCAAGTTGCAAAACATCAGTTCATATTACAGAGAGATAACTTTTCTATACAAAAAAAACTCAGTGAAATCTTTAATAAGACACAATTTTATTATACTCCAATAGTTTTATCCTCATAAAACATGACATCTACTATATGTTGCTCTTCTCTCTACAGGACCTCATATTGCTCAGGACTATTAACTAAAAGGACAATAAACTAAACACTAGATTTATATAACTTTCCCTGCATAATATTATTCACAAACAGATTTTGAAAAAATATCCAAACCCAGAACCAAATGTTAATTGTTTTTAAATGGAGAGAGGGAGAGGGAGAGAGAGAGAGAGAGAGAGAGAGAGAGAGAGAGAGAGAGAGAGAGAGAGAGAGAGAGAGAGAGAAAGTGAGGGATCCTTGATTGCTTCTACCATATTGGTGGAAGAGTTGAGATTTAGTCTCTGGGAAAAAGAACCCCTGAAAACACCAGGAAGAACAGGTTGAACAAACAGAAAGTCTGAATACTCCTCAAGTTCTTTATAGACATGTTACTAGTTTTGTCCCGCAAGATTCTTTTCTAAAGCAAATGAACAAACAAAGCAAAACAAAAACTAGCCCTTGGACATGAACGACAGAATTGATGCCAGCGGAAAGAGGGCATGTGGGCAGAAGTGGGGCTCGATGGAAAGTGGTAGAGGATTAGAAACGTGGTAGCGGGCACAGTGTGCCATCACATATTTGATGAAATGTCACCTGTAGATCTGAAGTTACATTGTTTTGCAAATCAAAGATACCACAATAAAATATTTTTAAAGGAAAGGTGCAGGCAGGAATGAAGCTGTGTAAGCAGACAGGGAGGGAGAGAAGAAAGAAGTAATTATTTTATTTAGCTGCTCAGTTTAGTTTTTCTCCCCAGGCTGATGTCATGAATGGTAGTCCTTGGGATGTATATGGGCCACTGTTGGCTGGAGGCTGCTGACTTAACCACTAAGGCCCCAGGGCACATCTCATTGCTCATTTTAGTTTTGGGTCTGGAACCTGGGTCCTTGGGAGACACGAGGTTTGTACTCCTACGTCTCTGCTGCCTGAGTCACAAGAATGTGTCCAATATTTTTTTTAAAGATACTTGTCTGAGAAATTTGAATAGCCCACAAATAAAAACAGACAGAGTCATAAATCGCCAGCAAAATGACCTGTGCAATGAAACCAACCAGTCTGCAGACCCATCAGGCACACAAAGCTTCTAGTTAAGATTTGGTTTATTTGTGCTTTGATATCTTCACATCAAAAGATGAACTGACAGCCAAAGTTTACCAACTATTTGAGAAAATTATCTAGAACAAAGGAGAGAGATCAGAAAAACCAAAAGAGCAAAAGTATGTTTGAGTAAACAGAGACAAATCAGTGAGAAATGTATTTTTAAATGTATTGGCATTAAAACTTTAAAAGACATGAGACAGTAAAGCATCAATAACTCAAAAATAATATACGATAAAAAGAATAACATTCAGAGACACAGGATTAGAAAATAAATTCCTCAAAATGTAAATCAGATGATATGAGAAAAATATGGGAAAGAAAATGTTAGAAAATGAATGGGTCAATACAGGAACTCTGTTTTTCAAGAAGTTAGAGTTCAAAACAACCAAAAAAACCCAAATAAACAAATACAATAGAAGAAGAGATTAAATAGAAAGAACAGGAAGAAGGAAATAGAAGGAAATGCAGAAACCGTCAAAAAAATGTCAAGAACTTAGAATTACAAAACATGAGTTTCTGACTGAAAGTTTTACAAATTTCCCAGCAAAATAGCAAAATAAAACTGGTCCCTGCTCATGCTGGTAAGTCATGTTGTTAAGGCTATAAAGGATGCATGAAAGATTCTAAAAAATCCCCCCTCACCCACAAAAACAATACCAGCTTGTATATAAAGAATACAAAACAAGGAAGAAAGAAAAAAAAGACTTCCCAATATGTATAGTGGAATTCAGATGGTTATAGAATGATCCCTTCAAATCCCTGCACAAAAATCATTTATCACTGAGAATTTCATATAAACAATATAATGATGGTGGGAAGAATCATTTTCAGAACTGAGAAGACTTTAAAAAACAAATGCCCCAAATATTCTTGATAAGACAGTCACTGAAAATAGTGCCAGAATAAAATGAAAAACAAGTCAAGGAAACAAATTTAAAATCTAGGAAATAGAGGCCTGGAAAAAATAAAAGAGTTGAAAGTAGCTCCCAGGACCATGGTGCAGAATGAACTCACAATTAAGAGAGCAAATAGGGCACACAGCGGAGAGGTTCCAGTGAAGAGGTAGCAAAGAATATAGACTTGACAAAATACAGACTACCTTTTCAATATCTAAAGGTGTTACCTTTTTGAGGAGGGGGTGAGTCTATACCAGTTTTATGCATACAGAACACAAGCAAGCAAAAACAATTATTGACTTCAGATTTGGGAGAGTTTTACATGAAAGGGAAAATATGGTTTTGTTTCAGTTATAGCTCATGAACTAAGTTATGGCACCAAAATAAAACATAATTTCTGATGAAATAATATTAGGGGGCAACGAGGGAGGGAAGTATCTGTACCAGAGAGAAAAGAAATGAGTGGAGAGAGAGAAGGATGATAAAAGAAGATGAAATCCTTATCAACCATTGTGGAGTCAGTAGATATACTTTTAAGTAAGTATTATTAAGTATCTAGTAAGATATTCATTGTACTTGGTTATATGGGGGCAATTGTAAAATGAAAGGCCTGAAAATACCGAATGTTGTTGGTTTGGGAATGGAGAACATTTCTAAAATTATTAGATTTTTTTTCATCTCTGTGCTCTAACTCTAAGACAAATATCAAATAACAATCAAAAAACACTAGTAGTGTGTTTGCTTTCAGTCTGTTGAGCAAGTATGTAAAACACTCTGGTTTTAATCTTGAAGAACAAAAGCTGTTAGTAGTCTGCTCCAGCATAGTCTCTTTGGGGGTGGAGAGCGGGGAGAAGTGAGGGTAGAGGGGGAAGTGAAGATTGTTATGAAGACCGGTTACTTGGATTTTCCACAAGAAAACAGCCAGAAAAACAACCAGAAAAACAAATTGGCTAAGTACCTATTGTTGAAAGTTTTCAAAGCATATCATCCCAAATGTTATTCTCTCTTTCAAAGTTCAAAATCAGACTGAATTTATGCTGACAACTTGCTACATATTAGCATTTTCTAGTTCATTTATGGAAGCTGTTCTAAACATAGTTTAAAAAAAAGAGTCTACTCTCTGGTGATAAAGAGACCATTGTTAGTTCCAAACAGTAATATAGGAAGGGAAGGAGGGCAGAAGGGAGGAAAGAAGAAAGGGAGAAAAAGGAAAAAAAATAAGAAAACATACACAATTGGCTTTCTTCCAATACTAATTGCATAAGAAATCAGCAACAAAGTAATTTTAAATGTTTAATTCAACCTCCCAGTAATCTTCAAACAAATTATAAAAGCTTATGTAGCCTGTCATAAATACCATTAAATTCTTCCTAATTATCAATTGCTTCACATTTTTGGTTTTTTTTTTTAACTCTTAGGCAGTTACATTAAAAAATAATAATTTCTTTGCTTGATTCCATTTTGTATCTTTTCACAAGCATGCAATGCCTGCAAGGTCTCCTCTTTGCCACATGTTCCAGACACCAAGATAATTAGGGTAGCTGGTAGCAGGTACTTACACTGCAGGGATATTTCAAGTGTGCTTAGGATTTAAAATTCCACACAAGAATATAGAGGATAGTTTTAAAGCAGATGAACAGATTTTAATCCTGAAGGATAATTAGAAACCATTTAAATTAATCTCTTCTTTTTACATATCAGGAATCTAAGTAACAGAGAAGCTAGCAAAGATCTTGCCAAAGAAGTTGGTCAAATTTTCCACTCTGTGCAATCGGGCAGGATCTTCAGACGCTGTAGCACCACACTTCACGAAAATCTTTCCAAATGAGACAGTGGCCAAGTGAACATGCTGATCTGCCAAGTTAAGGCACTTAACTTTTTCATTCAAGTTTGAGTTGTAAGATCTGAGAACCTTACTTCTTGGATGCAAGTATTCTCCCATGTTTGGTGACAACACATGACAGAAAGCGGGCCAGCACTGTTGTTTTGCAAGTATACTGCAGTCTTTTTAAGTTTTAAGGAAAAAGGGGATCATACCTGTTGTTCCAGAGGTAAAAATATACAGACAGGCAGACTGGAGACTTGAGGTAACATGGTGGCTGCGTGGCAAGGGCTTGTCAGATGCTATGCTCAGTTTTTCTTTGAGTGAAATTATGCCTTGTGGAACAGACTCTTTCATTCCCCAAACACTGGTACCTTCTGGAAGGTTTGGAAGAATTTCTTCAATAGTTGCAAGCAAATCTAAAAACGAAAGTGTTCGGAACAGGTAAATAAAAACTAAATTATAAATAATTTATCCTAAGTTTCCTTCTCGTGTGTTGGAACAAGGATAAAATAGAAATACAAGGCTGACTACCTTTTCAGGTTAGATTACGTGATGTCACATTTTGTGATTCTGTTTGAACTGGACCAACTGGATTGAATCAATACAAGTTAGTCAACTTATATAGAATTTTAAAGACACCCTGTTATCTAGATTAGATGCTTTAGCCATCTGAGTCACAAGGGAAAACACAGTTCGGTAGCTCACTATTCCCAAAGAGTTACCCATCTGGCATTCTTTAGTTCTATTATAAAGCAATACATTCAGGAGAATCTACTAACCACTCTGGAATTACAAGATCATTATAGCTTAGAGATCATTTTAGAGCCAAAAGTTAAGTGAGGAGACTTAGAGATGTCCTTTCCTAAGAAGCAGGAAAATTAAATGTAAAAGTCTATGAGAATGAATGGAGGAAAATACTTGTAGAAGAGGAAATAAGGAAGTGAAAATAGGGAATCAGCGAGCTCCCCACTAGAATGGGTTCCAACCTAGACTGTGGGTCCCCTACAGTTTAAAAAACACAGTAGTATCAGCCATATATTAGACTTCCACGATGATTCCTTAGAGTGTAGGATTTATAGGCAGATGGATCTAGATTCTAAATTTGCTTCTGCCACATGCTAGCTGCGTAACCTTGGAAAAGTCACCTCATTCTCTGGGCCTCCAACTCCTCACCTGAAGAATGACTCCATTCAACTCTTACAGCTGTTGGGAGAATGAAATGATATTATTGGTGCCTGGTAGAGTCAATTCTTAGCAAATGCTGGCTATGTTTGTTGCTATTATGACTACCACTGCAGTCCGTGAGTGATGACATACAAGCTTGAACTCATTAGAGAATGGGGGGCTGAAAAAAAGATCATAAGCCCCGAAGGCACACCGCTGTGGCTCCTGCAGCTAAGGTGCTGCTGGCCAGGTAAACACCATGGATTCATAACCAGTGGCTGAGGTGAAAAACAAACAAAACACCAAATGACAGTGGAAGCCTAGTCTCAGGACAGATTTGGAATTCACATCTTGTTTTAGGTGAAGTACTTCTAGGGATTCTTGACTGTTCTGTTTCCAGGTCAGATCACTGTTCTTGTTCTTCCTTGGGAAGAGTGCGTAATGAGGCAGGTATTAAGTTGATAATCCATATCTCACTAAAATGATCAAGGTTCTCAAGGAACAAGATAAGAATTACTGTATGACAGGAGTACAAGTCTTTCAGTTGTAATAAAATATTCTTCCCTGAAATGATTTTATTAACTACCTTGAATATATGTACACACGTTTGTAAGGGGATTTGGTTTTCACTCAGCTCTTCACACATCTTTTGGGGAACAGACAAAATATGGTCAGAGGCAAAATTGTGGAAGATGATAGAAAGGAGAACACTTTATTTGATTTTATTTCCAACACATTCCCTATGGTCAATGAATAAGTATGACCTGAATGGAACCACAATGGCATAGTGCACTTGACTTAATAGTTTTCAGTGATAAAGGAGTGAATTTTTTTCATAGTAAGTACACAGAAATGTTCTCTAAACATAGTGAGACTCATGAATAAGTACATTAAATCATTTTTCAGAGTGCAAATCCAGTGCATTCATTTCTACAAGATTCAGACTCCATCAGGACTACTTTCCACAAGCCTTTTTAATTATCAATAGAAGAATCCTTGGCCAGAGAAGAGCTCACCATTGAGAGCCTAACTTGATTCTGACAGGGTTCCTGCACTGCCACTGAGGGTTGGGAAGTAGATTCCACTGCACTGCCAGCAGAGAGAACAGGGCAGATGCTTAAAAACAGTTCGCTCAGGTTGTATGATCTATGCCTGCATTATCCTCTGCAATACTCTGTGACTGCGTCAAATTCCAAACAAGGCTCATGGCAAAGACTGATATTTTACTTCGAGTGTATGTCTCTGCCAACATGCGACTAAATATAATGGTGTTAAACATTTTATTGAATATATACTATGTTCCAGGCACTCTGTGTATCCCTTACATTTAATTCACACAAGGTCCAATGCTGTTCATTGATCATTTGCTGTGTGAGTGATCAGTTAATGGCGGAATTAGGAGTCAAGTCCACTCCAGGACAAGTATTTCTCCCATTCAGCCTTGCCACTTCTCTGAGGAGGCATAACTTCCTTTTAAATTATTTTTGCACTTGCCAGTACTCAAGAATCCCCACCCTTACAGTAAACATATATTCAGCAGCTACTGTACTGTAGTAAGTACTTGAGTTAGTGTCCCCACAATCAGTGAGAAAAAATTCTGTGTGCATTAAGTACTTAGAATAATGCCTTTTCCTGCTAAAGAACCATGGAGCCGCTTAAACTTCGTATTGTTAATTATTTTCACTGGGAATGGAGGTAACCCTTGATCTATCTAAGGCTAAAATAGAAAAAAAAAAAGTAAAGACAGCCATTTATTCTCCTAACTACAAGTGAAAATTTAGAAATGTCCTAAAACCAAAATAGGTCTATTTGAGGCTGAGTACATTGATCAAATAATTAAAGTTCACATGAACCATGCCTATTCTCTATATATGATAATACTTTCAGTAAAACTCAGAGGTTCTTTGTTTTTCCTCTAACTCTTCCTCTTGATCTTTAAAAAGAGGATGGCTTTATGGCTGAAAGTCATTTGCAGATTTACAATGGCTCCATTGTTAACAGGAACATTGACCCTGCAGTGTCTGAAAGCAACAGTTACTGAACATGAAAGAGACAAGTCTGCATGCATCACTGTAATTTCATAAAGCCAACATAAGAAGTTTACTTCTTGTGACCAGAAACACAAAACCCTTCCATATATCTTAAGACAGAAAATACCACTGAATCTAAAGAAAAAGAATTCAGGGTAATATGAATACATATCTTCTAGTTCTCAACTTAAAATTACAATGATTTACAATGTGGCATATGAAGAAAGTACAAAACACATACATGCAGGTAAAACTCAAGCCTTGTGAATTCTGAACACTTTGTGTTTTTGAGGAGTCATGATCCTAACACACAGCAACAGTGATACAAAATAACAAAATGAAAGAAATTCCATTGATATCTCTACTCTCAAAATCAGTTACCACATGGACAGCGGAGGGACAATTTATTGTAAAACTGCAAGTAAATAAAAAGTCAATGAATGACCCCATGTACTTCATAGTTTTTCTTGAGGTCACGCATTAATTTATTTGTCTTGGCAATAAATATTTATTGAGCATCTCTGTTGTGCCAAGTTCTGAGTCTTTATCGATGAATAACAATAAAACTTCCATTGTTCAGGGGGCTTACATCTTACATTCTCAACCTATTCCTCAAAGCTACACAGATGTCTGTTAGTGAACTGGCAAATGAACTTTACCATTCCATCCGAGACATGAATAACCACAGCACACTCAAGGCAGGAGGGTTTAGTGTAAAAGTGCTAAAGGAAAAGAAATAGAAGGGGAGAGGGTGGGTAGGGAAGAGGGAAAGGAAGAAGGCAAAGATGGAGATGAGGGAATGAACAGGAGCAGAGAGGAGGACAAAGACAAACACGAATCCAGCAAACTGTTAAGATTAACATCAGAAATCCGCTCCACACATTCTCTCTCCTAGATGTATGAGTGTACGTTAAACCATGCTTTCCTCATCTTAAAACAATCTTGTAGGAATTATGTGTAAAGACACTCCATTTATAAAGTAGTAGAAAGTACTATAAAAAGGGAAAGGATTAGTATATATTACTAACAGTATTAGTATTACTAAATATATCAAAGGATATAGCTACATACACTTTTCAAAAATGATGTATAAGTAACCCAACATTCTTACCTGCTTGTTTTAAGTAAAGAGAAAAGCACATTGTAAGAATACGATCATCCTGGCAGTGGCATACAAGCAGTATCAGAGGTGAAAGAGTAGAGGAAAAGGACTGGGTCTGTTTAATTGAAGCTTATTTAATTTTCAATTAGTGCTGGAATTTTCCAAGAAAATTTGGGATGCTGCTTGATGCATCTTCTAAACCAAACTACACAAATTGCCCAAATATGAAACTTCTTTATATTTCTGAGTCTTCAGACAATGGAGAGGGAATAATCATTTTATAAATATTTCAGTTTTTTTCTAGTTATCTATATATGAAAAACCTTCTGCACTGATATTAACTATGTTAATTTCACTATTTGCATATAACTAGAAAGACCTTTTTGGCACAGCCTGGTGGAGCAGTGCTTGGGCTGATCACCTCTGATGGACACAGACTACATGCCCCTGGGTTTGAGTCGCAGGTCCTGGGGGGAAACAACCTGTGTGAACAACTAAAAATGGAAATAAAATAAAATGCTTCTTCCTCCTTTCTCTTCCTGCCTGTCTATCTATTCACCATCATTCTGACCTGCACCTTTCCATTAAAAAAAAGGTATATTTAGCATATTTTTCATAGTTATATCAAAAAGAAATTGACAGCCCCAGAGACAAATGGACTTTCTGAAGTAAGCAGAGTTATATCAGAGATATCATTTTGAATCTTTGCTCTGCAACTGACTAAACTGTGTCAATCTATACACCCTAGCTGACTTTCTTTTTCTTAGTTTCCAAAATCTAGCTCTACATCTGCTTCTCAGAATCACTAGGAGTGCCTTTTATGTAATAAGCTTTGAGTAACTGTTGGTATTTTTGTTAATGAAAATAACATAAAGAATAACACCTTCTGCTGACTTAGCTGATATGTTTTCCTTTGGCATCATCCTGGAGACAGAATTATCAGACACCTGACATGTTTGGAATTTTACCTATCACCATGGCCTTTATTAGGCCTGCCTATAAAATATACATAATGTTTATTCTATATAACTTCTGAAAAACAAAAGTTTACTCAAACAGCAAATTTAAATCAAGATCCTATTCCAAATACACTATTTACTAGACTTCCTCAAAGTAACTAACATCACATTAGGTTGTAGCAACAAAATCCAAATGAGATCCCATATTAAATATCTCTGATGACTATAATAATAATAGCAGCAATTATTTCAATTCACCAAGGATCTAGTTAGTACATACATGGCACTGAGCTAGCCACTTTACAAAAGCTAGGTCATTTAATCCTCAAAATTACACTGTGAAGTAGATTAAGTATTATCATTAATCTTACAAGTGGGTAAAGTGAAACCCAGGGCAGCTGATGATCTTGTCTTTAATCATACAGCTTGTTTGACTTATCTCTGTTTGAACTACTTGACTGGTCTTTTCATCTTAATGCAGTCTCTCAAAAGATACAATGATTCAATATTACATCTTCATCAGCAACATCCAATGAGAATCTAAGATATCTAAAATTTAAAAGTTCTAAAAACTTTTTAGTTTTTAGATGCCAAGAATACAGTATTTCAAGGTAAGAGTTTCAAACAATGATCTAAGCCACATCTTACCAAAAATAAAATCTAGTAATTTATCAAAATAGAATTGTCTCATCTTTGAAAAACATAATTTATATTTTTTGGAGATATGTTAAAAAGAACCATTAGAAAGATTTCAAGTTGATTTTTCAGCTACCTACTTAGTGATCAAATTAACTAAATGAGTTTGGCTTAAAACTCCAGCATCCCAAAGTGGCTTTTTGGTGTTAAAAACAAAAACAAGGAAACAGTGCAATTAGTTATTGGCAAGCACAGCAAAAGTTGGCACGAGTAAAACTGCAAAATTAATTGGTTCTAATTAAAGCAACAATTCAGTCACTAGCAAAGTTCGAATGCTCTATTTTGAGAGGTAACCAGTCCTATACACTTCAATGGGTAGACTTCAGGAGCTGAGATCTTTGGCTGATCTTAACACCATGGCCACAGAAATCTTTCAAGGATACTGGAGTTCTCTTAGTTTGCTCTACCAAAGAGAATGTATGGCTTTATTAACTGATAGCACAACTTGAGATTCAGATTTGTTATAGAAACTGTGATCTAAAGTAGATTGAGTAGTAACATGGGAAGTGTCATAAAATGTTGGAGTGTATCCTCTGATGAACCATGATTTTTCCTGTTCATTCACTTGATCGCTTGCTCCTTCACAAGTGGTAAACAAATTTCATCATTACCCAAATTCTTTGTGACTCATGTATTCTATTTATTGCTACAGTCCAGAAAAATTTTATTACACTAACTGCTTTCTAAAATGAGAGGTCAAATTTCAATTCTGGTGGCTATGACTGCCAAACTTTTTTTAAATGAAGGAAAAATATACAAGATAGGCTTTCTGACTTCTCCACTCCTGTCACTTAGACAAGATAAAATCAGTGCTTGAGAATAAATGTTCTACTACTTTAACAGGTCACGAGTTGAGCAGGAAGGAAAACAGGAACAAGCAAAAGTCAGTCTTGAGTGACTAACCTTTTTACTGTATACTGCCTAACTCACTTTTTGGTGTTATATACAATTTGTATATGATAAATATTATCTGAATTTCCATACTTTAAAAATCACTGGTATATAAACATACATTCAAAATGATTACTTTATTTTTATGAATCTGAAAACTCCATGAACTATAAGGGCGTATCTTTGAATCTAAAATACTTATTTTTATTAAAGTCCTTTCCATAGAGCCTCCTTGCCCTCTACCTTTCTACCCTCATGCAAGAAGATGTGTAAGCCATTTAGATTATGACAAATAAATATCATTATGTAATTCATATTCCAATTTGGTAAGCAACCCTTCTTCCTAGGTTGTTGATTAGGCACTCAACCAAAGACTACTTTCATAGCTCAGTGTCAATGTGTGTAGCCAAAGCCTAGCTCCAAAAGACAGGAGGAAGAAGGCTAGCGCTTACAGAAAGTTATTCAGATGGGGATTGGGAAGAGAGAGAGGAAGCCTTGAGTGTGCCAAGAGCCCTCCCACTGGCTGAGAGATGGGAACTCAGTCTTGCTAGGCAAATCCCAGCTTGCAGGCAGAGCAAACTAGAACAAATATGAAGGCTGGAGTCCACGCATTTCAAATCAAGCATACTTGATCTGCCAGTGTCGCCACTATTGATAGTGTTACTACCAGAGGCAAGTAGAGTCCCTGAAATCAAGATAACACACTTACCAAATAATTTTGTCACCTGAAAAAAATTTAAAACTTTCCAAGTTCTCCATGTTCTTGCACTTACAAAGGTCTCAATGACATTGGTATTAAACCACAACCCCCAAATAGCAGCAGAGGTTTCAGCAGCTTTTTTATGAAGCCGTCTTCATATTTACTAATCTACATGGCTGAAGTGGGAGCGGGGTATTTGCCCACTAAAGAATGATAAAACTACTTTGTACCCTTAATATGCACACATCCTCACACACCCAGAGTATTGTGAACATCATGAAAAACGTATGCACATTTTTAATGAGAAATGAGGGTAGGGAGGCAGGCAGGGTCAGCATTCTCCACAAGCAGGCCACGCTGCATATACTCTACCTGTGCCCACAATGACGGCCCTGGGTTCACAGCTGTGGATGCAGTGGAGGAGGGAGCTGGAGTGAAGGTTGGTATTGAGGAAGGCCACCACGCAACCCAGCTTGGCCAAACCGAACCACACATGGATGAAGTCAGGCTCATTGCTCATTAGCAGAGCCACTGTGTCCCCCCTTTTCAGCGTGGAATGGTTCAAGAAGACATTGGCCACTCTGCTACTCCTTTTGTCCACATCCTGATAGGTGTAGATGTCTCCCTCATAGATGATGAAAGGTTTCTGGGGTTGCTTCTTGGCATGGTTCAGGAAAGCATCCAGGACAGTGACCAGTTCCCCTTTCTTTTTGAACATCCTCAGACGAATTCCAAAGCGGAACACCTTCTGCAGGTACCAGAAGTCCTCCCAGAAGTAAGGGAACAGGAGTTTCTGTAAAAAGGGCAGGAAGACTAAGCCAGCTCCGAGTCCTGTTAGCCATGACAGGAGCATCAGGGCCACAGAGCCAGCAGGCAGCTCTAGTCCCAGCCCTAGCAGAGTGTCCCTTCTCTTCTAGAGGCAGTCCTTCGCGGAGATCACTGATCCTCAGTGTTCAGAGCTGGTGCTGCGGCTGGTACCAGCCTTTGAGAGAGATGGAGTGGGATCCTGTAAATCAGAATCAAACGTTTGCACCGTGGAGGCCGCTGTAGGGGGTTCTGGGGCCCAGTCTTGGGGTAGCTGGTGACTGCATAGAAAGCGCTGGGTCCCTGCGAGAAACCCACTGGGGCTCAGAATCTGAACCCAGCGGAGCGGACCCGACTCTGGAGCCTGAACGGCGGCGCACTCCCAGCCCGGGCCTCAGGCGCTTTCCAGCCCTTTCCAGGCTGGGTAAGTTCCGGAGCCTCTGCAGCCCGGAGCAAACCCCTCCACCTTCAGTAGGTTCAAGGCAGATGCTCTTCTCCAGTCAGCAACTTTTCCAGCCCGGAGATGCTGGAAATGCTCGACTTCCTATCCAGACCCGCGAGAAACCATGCAGGGTGTCGGGACCACTCCTTGGCCCCCGGGGTGTTCCCCAGGCGCTTGAGTCCTGGGCCCCGCTGCGTGGCCGCCTCTCCACCCGCGCCCCAGCTCAGCGCCCAGGAGCTCCCCTTCGACCTACCGCGTCCCGGCAAACCGCTCCCAGGTGTCCAACTAGGCAGGCCGGGTGGCGTCGCCTCCAACTGCAGCCGAAGCGCCCCGCAGAGTCTACTGGTGGCTGCAGTAGCAGCCAGCGGACCGCGGCACGGTCGTCCGCCCACCGCCCGCCTCCAGGCTCCTGGCACCCAGCTCCGACGGCACTGCCGCGGGAAGAGTTCGGGCCTTCTCGCCGGCTCCTCCCTCCGGGCGCGCCCGGTCGCCCCGCGCCGTGCCGCTTCGGGGCCTCTCTGGAGACGCGGGACCGTCCTGCAGTCAGTCCTCTGCGGGGAAAGCCCGAGGTCCCGGAAGCTGTGGCGCGGGGTCGAGGGGAACCAAGTTTCTGGAAAGGAGTTGGGGAGTTCATTCTTTAAGGCCATAAACAATGAAAGGGAATAGAGTACCGAGAGGCCAGGGAGAGAACTGAAGGAAAAATTAACGCCTGTGGGTGAAGAGTGGGAAGAGGGGAGAGAGGGAAGGAAGGAGGGAAGTGGAGAAAGGGAAGGGAGGAGGGAGGACTGCAACGAACACTATTCATGAATCAATGGGATCAAGAAATATTTGAGGTCTTTGTTCATAAAGCATCACAAATTTGTTGGTTTTATAAAAGGTATTTTTGAAAAGTTATATTAATAGGTCGGTTTTGACATTTAAATTGAATTTCAGTCTTTCAAGTGCCTAGGCAGTGCATTTTACAAAAATTTTCGAAACTATTGATGTGGAGCTTAAGTTCATATTCACATCCAATTTATTAGAAGCTATAAAACATTGACTATTCTCCGTCCTTAAAAATAACAAGAAGTTTTTCAGTTAAACCAGTTAAAGAATCATCAGGACTTCACAAGGCTTCTAAAGCAGGAGAGGGAGGGTGAGAGGAAACAGGTTAAAGAGTAACAACTACATGTTACAGAATGATGAGATTTGCTGGAGAAACTGAGGAGCATTAAATTACACTTTTTCACCCTTGTAGACACCAACCTTCCAGTTCTCTGCTTTTTAAGAAGTGTGTGTCTACACGGTGATAAAGAAAGCTTTCTAAACCCTGATCATTTCAATACAGAAAAACCTTTAAGTTAAAAGAAGTATTAGTGTCAAGTACAACTTGAAAAGTAAGTTTACAACTTGAAAAACTTCTTTGAAAGTCCATCCCTTTCTCTCCTGGATTTAGTCTGATTCAGTCACCTCTTAGAAAATAGCATTAGAAGAAGAATATAGAATCTGGAGCAGCTGGTCTTGTGCTTTGGGGTTTCCAAAACAAGTAAAATCTGTTCTCTTTTAGTAGAAAAAATGAGGAAGCATAGGTTTACCATCTTTTAGGCTTGTTTAATTAAAACCATTAAGCACACATTAAAATAATTATCTGCTGTCACTATTATTTCATGAAGGAAAAGATTTATTTCAACATTAAAAAGAATAGAATACCATTTTAATAAAGGACCCTCCTTCAAAATAAATAAAATTAACTTAATTAAAAACTCATTGTTACTTTTTTATTTTTCAAATCTTCTGCCCTGGAGCTTGAACCTCGGTCCTCAGCTGCTGAGACACAGGGTTGCACCTTACACTTATTTTTTCTTATAACGGACCTACTAATACCATTGGCAAGGAATGGAGTTCAATTTTTAGTAACTGGTGAGTTGAGACTACAATTAGTATCCATAAATGTGAGAGCCTAATTCTTCAGTGAATGACAAGTTGATGTGGCCAAAATTTACATCAGCAAAGGCCAATGTCATGCCTGGAATCTCACCATGAAAGAAGGAATCAGTGAAAATCTTGGGACAGCTACCAGTATCATGTGCTTTCTTACATCAGTCCATTATCTGTTCTTATTTTTTCCAGAAATTTTGCATTCATTTTCAAATAGTGCCAGAGACAGTGATGGAAAATAGATAAATTATTAATTTCAATTATTAATTATTGCAAAATGGGGGAAAGACAATAAGAGGTAGTTGAGAATATGTATTTATATTTACCTAAAATAAAGTCTAGATATTCTGTGAACATTACTTTTGATCAGGGACACTACGGTATTTCTCAGGTTCCTCTTTAGCAAACGTAGGAATCTAATTTTTCTTTAATGCTTTTTTAAAATACATATTGTAACTAAAATGCAAATCAATGCAAAAAAGAGAAATCCTGCTTTTTTAATCAAAATATGCTCTTGCCTACATCTTCCTCTTCCTAATGCTACTATTCTCTATACTGACTCCCAAGCCCCTCTGTTCTGTTGAAGAGAAATTGTTTAGTAAATAGATCAAAGTGAAATTGAATAGTATCATATGATGTAACTTGACATTTTATGACTGTAGGATCTTACAACTGTCACTTAAGAATTCTAACTATGTGCAGTTGAATTATTTGTGTCCAGACATCTTAGAAAATTCTATAGGTGTCCAATTTTGGATTATGGGAGACTCAAGGAGAGGAGATCATTTCAGAAAGATCCCAAATGATGCCATGTCGGTACTAAAATACCATGGCAGTTGTTTTCAATAGACAAGACACTCTGAGTATCTAGACTGCAGCTTGGGGAAAAGAGCTAAGGTTTGGTGGAATAGGTGAGATGGAGAGCTCTAAAAATGAGGGTGAGGATGTTGAATATAAGCCTCATTCATTGTACAGTTCTGTCCAGGAACAGGATCCCGTTCAGGTTTTAATCACTGCTTTAGTCTCTGATCATAGCTTGGTTTTTGATGTGAAGCTTACTCTTCCCACAATCTGTTTGTAGTAATGAATAATCATTGCCTAAAATATATTCCCTACAAGGACTCGTTGAGCAAATATTAAAGATGAAGAGTGCTGTTAGAGGGTTGGGAGGTATTAACATTATCACATGTCAGACACATCAAACACTTCTTGAATTATAAAATTTTACAGCACTAAATAAGTGATCCTATAATAAGAGTCTTGGAAACAATTCCCAAACAAATTAAATATTTAACTATCGTTATTGCCACATACTACGAACTATGCTTGGAAATCAATGTCAATGGTGATCTTGCCAAGAAGACATTTTACACATTTGATTTATTCCTGGTTTCTAAAAACAGATTTCTTATATCCAGATAATTCTTTTTATGATAATTGCCTCTGTGTTGGTGAAATGGACCATTTGGAAAAGATACTGATGTAAAGTTTTATCACTGTCTGAGTACTTGGGGCAGCTTCATTTATATTTTATAAGGCACCTACATGGAGATGACCACTTGCTCTTTGGTGACATAAATCAAAGAAACTCTTTGGCAATGTTTTTTTTTTTTAGGAATTAACAAGGTTCTGAATCCTGCAGTAAATTGTTCCCTGGACTAGTGCATGCCCCAGCAGGTCTATGATTTCATCTCAAAGCTGCAGGAGGGAAGTGTAGGACCCTGAGTTTCAGAATGTATATCTCATTTCTTGACAGAAATTTACAATACTCAAAACTAATTTCCCCCCAATTGTTTAATGTTAAAATAATTATTTCTCCCTGGGAAGACAGATGGTCTAGATCTAGTAGGCAGGTGGCCTGGGCTGGCATGAATGCCAACTTCAAAGTGAGGCTTCTTTAAGGAGTCAAAGCAGCAACTGCAGCTCAGTCCTGTCCCAGTCATCAAGAGGGGAAGGAGGTCCTGGGAAGTCAACCGGTGCTTCTGTGCTTTAGCTTTTTTTTTTTTTTTAAAAGCTCTTTATTAAATCAAAGTTTCAAGTATACAAAAAGATATAAGTAATAAAATAATGGTACCCCTCACAACTTAATTGCATTACCTAGATTTCATGATTGTTGTTTCAACTCTATTTATGAAATATTTTAATTATAGACAAATGACATTTTTACCCTAAATACCTCAGTGCATTCTAAAAAAAGGTCATTTCTCTACCTAATCACCATACTATGATTACAGCTAATAAAATTAGCAATAATTATTTAACCTAATATTTAGTCCCTATTTCATTCCTTCCAAAATGTCTTGTGAAGTTAGTTGGTCTAACACCAGAATCAATTCAAGCTCTGAAGTCTAAATTCTCTTTTAATTACCAATAGTCCTTATCACAACCTCTTTATCTGTTCCCAAGGTTCCCCTGCTAAAGGTAACAGGTCAGAGTTCTAGAGAGTGTCCCACTGTGCGTTACTCAAATTTCTTTTCCCAAGTTCTCCCTTAACATGTTTCTTTGTCCTCAATATTTCACATAAACTAGCTATTAGACTAATGTCTTGATGAGACTCAGGTTAAAAATATTTTGATAAGAATATTTCACAGGTGATGTTATGCACTTTATGCTATATTACATAAAAATAAATATAATACCTAGTTGTGAATTAGAAGCATATCACTATTGATGATGAAACATGCTGATGACTTAGCTTACTTATATATTGATCTCTATCCTGTTTTCTTCACTTAATACATCTTGGAGATCACAATTTACCATTCTTCAGAGATTCCCCTCATTTTTTAAAATGACTGCATATACTTCGCTGTATATCAATAACATAATTTACTCAACTTGCTGACAACTGATGTGCTTATTTTCAATCTTTTGTCATTACAGACAGTATTACAATGATGAGTCTGCACTCAAGAGTGGCACATATATTTTTTTTTAAAGGAAAGTTGTAGGCAGGAATGAAAGCAGTTGTACGCAAGCAGGCAGGAAGACAGGAGGAAGAGGGGCCTTATTTATTTACTTTTTTTCATTTAGTTGTTTACACCGGCTGTTCCCCCAGGCCCAGGACTTGAACCCAGGGGTATGTGGCCTGCATCCTTTGTAGGTGCTTGACTTAACCACCGCTCCACCAGGGCATGCCAAATGGCATATACTTTTGCCAGTGTAATTTTAGAGTAGCATCTTAGACTAGATTAATGACTCAAAGAAGAAATATATCAGTAATTTTTACTAGATATCATCAATTCCCCTCATATCAGCGGTATCACTAGCATGACTACTGTCAATGTACAAGAATATTTAGGAAGTGCAACAGAACTATCCAGGAGTTTTTCACTAAGTTGGAAATACTAGGGACTATAGATAATGCTCTCACAAATATGTACAAATTAATTCCTATTATATGTTGGAAAGGTTTTGATTTTGTGTTCTAATATTATTAGTTTCATGCCAACTGAATATAAATTTTTCTTTTATTTTACAGGAAACTAACATCCACATATGTTTTATGGTTTTTGCATACTGTTTCCAAGCTTATTACATAGTAAAGTGGAAACGACATTTGAAATAAAAGTTAACTAAATTAAGAGGTCATTTCAGAGATGAAATATATGCAGCAATATGACCTCAAAATCCATTTCAAAGAGTTATTATCCTCCAAATTATTACAAGAATGTGTGTTCTGGTGTGTCACTATGACCTCAAAATCCATTTCAAAGAGTTATTATCCTCTAAATGATTACAAGAATGTGTGTTCTGGTGTGTCAAAGGAAGCACTTAATAATATTCATCAGCTGCATCACATAATATCAAATGAAAACCTAAAGATTACAGACAAGGAATGTCTGATGTATGTCAACAGGGAAAAATGGTCAGACCTTTCAATGACTTTTGAACCCAGAGAGCAATTCCAAAAGGCCTAATCTGTTTTTTTTTAAATGTAGAAATATCAAGAATAGAAATACAAGCTTATCATTCATTATTTAGTCAATGAAAGACAGCCCCAAACATATCAATTCTATACCATCAAAACTATGGGTTTATAACAAACAGAGTTAACACCAGATTCTTGACCCTGTTTCAATAAACTGAGAACCAGAGCAAACATGGTGACTGACACTCTTCTTTAAAGAGCAGAGTACAGAGGGCATGACTTCCAGAAACAACATGCTGGAAGAATAGGGGCTACTGGACTTACCTGGGTAAAAGCACGGTTAGACATAACTGCTATCATTTGGCCATATAATTGGTTAAAGTTTAGGTACTTTAAGACTCAGGACCATCTTCGACAAAATTCTAGAGGGAATGTTATTTAATTAAGTTCTCTCTCATCAAGGAAGTTGATGCCTGGCACTCTACCTATGCCCTGACATCATAAACGGCTCACCGCCAATAAAAGCACATGGAACTAGGACTTCAGGGTCATTTGGTGATACCTGCCTTAGATAATAATCCACACTGTACAAAATACATTCATCTAGACCAGATGGGCCAAAGAGTTTTCTCTACCTTCTCTGGATCCCCACGCATTGTGAGGTTGGGTCTCTGTGTACCTGCACATTGGTCTTCATGTGGAATGTCTTCATATATGGCTTCATACCCAAGGTTGTCCACTTCAACCCTCTCATATGTATCCTACTTAGGTTTCCACATTCAGGCCTTCATATCACATATTCCGAGATCATCTGATACAAAACTAAATAAGTATAATTCATATTCTTCTCTTGGTGGGCCCTTTTCAAAAATTCCAGATACTTATGCAGATCACTCCCCACCAATAACAAATATAGAGAAAACTGTAAGCTGAGGGGTACCTCCGGGGATGTATCACTTGTATCACTCACTTCTCTGGGACAAAGTTGGTAAACTCCGATTCTCCAGACATTTAATCAGTATATTTTCTTCATTATAACAGCCTTTATCTCTCTCACTGTTGTTTGTTGTGGCTATTTCAATAGCAGATCATAATTTAAGAAGCAGAATTATACATTAAGGGGCTCAAGGTAAGTAAATCAGACCTAGAGAACCATAGTTAAGAAGGTCAGTATTTTCCAGGTCCATTCATATTAGGGAATGTTGGTAGGCATAAATGATGACTCTCTTCTCTCTAGAACCATTCTATATAGACCTTTCATTAAAAAAAGATTACTTGGCTGATGCCTAGGGACCAAGATGATATCACAGCAAAACTTCTGCCTGGAGTCTTTTTTCCCCTTCTCTCAAGACTTGAATACTGGCCTCCACCATCCCCTTCTATTACTAGCCCACGGGATCCTACCTGATTGTCTCTATTTTTACAATCTCAGTGCCAAGAGTAAAGGACTAGGACATAAAATATAATAATCCTGTACTGACACAACCACATTAAGATGGTCAGTCATACTATCAGGTAGAATGGGAGAGAGATAAGCTCACCTCAAGGATGCTGTAGTGCTTAATCACAACACCAAAGGGGCCCACCCTGCCATCATTTAGCAGAGAACACTTACTAGAGGATTGATGAGTAATGTTCCCTGATGATTTAATGGCCATTCGTCTAAATGTGAGAGAAAAATCACAGATGAATGTCCATTCTTGGGCTTTTCCACTAAAAGTACTACAGGCTCTAACACCAGCAGATGGGCATATTCCATTCTTTCAGTGTCTGCAACTGGTCATATCCCTACTGACTTCCATATTTGAAGGAACTTTAAGTTATTAATGTGCAAAGGACCAATTTGATGAGTGACAAATTCACCAAAATTTAATTCACTGAACAATAATTTGCTGAACTACTCATATATATATTTTTTACATTTTAGTTTATCCTTAATATCTTCCTCTATTGTTACCAATACTTCAGTCTTGGCTTGTACCTTCCAAAGGTCGTTAGACAATTACTGGAGAGTGTAAGAAAATTAATCTGGCAGTGGTTGCCACCAGAAGCAGGGAAGGGTAGCATTCAGCTGCAGAGCTTAAGGATCAATTTATTTTCTGAATATAAAACAGGAGAGTCCTTCCTTGGTTGAGTGCAGGACAGGAGAAAATGGAGGAGGAGGCAGGAACCTCAATAGCAAAATGGAAACTTTCTGAAAAGTTCCACATTTTTCCTCCCAGGCATAATGCTTACTATAGTCACTCACATTGGATTAGGAGAAGGGTGGAGTAAACCTAGAGATTACTGGAGATGCATTATGGAGCTAGAATGAAGAAAGGACTGACAAATCTTAATGAGGGTATCTTTTTTTCTGAAAGCCACTTCTGGTTTTATGTATACTTAATTATTTGAAATTTCATTTGAGGATTATAAAAAATGAGTTCAACAGATTTTAGAATGTAGAATTACTTCTTTACATGTTATTGTTAGGAATTATTTTTTTAGAGCACCAGACGAAGGCTAATACACCCATTTACTATTCCAATGGCTGCAGCAGTTCCTCTTCTGCTTTGAGTAATACCGGTAGATTGTAGACTGTTTCCGGGTATGATCTCATAAACTGTTTGGCTCCTGTGCACATTCAGTCTGCAGAAGGTTCTGTGAAAGAAAGCAGCAGCAGCAACAGCATGCTTTTCACAGAACCAAAGATATAGATTCATCAGAATCTCTACAACCAAGGCATTCATAGTAGTGTACAGATTCTTTTGCTTGTTTTAACCTCATGAAAATGTAAATAATTCAAAATTAGTTTATGTATATATTTATGTATATATTCTTCACCTATCTAATGTCAAACAATAAGAAATATTAGTCAAATTTAAGTGCTCTTTAGGTGATTAAGTTTCAAGTGAATAGCTTATTTTAAACAACATGATACTATATGTATTATATAAATAGATTAGGTTAGATCTAATCTAAAATGATACATATTTAAAGTATACAATGTAATGTTATATATATATATATTTATTAAATCATCACAATCAAGATGATGAACCTGTTTATCATCTCCAAAGTATCCTCACTTTAAATCTCTCCTTCCTGACACTCCTACCATACCTGTCCCACCCACTCCCTAAGCAGATTCTTAGAGTGCTTTCTTTGATTATGGATCAATTTTCCTTTTCTAGAGCTCCATGCCAATGAATTTTATAATATGCATGTTTTATCCCAGTTGATCTGAATTCTTTTTACTAAGTTATTAATTTTATATTGATCTTTATTACTGTATACAGAAATGATTTCTTTATATTAATGAGTAAGATTACATTGAAAGGACATGCTGCAATTTGTTTATTCATCACTTTTCCATAAACACTTGTTTCATTTCCCAGTTTGGAAGCATTACAAGTAAAACTACTATGAACATTATTATACAAATATATGTGCAGTACCTGTCTTCAATTTTTCTTGAATAAATTCTGAGGGGTAAAACACTTGGGTAGAATAAGGTAGGAATCTGTTTAACTTTTTAAAGAAGCAGTCAAATTATTTTCCAAATACTTGAACAATTTTTTATTCCCATTATCAGTGAATGGGAATATCAACTGACAAACACACTTGATCAACATATAATAAGATAAAAATCTTTTCATTTTAGACATTCTAATGCCTGTGTA
Organism: Solenodon paradoxus; assembly: GCA_004363575.1. Classification (NCBI taxonomy): domain Eukaryota; kingdom Metazoa; phylum Chordata; class Mammalia; order Eulipotyphla; family Solenodontidae; genus Solenodon; species Solenodon paradoxus. Next base: position 142,031 of record RJWH01002951.1, read on the forward strand.
GTGATACCTTGTTGCTATTTTAATTTTTATTCTCTTAATGAATAATAATGTTGAGCTACTTTTCAAGTGTTTATTTGCCATCATATATCTTCCTTGGTGAGTGTGTATTCAAATCATAGGCCTATCTTTTTATTCGATTTTTTTTGTTTTTTTGTGTGGAGTTTTAGTAATTCTTCCTATATATTTTGAATGGATAAAAATTATCAATATGTGATTTGCAAACATTTTATCCTACACTTTGGTTTATTTAATTAAAAAAATTTTTTTTAAGAATATTTTTCAAAGAACAAAAGATTTCTTCACTGTTTCTGGGGGTAGGAATTTTGACATATTTGGTAGGCTACTACTGTGCCCACCACACAATACTCTGAACAACTTTATACCAAGAAAGCAGCTAATTTTGATGAAACGTATACATTCATTAAAAATACTAAAGCACACTGTTTAAAAAGAGAACACCTAAATACAATAAATATATAATTATAAAACTTCTCACAAAGAAACCTCCAAGTCAAGATGACATCACTGAAGCATTCAACTATAAGGAAAACGATAATACCAATTTAACATAAGCTATTCCAGAGAATCGAAGAGGAAAGAATACTTTCTAACTTATTCTATGAGAAAGGAATTATCCTGATACCAAAACCAGACAAAGGTCCTACAAGGAAATAAAGGTAAAAAACTATATTGCTATAGACAAAGATTAAAAAAAATCCTTAGAAAATATCAGCAAATTAAATCTAGCAGTATATACAAAGAGAAACATGTCATGTTTATCCCAGGAATGCAAGGTTAGTTTTACACATTAGAAAATCAATAAAATTTGACTGAAAAAAATGTCATATGACTATCTTAAAAGATGCAAAAAAAAGCACCTGACAAAATCCAACATCCCTTCCTGATTTAAAAAAATTGTACAGTATAAGGTAGATGAGAACTTCCTCAACTTGATGCAGGGTGTTGATAAGAACTCTACAGTTAGTCACATATTTAATGAAGAAAGATTGAATGTTATCTTCTAATATGAGAAATAAGATAAGGCAGCACTCTCCCCACTGCTTGGCATTGTACTAGAAGTTCTTCTCAGATAATAAGATAAAAACCAAAAAAATAATAAAGGCATCCAAACTGGGAAAGAAGTAGTAAGTCTGTATTTAAATATTGATGGCATAACCTTTGACACAGAAAATCCAACAGAATGTGTGTGTGTGTAGGGGGAGTTAATATAACTAATAACAACAGTTCTAGGGTACAAAATTAACAATAGAAATTTACTGTATTTCTTTATACTAGAAAATAAAAATCTATAATTAAATTTGTGAATGCTATATAGTATCAAGAGCACGAAACAGCTATATAAGTCTGACAAAAGCTGGGCAATATGTGCACAACAACTACAAGAGGAATTTTTGTGATTAAGATGAGATTAAATTAATGATCGCAAGATGGGGAAATCAGCCTAGTTTATCAAAGTGAGCTCAGTGTAATCATCCTGGTTTTTATAAATACTGAGCTGCATGAGTCAGAATCAGAGATCTGAATATGGTAGGCCATAGGCTTTGAAGATGGAGGAAAGGACCAAGATCCAAGGAATTTAGCGACCTCTAGAATCCAAAAGAGGTTAGGGAACAGATGTTTCCCTAAAGCCTCCAAAAGGAATACAGTTTTGCCAAGAGCTTAATTTTAGCACAGTAAAACTGATACCTGACTTCTGACCTCCAGAAATATAAGAGAATACCTTGCATTGTTTCAAGCCATTAAGTCTGTGCTACATAGTTACAGAGCAGTAAGAAAGTAACACCCACTGTTCTGCTCTGTGTTTTAATGGAAAGGGAGTCAACATGGGGGGCAACTAGTATGATGGCGTCTATAACGGATGAATGAAGTATATTGATGGCAAAAGGAAAGACTCGAGTTGTTTGGGAGAGTCAGAGAAATAGTTATAAAGGAAACCATATTTTAAATGAGCTTTCTTTGAATTTTCTCAGACCAAAGTGTGGAGAGGTCCCAGGCAGAGGCTCAGGAGTCTGACTCCCTGGCTGTCACATGGGCTCCGTGTGCTATGGTAAATCTCCTGTCTTTTCTGTGTTTTATTTCAACCACCTACCACCAAGGACTGCTGGGGACAATAAATGATATTGACCTAATAAAGAATGACATTGTGTAGCACACAGCAAGCTTCTAGCCCCTATGATCCGCTCTTGCTTTCTTTAAATAACCAAATGTTTAGTCATCTTAAGTATTAGGGAGGCAAGTTCATGACTCACAGATGAGGAAGAGAAGACCCAGAGTTGCTGGCTGGTCAGCTACAGCAACTCAGGTAATGCTCTTCCTGAAATAACTCCCAAAGTGGATTTAGGACACTTTTGGAAATAGAATTTATTTCATTTTCAATGACTCTAAACATGCTTAAATTCTGGGTTTAGTATTCCTAAATAACATAGCACTCAGAAATTTTATGATAAAATGAATAAGATTTTCAAATCTTCACACTGTTCCTGAGAAAGGCAGGTCCAGAAGTAGTGTGTTCCTTGGCTCGCTAATGGGTTGTGGAAAATTTTATCTGCCCCTTGTACCTCGCAACGTCTGGCTGCTCCTTGGTAAAAGTACACCTACTTTATTACTGTTTCTTTTTTATTTCTTAAAATATTTATTGATGTAACTTTGCTTTACAAACTAATATAAGCCTATATATTCAAGTTCTCCATTCATCCAACATATGACAACACACCAGGCCCACTACCACATTACCAAGAGTCCACCACTTGTTCCCGCCTGCTACCCTGGTCCTCCCTGTAACCTCAGTTCTACTATCAATGTCCAAGGGTTGCTTTTTGTTTGGTCTGTTCATTTGCTTTGTTTCTTTATGTTCTACAAATGAATAAGATTATCCGGTATTTGTCTTTCCCTATCTGACTTATTTCACTTAACACAATGCCTTCTAGTTCCACCTATGTTGTTGTAAATGAAAAGATTTTGTTTTTTTTAGGGACATGCAGTATTCCAGTGTGTGTATGTGTGTGTGTGATATCTTCTTTAACCATTCATCTGATGATGTGATGAGCACTATGGCAGTTTCCAATTCCTGCCTGTAAATAATGCTGCAATAAACATTGGGGTGCATGTATTTCTGTGAATTCATATATTTGCAGGGTTTTTGGTAAATACCTGAAAGTGGGACTGGATTGCATGGGATTTCTGTTCTCAATTTTTTGAGGAACCTCCATATCGCTTTCCACAAGGTTTGCACCAATTTGCACTCCCACCAATAGTGTAAAATGGTTCGTTTTCTCTGCTTCCTTGCTAAAATTTTTTTTTCCAGACTTCTGAATAATAGCTGTTCTCCAAGGTATGAGGTAATATATCACTGTTGAGTTTCTTTTGTTTGCTTTGTTCTGTTAATCTATGTTTATTTAAGTAACATTCATTTACATAATAATAAAAATCCTTATGTGTAGGTTCACCATTCATCAAATATAAGACAACACATAACACCCATGATCAAATCACCAAAAAGTCATCCACCACAGTCATTGGACCCCACCATCACTTGTTCCTGACCCCAACCACTTCCTGGCAGGTAACCTCAGTTGTACTGTCAATGCTCAAAGATTGTGTTTTTGTTTTGTTTTGTCTGTTTGTTTGCTTTGTTTCTTTGCATTCCATATTTGAAAAAGATCACCTGGTATTTGTCCTACTCCTTCTAACTTACTTCACTACCCATAATCACCTCTAGATCCATCCATGATGTCAGGATTTCATCTTAGCTGTGCAGTATTCTACTGAACAGCACCCACTTTAGAAATCAGTAACTGCCCCACTGTGAGGGAGCCTTTTGTTAAGTTACCCTTTTTTCCACAGAACCACTAACTTCTCCGTGATCACTAGGGTGTCTCCACTGTGATTATACCATTGCCCATTCCCTTTAAAAATGCTTATATCACTGTAGGAGATGAGCACGTAGCAAGAGAGATTTTATCTTGGTTACCAGCTGCTGTCAGCTGACCCCCACAAATGTGCAAACTTAAGAGTAAAGCAGAAAATTATCATTCTTCCAGTACTTAGTTGAAAAAATGCATACAGGATCAGCTTCAGAATACAGAGGAAGCATCTTTGGACTCTGTTCCTTGGCTGGCTCCTTCAGTCCTTTCTCTCTACCACTCTTCACAAAGCCCTTGTCTAAGTCACTGTGTGACCTTTGGCTAATTTCTACTACAGTTCCAAAAATGAAGTCCCTTGGCTGGCCCCTTGTCCTATTACACTATAACTGTGATGACCCTTAAGTTATTTTTAAAAATTGAATGATGAAAAATGAAACTATTTGATCTTATTTTAAACTTTTGGAGTATTTTCTTTCTTATTCTTGATTATGTGACTATTTCTGAAAATAAGCTTCAAGAAGTTAACTTTGGCATTTGGCTCATGAATAAGAATTATTCTTCTCAACAAATTAATACTTTATTGGATGAACTAGATATGCCCCTAGATCTCCCTTCATATCTTAGAAAGGAAACAAGGGCATGCAGCCTAACCTTAATCATACCCAAGCCTGAAAACACAGACTTGATGTCAATCATTTACTCCTACTGTTCAAAACCCCTTTGTACAAGAATTCCCAGGAACAATACTGGTAACTTATACCTATATCATAATCATAATTCAATTGAAGAAAACAGAAGTTTTAAGAAAAGAAAAATGCCTAAGAAAATGAATATTTCTAAGAGTATTTTCAAATAGACATTCATGAGCTCAGTGCCAATAAATATCTCCTTTCTAAATTTTTAAAAATGTTAAAATTGATATGCTATTAAAATAAAATAAATCAAAGTTTCAGTGAAATTATTTGTTACATCTTCCTTTTGTAGGTTTGTTGATCAATTTCTTGATATTTCATGCTTGCTTCCTTGGATATTTAACAAGTGTTTCTTAGCTACAAGAGCACGCTTGTGTTCCCTAGACATAAGCAGGCATAAAGAATCAACATATTTAGACATATTGTGTGTTGGTGACATGCTGACTATGAATTAAAGCTTTCAGCATATCTGACTGGCTTATACACAAATATTTCGTATGAAATCTTTTGTGCAATAAGGATGATTGAAATGCCAAAACATAATATTCCATGGATAAAGAAGATGTGGTACATATATACAGTGGCATACTACACAGCCCTTAGAAGAGATGAAACCCTGTCATTTAAATCAACATGGATGGAACTAGAGGGGATTATGCTAAGAAACAAGTCAAAAGAAGAAAGACAGAGACCAAGTGACCTCACTCACAGGTGGATTGTGAATAAACGAAACAAAGGAACAGACAAAACATAACCAAACCAGTAACACTGGCAACAGAACTGTGGTTACCAAAAGGGACTGGGGCGGGGTGGGGGGGCGTGGCAAATGGTGGTGGAGCCCACTGGACAATGGGGAAGAACACTTGGTGATTTGGTGGAGGGCAGTGTTTTGAAATATATCTAAGAAATGGGGAATTTATACAAAGGAGATTATTTTAAGGTGTAGAATTAATTACGACAATAAAAAATAAAAATAAAAAACCTTAAAACAAACATAATATTCCAAGAAGAAATTAACAATGAAATGTAATGTATTGTCCCCACTAAACCTGTATTTTAGCATTTGGGGACTCCTTGTTTCAATCTTACTGACTAGAAACTATATAGAAATTGAGGAGTCCTCTGGACGAATTAACCAGGAAATTTTTACGGGTCATCTAGCCCTTGACTAGGGAGAATTTAATTGGATATCATAAAATATTATTATTATTATTATTATTATTATTTCTATTCAGATGACTGCTCATAAGTGGTAAATAGATACATATTTTAACTTCACCAACAGTTCTATTCATATACCCCCTCACTTCTCAGAATGGGAAAGAGGGTATCTGGACAGATTTTATAGTAGGAGATGGTCTCTGTCTCCCCAAGGTCCAAGACTTGCCTCTTGCTTCTGAAAGGCTATTTTAGGAGTAACCAGAAAGATTCACTTTCAGTGCCTAGTACTATCCTCAGGGTTCCCTTTCTTTTTACTGCCTATGCCTATGTCTGTTTTCTTTTTTCTGACCATAGAATCATATTTTTTCTGAATTTCTGATGGTAAGAAGGGAATGAGGAAGTCAGTTAAAAAAGGAAAGTGGAAAACTTCTAAGACAGGTTTTTCTCCTACTTGCTGTCTGGCCAATAAGCTATATTCTCAAACTCCTGATCAAACTTTCACAAGCTTTTAACTACTAGATTTAGAAACCATTAACTTCTCTATTGTGCTCATTATTTGTGCCTCCATTTTGATCACCCCATTTCCCATTCCCTCTAAATATGCTAATGTCATGAACAAGGTGAGCACCCAGGAAGAGAGATTTTTATCTTAAACAGCTGCCATTAACCAATCCTCCCCCAGCTGCTGGCTTGAAAGTACAGCGGAATGTTACCACTCAAGGACATGGGTGGTTGAGAAATGCTTAAAAGGATCGGCTCAGGATCACTTGAGGTTGCAGCTTTGAACTCTATTCCCTGGCTGGTTCCCTCACCTGGCCTTCCTCTTCACCGCCTGCCCCCTCATGCTGTCCCATTAAAGCTCATATCTAAGGCATTGTTAAGCCTTTGATTAATTTTTATTATGGAGTACCAAAGAACTCATAGGGAGCACTGTTTGACCCTGAGCCTGTTAGAAAAGGAGACTTGTCATAATGTTTGAGGCTAAAGCCATGCCACCTATCACCATGTAGATGCAGAAATAAATGTTCAGGAGCATTGGCTCACAGGTTCATTTGTCACAGACAGTGACCCTACTACATTGTGGTGACTGTGGCTAATAGTAACTCTGCTCCAGGTGAACTCTTTTTCCAGGCCAGGGGCCTAGAGGCTGTGTACATTCTTCACATTTTGTGGTAGGAGATGGGATATGCCTTCTCAAGTATCAAGAGGTAGAGAATTTCCCAAACATAGGAAGGAGATTCAACACCTAAACAGCTAAAGTAAATTAAATTTTCAGCAGAGTGGCATATTTTAAATGACTTGAATGTGAATTTTCCCTTATTTATCAATTTTATTTTCTTACCATTATTATTCAAATATTTTAAGGCTTTAAATAAGAGTTCTACAAATTGTGGAATAAAATACATTTACTGAGTTATGATTTTTTTAACAGATTAGAATGAAATATAAATGAAAAATATGCATTTCAGATAGTAACGTAAGTTTCGTTCTAGAAAACTTTTGTCTCAGTTACATACATATGTCGGTATATATTTAATTACGATCCAAAATAATTTTATTATTCTGGGTCATGGTCAAAAAAAATTTGAGAACCACTAATCTAAAAGTCTATGCACTTTTATTCAGGAACTTGGAAGCTAGAGAATAACTTAATATTTCATGGCAGCAACTGAGGAGAGTAGAGAAGCTGTGGGCAGAGGGACATGTCAGTATAGTAGAACCGGAAATACACGGGACACTTTTAGGATCCTATAATAAATGTCATCAAGATATGATGCAGAACCAAGAACCTCAGAGGACTCTGCGATCTTTCTAGTGTCCTTTAACTAAGTATCAGATGACTGGAACTCTTTATCATTCCCAGTTGTTAGAGGGCAGCTATGACCAGGACCCACAGTTCAGCCATGGCAGGGTGGGTCAAACAAAACCAGCAAGGTTGTTTTTCTACTTGTTAGTTATTTTTCAGAATGGCCCAGGATGAAACCATCATGGTCTGACCCTGAACAGCCAATCAAGGATACTGAGAAGAATTCTCCCAGCTTTAGAACTTTCTCAAAAAGGTCCAAAGTTCAAACTGGCTTAAACCTATTTGTAGCACTTGCTGAAAGACTAGGGCTCTGTCCTTAGAGAATCCCTTCCTAATTAAAATGTCATGATGTCATTAACATGTTAACTTCTTGCCCCTTGGCACCATGAGAGATCCAGAAAGGCAGCAAAAAGAAGTGGCAGCCTTTTTCTGAGGATTCTCCACCTATCCCCCCAAATTATTAGCATAACTCCACCTTGGAACCACCCCACCTCCAGGAACCCAGATTTTTATATAAACCTTTTGCCCTGACCAACCCATGAGCTTCTTCAGGGGTCTTACTGCTCTTTCCATTCATCTTTCTCTTTCATATTGTTGGTATATTTGTGAGTCCTTAATTCACTCTTGAAGTGGGGTCCTCAAAGACACTTCCCACTGACACAGTGATTAAGGAGAGAGTGTGAGAAAGGGTTATAGCAGCGGCACAGGGTTCCTGGCATTCCATCATGAGACAGGGAGGCTACATGTGCAATCTTATATCTATGGGAAATATGTTCAATTTCTAAAGAACTGATGCAACTTTCTAAAGATTTTGTAATTTCCTCTAATAGCTCTGTGGAAAGTCATGTGGACAACAGAGGAAATACCTTTGGTATAAACAGAAAAAGATGGCAGAAGACATGCAGAAATTGTTTTGTCATTTTTTCTTAGAGCAAACATGCGTTTACAAAAGCTTACAAAGTTTAATTAGGCATCGGCACAAATTGTCATGATATTAGACATTTTAATGCCATACATTGCTATTACTCACGTTCGGGTCTCCCTAAAACGCAGTTATAATTAACTTGAAACAACTGAAAGTAAGGTTTTGTTGTTTTTGTTTTTGTTTTCCTTTTTGTGGCGGAAAAACATCTTGTGACATTATTACTTGAATCTTCCTGTGCACCATGCCAGGGTATCTTCTTGGGAGGAGACGCTGAAATGTATAACTTAGCTGCCGATTCAACACCTTCTGTAACTTAGATAGCTTGGTGTAGTGTGGATCTGAGGACATGGAGCTACAAAAAGAGAGTTGCCACTGAGAATGCAAACATAGTTTTTCACAGAGACCACTGGACTGTAAACTTCTAGAGATAAGGAATGTGATCTATTTAACTCTCTGTTCCCAGATTGAATATAGATCTCGACACACAACTGACACGCAACCAGTCATTCTTGAATGTGAGAGCCACGGTTTCTCTCCAACATTTTCTGTCACAGGCTTTACTAATTAATCCTCATAGAAACATTATGATCTGGATTTTATCACTGTTGACATTTTGTAAATAAGGAAACTGAGAAAGTTCAATAATTGCTCAGTCACAAAGTTCATGAGAGACCAATGGGAGAGTCTAATCACCCAGCTTAACTCAAAAGCTCACACCCTAAATCATAAGCTCAATTGTCTCTCTTAATCTTGAAGGTTGTTGGAAGGAAAGGGAACCACAACAAACATGACCAGAGACAATACAGAAATTATCAAAAGGAGAGTAAAGGTATAATTATAAAATCCTTCAGTAGGGTGTTATTTCCTTTGCTCTGCTAGTTACTTCTCTGTCTCTATTTAACCAAAGTCCAGGTTCTGTAGTATTAGCAACCATTTCAGTTGTAAAGACCAGACTATACCTGACAGGTAGGGGCTTAAATAAATCAGAAGTCTCTATTATCTTCATGTAAAATAAACCTGGAGGTAGGAAGCCCATCCCTGCATTCATCAGAAGCCCCAACTCTTATCTTTCTATTTTATCAGCTTAGCACAAGGTTTCCATATTCAAGTCACCTTGTGACCTAAGATGATCTAATGAACTGCAATGATTATATCTGAGTTGTGGGTCAGAAGACAGACAAGATGCAAGTTTCCTGGAAATCATACCTTTAAGCATCATTCACAGTAATCACACAAAGCATTTTTGTTGAGACCTCATTGGCCAGTGCTTAGCCATAGTACTGCAGCTGCTTTAAAGCAGGATTGGAAATGGAGTCTTTTTTCCTGTAATCGATGTACTCAGTTAAAATTCAGGATTCTGGACTAAGAAGGAAAGGGCACGTGGATATGGAGGCACACAATAAAGGTCTCTGCCACAGTGCCTCAGTAACATATCTATTCCATGAAACCCTCCCTTTAACTTCTAATTTGATATAATCTCTCCTTACTTTGAAGCCCACAGCACATTGTATGTTTCTACTTAGTTTTTACAATCTGCTCTATAATGTAGTCTTGTCTTTTTCCCCTCAAAATTTGATGGGTAGATCCCTGAATCCAGGTACCGTTTCAGTTTTCTAGACATTCACAGTCCCAAGAACACAGAATTGCATTGAGTGAGCATTCAGTGAATGAATCTTCTTTTTGATTTAGGGAAACAAAAGAATTATCATAAATGATGTTAATATTTATAACATTAAATGACTTCTAATATGTAATCAAGAGAGTAGGTTTTTCAGAAAAAAAGAATTATTTGAACATCTTCTTTGATCTAAGAATAGTGCTAATCATAAAGATATTTTTATGGAACATATAATCAGTATCATTATTCTTGACTTCAGGGAGAGCCAAACAAACAAGGTGGTTAACTGAATCATAAATTCCTTTCCGTAGGGGCAAAAATCTCATGATTTTATCACATTATCTTTCTGTGCACCATGTCACAGCATATCCTCTTGGCACTGGAAGATATACTGATTGTGTAATTTATCTGCTGGCTAAACTCTGTTCTGTACCTTAGACTGCTTGGTATGTTGTGGATCATAGGTCATGGAAATGCAAAGAGAGAATTTCACTGAGAATGCTATATTTTTTCCTCACAGAAAATACAATAAGAATGATGGAGATGTTTTCCTCAGACACTGATTTTAGAAGAGTGAAAGATTTCTTTTTTAAATTGATATATAATTGACATTTAACACTATGTTAGTTTCAAATGTATTATATATTCTATGTATGTGTTGCAAAATTATCACCATAAAATTAACATTCATTACCATGCACAATTAAAATTTGTTTCTTATGATGATAACATATTCTCTTAACACTTTCACATAGATACAATATAGTGTTATTACCCACAATTCCCATGCTGTATCCCTAGGACTTATTTTTTTAATTGTGAGTTTGTACCTTTTGACCACATTCACCCATTTCCCGACCCCCAGCTCTGGCCACCACCAATCTGCATTGTCTATGAAATCAGCTTTTTGTTTTTGTTCTAAATTTCACATTAGTGGTATTATACCATATTTCTCTCTTGGTCTGACTTCCTTTACTTAGCATAATACTTTCAAAGTCTATCTTGGCTGTCCCAAAGGACATAATTTCTTTATAGTTACTGAATAATAGTCCATCATGTGTGCATATATCCATATATATACATATACATACATATATATATATATATATATATACACATACTTGATTGTTTCCATCTCTTGACCATTGTAAGTAAGGCTGAGTTGAAAACAGGTGCAGGTATCTTTCGGAATTAGTGTCTTCTTTTCCTTTGGATAAATACCCAGATGTAAAACTGCTAGATCAGTAAAACAACAGTTCAATTTTTAATCTTTGAAGGAACATCCATACTGTTTTCCTCACTGGCTGTACCAATTGATATTCCCATCATCAGTGGACAAGGGCTCCTGTTTCTCCACATCCTCACCAACACTTGTTATTGCTTTGCTTTCTTGATATTAGTCATTTTCATAGGTGTGAGGTGCTAAGAATTGTGGTTTTGATTTGCATTTCCCTGATAATTAATGATCTTGAGCATTTTTCCATGTACCTGTTGGCCATCTGTATGTTTTCTTGGAAAAAATGTCTATTCAGATCCTCTGCCCATTTCTTTAACCCAACTATTATTATTTTTTGTTTATTTATGCTTGCTTGCTACTGGATTTTCTGAGTTTTTAAAATGCATTTTGGATATTAAGCCCTTATCAGTGACATGGGTTTGCAGTCATTTTCTCCCACTTGTTGGATTGCCACTATTTTGTTGATGATTTCCTTGGCTGTGTAGAAGCTTGTTGATGTGGTGCAACCCCAGTTATTTATTTTTGCTTTTGTTGTCTTTGCTTTTGGTGTCACATCCAAAAAATCATCACCAAGAGCAATTCCAAAGAGTTGCCTATATTTTTTTTCTAAGGGTTTCAGGTCTTTAATTTATTTTGAGTTGGTTTTTTTTTTGTGTGTGTATAATGAAAGACAGTCCTCTAGTTTCATTCTTTTGTCTGTGGCTTCCAGTTTTCTTAACACTACTTACAGAAGAGACTGTTCATACCCCATTGAATATTCTTGGCTCCTTGTAAATTAATTGCCCATATATCTTTGGATTTATTTTTATGCTCTCTCTTCTGTTCCATTGATCTATCTGCCTACTTTTGTGCTAATACATTATTTTGATTACTAGGGCTTTATAATACAGTCTGTAATCAGATATATAATACAGCTTGCCCCAGCATTTCTTCTTTTGCAAGATTGTTTTGGCTATTCGGTATCTTCAGTGGTTCAATGCAAATTTTAGAATTATTTGTTATACTTCTGTGAAAAGTGCCTTTGGAAATTTTATAGGGATGGCATTGAATTTGTATATTGCTTTGGGTAGAATGGACATTGGAACAATGTTAAAGCTTGCAATTCATGAGCATGGGCTACCTTTTCACTTATTTGTGTCTTTTTCAATTTATCAATGTCTTACAGTTTTCAGTGACCAGGTCTTTTACCTCCTGGTTAAATATGTTCCTAAGTATTTTATTTTTATTGATGAAACAGTAAATAGAGTTATTTTCTTAATTTATTTTTTCTCATAGTTTGTGATTAATGTCTAGAAATGTATTAGAATGTTTCATGTTTATTTTGTATCCTGCAACTTTATGGACTTTGTTTATTCTAATATTTTTTGGTGGAGTCTTTAGGATTTTCTTTATATGATATCATATTATCTACAAATAGAGATAGTTTTGCTCCTTTGTTTCTGATGTGGATACTTTTAGGTCTGGTATCTTTATGACATCTAATGTTTTCATTATTCATGCTATTTGATATTTCAGTATTCATTTCATTATTTCATTTCATTCATGCTGTAACAGATATGAGTACTTCATTCCTTTTATTGCTGATTCATATTCCATGAAATGGATATACTACACTTACCAGTTGATGGACATTTATGCTGTTTCCACTTTTTTGTTATTATCAATTCTGCTGCTATAAACATTAATATACAAGATATTATGTGAATACTTATTTTAGGTCTTTTGGGCATGTATATAAATATATATCAATGTGGATAGAGACAGAGAGAGTGAAATTACGGTAACACTATGGTTAACATTTTTAAGAAATACTACATGTTTTCCAAAGTACTTTCAAAATTTCACATTTTTACCATCAGTCAGAGTTTCAATTTCTCCACATTTTCACTAAACTTTTTTATGAAATGTCTCTTTTATTACAGGTACCCTAGTATGTACATTGTGATATCAACTTGTAGTTTTTATTTTCATTTCTATGATGAGTAATGGCACTGAGCACATGTTTACTGGCATCTTGTTTATATTCTTTGAAGAAATGTCTTACAGATCTTGGGCCCCTTTTCTGGTAGATGCAAATTTCAACTGAAATTTTATCTATCAATCCATTTACTATCTTTACAATTTTACTGCAGTATAGATGACATAGTTGTCTATATTTAGTGTGTACAACATGATAATTTGATATACATATATTATGAAATGATTACCACAATCAATTTAATTTTATAACTATATTTTCAAATTAGGTTTTTGACATTTAAAAAATCATTTTTAATTTAAAAAAGTTATTGATATTTATGAGCTCTTTTGTTCACAATGTTACATTTATTTTTGAATATTGACATTGCTCTCCTGGAACAATGTCCTGGAACTCTGGGTGATGGAAGTGTGGGTGAAGGAGAGAAGGGAAAAGGTGGTGGTAAAAGACCCTCACACTAGGCTTTTACTATTTAATTTTATGTCCTGGGATTGTAAAGTTTTTCATTATGTTTCTACTTTGAGCACTGGAGTAATATTACTGTATTTCATATAAACTAACTTATTTGGAACATAGTTGACCACAAAGAAAAAATAATACAGGTATTGTACTGGCCTATTTTACAAGTTGCTAATACTGAACTAAAAATATTTTGACATTTATGATCATTTCATAAATTTTTCTTTTACTCCCCACTTTTATATTTTCATGAAGACATAGTATCTGAGTATAATCTGCTCCAATATCTGCATTTGATACTCACTAAATCACTAAGAAGTTCATTTTCAAAACTTGTTTTCATTTTATAGTTCACTGTTATAGACTAGTCTTTTATTGCTTAGAACTCTTCATACTTCATTGCAATTTTTAAAGTTTTATTCCCTCAAAAATAGAATAAAATAAAAATAACCATTTATCTGTGAAAGCAAATATATAGTAGAAAAATAGCCTTTTGTTCTTTTTTTAAAGGAAAGGTGAAGACAGGAATGAAGGTGAGTAGACAGGCAGAAAGGGAGAGAAAGAAGAAGCATTTTATTTATTTGTACTTAGTTGTTCATCTTGGTCATTTTCCCTGGGCCCAGAGTCACCAACCTGGGTCCTTGGGATGTATGTGGACTGTGCTTGGCGAGAGGCTGTAGAATTAACCACTACTGTACCAGGCACGGCACAAACTTTTTTTCTAATCTATACAGGGAGTGTATATTAAAAAGCACTTAGAAAATAGAATAATTAATGAAAAGGACAGTACATTTTTCTAGTCTGAACACATATTTCACATCATTTTGATTATCCTTAATTTTGAATTGAATAACTATCTTCTGAAATTCTGCATTAAACAGAGTAATTGCTAAGTATGAATCAGTCACCCGAAGTGGTTATTTCTTCTCAAATTTACATACAATTTACTGAGGACTAAAATATTAAAAACTATATCCCACCTAATTCCTCTATGTTCCTAACTTTTTTATTCCCTAATATAGGAAGAACTTGTATGTTCTAGTAAGCTCTGATATGGCTACCAAAAATACATATATATTCCTATATTTTAAGTGAGTGCTGCCATTAAATTAGTTAAGCTGCATTTAATGGACAGAGTATCAGGGCTGGGTGTTCTGGCAATTAACCCAGGGTCCAAGGGAAAGGGGTCCCAGGGAAAGGGGTCCCAGGCCATTATCCTAGCTCTTCACGTAGGTCAGTGTTTCTCAACCAGGGAGATTTTACCATGAGGTATATTTAGCACAACTTGCACAAGATTCTTATTTGTCCTAAGGACCCAGGTAACAAAGTGGAGTAAAGGAGGTTGAAGGTGAGATGAATCATTAGTAGATAATGAGTAGAGGTCAGGCATGTTGCTAAACAGGCTATGACACACAGGAAAATTTCCAAGACCAAAGAGTTATTTGGCTCAAAATCTCAATCATGTCCCCATTGAGAAATTTCGATACAGACAGAAAAGAAGTTAACTCAAATGCTCTCCCTTCTTGTGCTACTAACCAGTAATAGTGATGACCCAGGTAGCATTCTAGGACTTTGACACTGACTCATGACCTTTTTTAATCACACCTATCTCATCTTAGTTGACACTTTCCTTACTTATTCAATAAAGGTATTTTTCAGTGTAATTATAATTTGCTCAAGTTTTTAAAACTAGAAAGTAAGCAAACCTAGATCTGGATCCAAATCCAGACAAAAATCCCACAGTGTAGGAAAAATGCAGGCCCCAAAGCAGCTTTCTCCAGGTTTCCTTTTTAGATCAAGACTTTCCAGATCAATATAAGCCATAAGGATCCTTGGAATGCTGTGAGCCACACCCATCAGGCCAGTTTCCGAGCACTAGAGGCCAAAGCTTATCGTGTTCACCCTCTGGAAAGAGTCCTGTGATCAAAGTTTTAAAAGTGTCCCCCAAAACAACAAGAAGCCAAAATGTCAAAGCCTATTTCAAAGACCTGAAGAATTTCCTGAAAAATCCCCTCACTACTTCTGCTTTCAAATTTCCTTGTGACATCTATTCCCTTGCTAATTATGGGCACTGGAAAGAGCCTCTGCCCAAAAGACCCCTCCCAAGAACATGAATCTAGCCAGCCAACCTCCTGTAAAGCAGCCCTCTCTGCCCAGGAGAACTCTATCTCCTACTTTCACTTTCTTCCTCCTCCATTTTTTCTAACATGCCACTACCTTTCTACTGACCTTAGACTGAATTGTATAATCAATTCATATGCTTCTGCATATTACAGCTTAGAGAATTGGAAACAAATACAGGAATTTAATTGTAACCTAATTGGGCATGGGAAATAGCCCTTAGTTTCCAAACCACTGCCCTTTTGTCATTTTAAGTTAGAAATACAAGATCTGAAAGACTAATATTTCTCCCCTATTTTCCTTGTTCAATAGACTCGAGTGATTCATTAATTTCTCTGTTCTTAGAGTCATAAAGCATCTCAATTTGATATACACTTTCAGAATTTTCAGAAATTTTAAGAAATTAATTTTCCTACATGATGCATGATCTAGAAAAGATGATCTCTCCACCTCTAAGAACTAAATTATAAATTCAGAGATTTTGAAAAAGCTCTACCCAGCATGGATCTCACAGAATTCTCTCACAAGTTCCAGCAGGGGTATACGGCTTGGCCATATGTAAGATGCCCATAAAAAGGGAAATACAAATGCTTTATGGACCCCACAGTAAACATTGCTAGTGAATGATTTGCTGATATTAAAGACCTATTGTTCATTTTTGGGTTTTTTTTGTACTTTAAAGCACTACTTAGATTATCCCAGAAATGGTTTTCTTCTACTTCTCTTAAAAGTTGATAGAGATGAGGCACACCTTGGCAGTCTAGTAGAGGGGTCCACCACCTCCAGCTGGTGTGACTTCTGGGGATCCAGACTCATATCCTGGGGCAGGGGTGATTAGAGCATAATTAAAAAACAATAGATGATCTTTCTCTCTTTCTCTCTCTCCATGACTGCCTGCTAACCTTTCTTCCCGCCTGTACCTTACCCGTTTGTCTTTTTAAGAAGTTGGTAGAGATGAGGAAGAAAAAGAAAAAATGTCTTGAAATGAGCAACTTCATAAGCAAGAGGGCATGGAGCCAAGACAAATTATAATCAAGCTGACTTTTGATTGTATTTTGGTATAAAAATAGGGTGTCCCTCAGCAAGAACATTATATGATGACCACAGCTAACGTGATTCAAATGCATGAAAACTAAACATGATGATGTTTGAAATATTGTTCAAATAAAATCAAGCAGTCCTAGTAAGATAATACTAGAAAGGTATTATCTTAAATTGTAAGGGTAAAGAGGAAGATATACTCCACTTGTACATTTTCCACTCACCTGAATTCCAAGCGACTCCTCCCCTTCAAACCAGCAACACTGATTTGGAGGAAGGTGGTCCGGCAGACCCTGCGACCGATCTATGAGGTTTCAGAAGACATCTTTCCCAAGGTCACCCTTTTATGTATACATATGCTCAATCAGTACGAACAACACGGGGAAAATAACATCAAGAAGAGTCTAGGAGCTGAGTCATTTAGAATGAACACTTGTCACAAAAGCAATCAGAAACATTCATTAGTAATGTTAACCTCAAGACCTCTTCACTATTACTATGCCAAGAGCATTTTTCAATTTATTCCATCAAATAGACTTGGTTTTGCTATAGAGCAGATAGAAATTTAGGAGAAATATTCTATTTATATGGTATTACTGGTGATGCACTTATAGATTTTAAATAAAAATATGAACGATTTCTGATGAATGACATTTAGTGGTTTTTCATTTAAGTTGGCTGTAGATAGCTCCTTTAGTTGTCTATTTGCCCTTCTGACCAGTGCTCATTTCCACATATTGAAAGTTTCTAGTTATTCTAGTTATGCATAATATCAAATATGCAAAAATTCACTTATTTTGTGCTTACTATTTAATGACATTTCTCACAATAACTTTGGGTATATGATAATAAAAAATTATAAATCAGCATCTCTATATAAACCTATATGACGTTATAATGCAAAGCAAATTCAATAAAATTTCAGTAAAGAAAATGTTTGAGAACTGACATTTTTGCTAAAATATTTTCATTTATATGATGACACAAAGTCTAATTAATATGTGAAAACAAACAGCCATCATACTCAAGGCAAGGGTATGAGAAGGACAAGCAAAATACGAGAACATTTCTAGTGATTTGCTAAGAGGAAAGCTCCAGTTAAAAAACCAAGCCAGAAATAGAAATATGAATGGAAACTGTCTGAGGCCCGAGAGTTCAGGTCTAGCTCATGCACATGTGAAACTAAGAAACACAGCAGTTACATAGCCGTACAACTGACATTTTGTTAAAATGTTGGGACATCACATTCTAATTGTGCTATATTCCCATTTTTACTATTTAAGTAGCTGCATGTACAATTGTCCTAAATAAAAGTTGTTACACATGGATGCACTGAATGTCACTATTATCACCTGCCGAGTGTCACACGTCTCTTTGCTAATAGTGAGAAGGTAAACTCAATCAATTACTCAACAGGGGACAAGCCGTGTCTAAGAAAGACACATCCTATCTTACAGCCATCAGACCTTACTGCTACATTCCTCATTTCAAAATCTATTGCAACTATGAGACAATAAGGTCTCCATGTTCTGAGACAATCCTCAAATTGTCCTTTGTTATCACCAGGGAACAGAGCTCTCCACCGGAAAGTCACAAATAAGAAACAAAATGTGTTCATCGTAATGATAAATGGGCTTAATAAAAATTAATCCTGAGGAAGAAAGATGTGCATTTTCAGCAATTTAATCGTTGTACATCTAATTTAAAGTCCTGAAACAAGTCAAAAAACAAATGTCAGCACAATATTGTGAACTTAATTTATAACCTTGATTGTTTATAAAAGTGTTTATAAAATTCTCAACAAACTATTCTAATATTCTGACCTCACTAGTGTTCCTTTCACCCTGTGTGTGTGTGTGTTAACAATGAGTTCAAAGAAAAGAGATCACCAAGCTATGCTGGTACCAATGGAATAAAATGTGAGACTTGCAAGGAATTTCTTGAATGGCTTAGTCTAATTAAAATGTTTGAGGTTTATAAACCCAAAGAGAGAAACATACTTGCCTCTATAGACACAAAAACTGCTGGGGCTGTGGAACATCACAGTGATGTCTCTGAGATATTAGCATGTTTTTGTGTAGATGAGCTGAGGGTGTCCTGCTGATGGAGATCTCTATGCTTGATTCAGCGTTCCTTGAGTGTTTGCCAAAATAGCCATTATTTTATATCAAATGACATGATTACTTCATTTAGTTTAACAATACTTTTATATACTTGATAGTTGATTAAAAAATACAACAAACGCTTTGGACAGTTATACTAAAGTCAAATTAGGTATCAAATGGCTTTCTTTCCAGACGCTTGCTTGCAACAGAAGAAAGAATATTGTAGCATTATTATGACAACGATGACATAAACATCAAGTGAAAAAGGTGCCAGAAAGAGTAATGGAACCTATGAATGTTACTTTATTTGGAAAAACAGTCTTTGCAATATAATGAAAGAATCTGAGACGAGAAAATCATCCTGGATTATGTGAGCCCGAAACCCAATGGCAAGTGCCTTCATAAGAGACACAGGAGAGAAGACAGTCATACAAATTGAAGACAATGGCCCAAACTGGAACGATGTGAAGATTACCCAGAGCTAGAAAGGGAAGGACGATTTTTCTCTAGAGTCTCTAGGGAATGAGGCCTTACTGACACCTTGATTTCG
The DNA here is from genome assembly GCA_004363575.1 of Solenodon paradoxus. Lineage (NCBI taxonomy): Eukaryota > Metazoa > Chordata > Mammalia > Eulipotyphla > Solenodontidae > Solenodon > Solenodon paradoxus. The sequence goes on from RJWH01002951.1 coordinate 161,609, forward strand.
GACTATTGTCACCAGAACTGTTAGAGAATAAAATTTCCATGGCTTTAAGCCAACAAGTTTATAAACCATTTTGACAGTCCTAAGAAACTAATAATTTTTCCAAACTACATACACACACACTTACACAGATACATGTGTATACATATATACATAAACCCATGATTATGTATACATGTGTAAATGTGTATGCCATGTGTACAAATAATGGGTATACTGTGTACACATGATTATGTGTCTGCATAGTGTATGTATAACAGTCAGGCACCACCTAATGATATTTTGGTTAACAGACCAGATATATAATCGTGATCCCTATATATAATTAATCTAGGCATGTGGTAGGTTGTAGCATGTAAGTCTGTATACTCTGTCACATGATGAAGAAATCACCTAAGAACACATCTTTTTCAAAACGTACCCCTGTTGTCAATCGATGCATAGCTGTGTACATATGGATGTATATATATATATATATATATATATATATATATATAGACACACACATTCATAACATAGTTTACACTAAGAAAATGTGAACAACTTGAGATGTTCTATGTTTGGCAAGGACACCTGAGTGCCCCTTATCACTTACTGTTTGTATATCCTGCAAATTCACATGCTGAAATCTGAACCTCCAATGTAATAGCATTAGGTAAGGCTTCTGAGAGGTAATTAGGTCTTTTCTAAAAACTGACACGAAAGAGCTCGCTTCTTTTCTCTCACCTGCCATGAGAGGATACAAGAAGAGGGTTATAAATCAGGAAGGGGATTTATACTGAAAACTTGGTCATGCTGATACCCTGCTCTGACTTCCCGCCTCCAGAACTGTGAGAAACAAAGGTTTGCTATTTAATTTACCCAGTTTCTGGTACTTTTGTTTTAGCAGTGCAAACTGATTATAATAGTGTCTCAAGCTCATCAGTGTTTCCTAGAGGATATTATCATGAATGATGGAATCATATAGTAAGAAAACCTTAAGACATTCTATTATCTAATCCTTTTCTCTTTTTCTTATCAAAAGTATAATTTTAATTGAATCATAAATCTCAATGCAAATTGGCTAAAATTAAACCAATACATTGTATACTAAGAAGACAATAGTAAATGTAAGGATTTTAGAAAAATATTCTTTATAAAAATGAGTATATAATTTCTGTTGGATGCATATCACAATGAGCTCCAGTTTAATAAGTGAGTGAATAGAAACAAGTTATATTTTTAATTTACATTTTTAATAGTCAAGGTAAGTAGTAGATAGAAGGCAGAGAACAGGTGGAATTCACACATTTTAAAAACAGTGCTAGAGACATCTCCTGGAGGTATTGAAGACATGTGTATGCTTTGACTTAGACTAGCAAATAGAAAGACAGAAATATATGTATAGTTAAACACACAAAGCACTTCTATGCCTATATAATAGATACAATTTCTTTCTGTTCCAATCCACATGTCATTCTGCAGTCATATTAATAAATATCTTAACAAATTAAGATAAATTCATCTTGTAAGACAGCCTTCAAATATCCTATCCTGCTACATATGTTCCATAGGCAGTCTCTCTCTCTCTCCCCAACCAGCCAAATCACATGTGAGTTCTAATACTGCTCTTTGCCTCATGCTGCCCATTTCCAACTTCGGGCCTCGCTTTGTGCTTTTCATACTTGCTCCTTCCACACCTGTCAACTACGCAGCTGAGCTGCAGTCCAATTTCATTGACAAAATGTCTCAACATCTTTAACATTCATGCATTCAAATTCTTGTAACATCTATTTTCTCATATGCTTATGTTAACATCTAATTATATACTTCCATTCCTTGTTAATCATTATTTAAAAGTTTAATCGTCCTATAATTACATATTTAAATAATAATTACTGTTATATATGAGACCTTACTTTTCCAGTTAGCAGTGTTTTGCTTATAACAAATCCTTTCATCTCTTGAAATGAGTGTTGAGAGACAAAGTTCAAGTACAGCAATGAAGCAAAAATCAAAGGTAATGTTAGGTTTCCTGGTTACATAAGTCCAAGAAATATACAATAACTAGCCAATGATTTCCCATCTGTGCCAAAATCAGGCAACGCAAACAAGGTTCAAGATATGTCAGAATTACTGCACCTAACTTTCAAAAAAAGTAACACTACATTTTCTACTTCCAAGGAAGTCTTCATTAATTACCTTGAATGATCTGTGATTACCTAGTCATCATCACTGGAATATATTTTAAAATCTTCCAAGCCAGTTTTCAAGTTACATGAGAAAAAAATCTTATATTATTATCACAATTAATTTTGGACTCTAACACCCACCTCATTCACAAAGTTTAGTTCCATACTGATTTTAACTTTTTTTGAGAGAGATGAAAAGTCCTGGGTTTTTGGCAGTAGAAGAGTAACATGATCACACATACATATTTTGACAAGACTGCTCCGGATAGTTGGTTAAAAACAGACTGATAGGACAAGCGCAGAACCCAATTAAGAAGCTATTTCATGAATCTCTCTGGGATCGGGAGTATCTTGGATTCATCTGACAGTAATCAGAGACAGAAAAATGCTCAGATGGGATATATTAAGATGGAACTAATCATGTACGCAGATGAATGAGAGTTTAAGATGTAAGAGAAAGAAGGAGGTAAGGACAAACCAAAGGTTTTTGACCTGAATCATCAGAGAGAAAAATTGCTGGGTGTTCAGTTTTAGTAAAAGTAGGTTTGAGAAGCCAATGAGACTTTCGGACCGTAATACTGAATGGGCAGTGGAGGTCTAGTGGAGGGGGAAATTTAGGAGTCAGCACATGGTCTGATATTTCACAGTGATGTTAAGATGAGTAAAAATGGTTTTATTAACCATATCAACTAACTAAAAACCCAAGACCCACAAAGTTTGAATAATAGCACAAAGTCACCAGTGGGACTAGGACTGACAACTTCAATTCTATATCTATAGATTAGAACTATTTTATTTACAGCACCTGCCTTGTTTATATACATTTATTGTTTTGCTATGGTTGTTTGTTACAGACTCCTAGTATTTGTTTTAAAAGAAAAGACCACATTTATTAACAGACATATGGAGAATTCACATGGCAGTAAATTCTGAGGCAGGTAGGACTGGAAAGGGGGACTGGGGTGTTGGGAAGAAGATGAGGGGTGTCACCACTTAGTAAGGAGGAATGACTCATCTTTACTCTGAAAGTAAAGATAAATAACTTCCGTTTCCACACTCTCCTAGAAAAAAGGGACAAAAGGCCATTTCTGGATTAGAAGGGTAGCAGGTCCAGGGAGTGGCAGAGGGCTTCTTTGATTAAAGAGAGGGCTAAAGGGTTAGAAGAATGGGAACTTCTCCTTTGTCTCTGGGGCTGTCCTTTACTGTCCTCGACTCTTCCTGTCAGAGTGGGGCATATATAGGAGGTAAATTCTGAGAGGTTTGGGTGTTGTTTCAGCCTCTTCCCCTTCATCAGCATATTTATTGAGCACTCACCACAAGCAGAAACTTTCCTAGCTGAGAATACAACAAAGAACCAAACTACTTTGGAATTTATGTATTATTGAGGGAGATCGCCAGTAGGAAAGTAATGCAGGGTAGAGGTAACTACTGTAAATTTCAATAATATCCCCTAAGGATGAGGAGAGAGAATTACTAGAATGAAAGAAGTGTTACTGTGTATTTGATTTCACAAAGAAGCCCTGGAAGGCCTCACTGAATTGAACTAAGTAAAGATTTATGGAAATGAGAGGCATGTCAAGTCTAGAGAGGTAACTTTACAGAAGGAGTAGCAATTTGAGATTATTTCCCCCCTAAATTAGCAACTCAGAGAAAAGGTCATTTCAGTTTTGTGATTTTAGGAGATATTTTCTCTCACTGTCCTAACCAGACTTTTTTACCAGGTAATTTTATAAAATTACAAATTTAGATTTGATACTAATATACCTTATTTTTTATTTTAAGAACTTGAAAAATAGCAGTAAAATAAGCAACAATGCAAACTTGCAACATTCTGTGTGGAAATTAGCTTCTGAATCACTCTTTACAGCTACAAAATCCAAAAGGATATATTAACTAGACACTAATAACAAATATTACTGTAATGAAGCACCCTTGCATGTGCTGCCATCTGGTGGCAAAACAGAGACGCATTCTTAAATGACTACATTAATGAAGATTTATGCTATTGTTTCTTTCTGTTGAACAAATGTGTGTCACGGGAGAAAACAGCATGCTTTATAACTGACTTCTGAGAATAAGTTCTTTTAATTAATATTGAATAAAACTGGCATTTATAAAAACTTAGGCTTGCCTAAAAATAAATTACATTTCAAAATTACTTTATCCTACATAAAATTTCATCTCAATAAACGAGTATGTATTTTAAACACGAATTTCATTTTTCTGTAATCTTCAACTCCATCTCTTCTACACTTAAGCAGATCTGCCTTACAATCCTTTAGGATTTGCTATCTGGATATGCAAGATACTACATACTGTATATGCATAATTTCCATTCTTCCGCCTGCCCATGATGTTTGTATTTTTTAGCTGTAAATGACGTGAACAGACTGGTTGCTTGGGTGTTTATGAACAATGTGCTCAGAGGAACAGGATTTTTGTAAGGTATCTGTCTGAGGAGGTGAATTAATATCTCTTAAGAAAAACTTCCTACCACCCAGAGAACATGGGATCAATGTACGGTATATTAGTGCGACTTCATTTGCCTTGAGAGAAACAGTGCTTGAGATCACTCTGCCATCACATGGAGACCCAGGCTTGATCTTTGCCTCCATCTAAAGCTGTTCCTCTACCAAACAGTGTCCTGATCTTATAACAAATTCACTACTTGGTGGGTCTCACAGACCTTCTCACCTCCTCTATAGAGAGCATTTTTATATTCTTAAGCTATATGGCATTTACACTGGGTGCTATAACAGAAGCTCCCATAATTATTTTACCTTGGTTCCATGTTTAAACAAATTCAGTGTTCATGACAGAGGTGGCCAGTAGTTCTCTCTCCTTGCTTCCACCTTGTCAGTAACAGAAACCCAATTTTCACTTGTACACTTGGTTGCCCTGAATAAAACCGTGGCTTTCCCAGCCTTATAGATGTCACTATCTGAAAAAGTTCTAGCCAATGAGAAGAAAGCCAGAATGTAGAATGACACTATTCAGGATTTTTTTTTTTTTTTTGTAAAAGACAGTGTCCTATATGCTAGTGGAGAGAAAAATCAATTTCAAGAAATAGCATGTATGTTGATGGACTTGACACACATGCTACAGTAAAACGTAAGCCCTGCAGAATTCAGGGGTACAGAAAATCAGTTAAGATTTTAGAAGTCCAGTAATTCAGGGCATGTCCAGAAATCCCCTCCAAAATAAATGACAGATGACTACTTCTTGAAGGCTGGCCCTCTATGGGACAATGAAGAACCATTCACACTCTAAACTTTCCATTGGATTGATTAAAAATTGTTTCAAATTCCCTGTCCACCCAACCCTCTTTCCCCACTTTTGTATAGGTGAAAGGAGACGAGCAGCACTGCACCCCCCTAAGTAAACTCTGTACACAAAATTCATTTTCTAAATGCTATTCCAGGGAGTCGAATCTAAGATATCTTTCAGAGTCCACCTCATCTCTACTTAGACCTGATTTACATATTCTTCTGAATCCTACAGGGTCTGTATGTGTGTTTAATGCTGAAGCCTAACCCCTCCTCCTACCCAGGTGCATTAATACAGTCATACACAATACATGGCATAATCTAATATGTAAATATTCAGATTTTTTAAACACTGAAAAAAATCACAAAATGTATACAGAATTAACTCTAGATTGTAAATACCTTTTATTGTTCTCTTTCCATAGATTTTTTTCCTTAAAGGAAAATGTATCATTTTTACAACAAAAATTTTAAATAAAGATAAAATTAAAATGGTCACTGCCAAACAGAATGCCAAATGTACCAAATTCATCAGATGGATCTGCAATACAAACATAATTTATAATGACTCGTAGGTACATATACAACCACATTTTATCTCTTTTTCTGCATTCCAAGTACAGTAGTGAGATAAGCTGTTACTCTTGTTAGGAATATAACAACACTCAAAAATTTAAAAATTTTAAAAAACAAGGAGTTACTTCTGCAATCTCTGTGTCGTTCTGCCTGTATTCTGCTTTGAGTCAATAAAGGGTAAACACAAAAGAGCGGAGTGACAAGCACTTTCTAATACACTCCTTACTACTGTTCAGGTTGACCAGCAAAGATGATCTTCGAGAATTTATTAGGAAGGGATTTCTGGTGGTATATTATTAATATCATTATCAGAAATTCCAGATGGATTAGTTCACCTTTTGCCAACACTGGAGATTCTAGCTTTCAAATTTAATCCTCCTGAGGTATCATTCATTTAGTTGGGTCTTCTTTTTCCTTCTTGGTCTCACCCTACACTGTTATCCAAATTTTGCTGCATTTCATGGGGTGGCGGGGAGGTAGAAATCTCATAATTCTTTACAGATTCAAAGCTAATGCTCTTTTAAAAAGGAAGCTTTCCTTTCTCTGGAGCTATTAGGTACATAGAGTTAAGCCTACTGTTTCTCAGTACAGATAACACTGATCTTTTTGATAACACTTATTTTTGAGGAGTGATTTTTTTTTCATATAGGAATAATCAAAAGTCAAAGTCCAAGTGTGGAAATGCCAACATTTTCTGTGTGTGTGTGTGTGTGTGTGTGTGTGTGTGCATGTACTCATTGACTAGCTTGAGAAGTCTCTAGGACTTCATGTGCTTGGCACACAGTGGCTTTATCTCATTTGTTTTTTCAAATTTGTAAGTCTGCATGTTTTAATGCCACACTTTAAAAATCACATCTTTTTTTCCTGGAAAGTTATCAAAATCTCAGAGTTTTTTAAAAGTAATTTTATTCAAGTAATATTGCACTATAACATTTAAGTTTCAGGTGCATATCACTATATATCAACATCCATATCTACTACAATAAGAGCACCACCAAAAGTACAATTTTATATTTTATGAATAAACAAAATGTTTTAAAATAAAGACATTAACTAGTCCTAACATTCTGTGGTTGATTACTGAATCATATCACTACATTCGAATGCCTTGGAGTATTACGAATGAAGGAGGTAAAATGTTAAGAGGAATCAATACTTATGCATTAATATTACATTATTTTACTTAACAATTTTCTTGCAATCTTAATCTTACTCATAAAGTATGGTCACACACTGGAAGAGCCTACACATGCTTTTCAGTGGGCACCCCCTATAAGAGTACATTTTTACTTCAGAACCATTAGCACGGTGCCAGCACTTTGTGCATAGATGGTGTTAATAGTTATTTGTCTGATTAAAAGGCCAGAGATGAATATTGTGATGAAACTAAATTAATGTTGCCAGTTTAAGTAGGGGTGAACAGTTAAAATGATTTGTTTTAGCAGCAAGTTAAGGGTCATTCTGATGTTATCCTGATCCCATGGTGACCAGATAGGCATATGGGAAACTCTTTGGCACGTCTTCTATTGAAAATGGCCAAAATGTCTCTTCCCTTGAATCTTCAGTAGCCTTTGACTGCTATGAGCAACAGAGAATTGTAGAAATGGCAATATGCTAGTTCCACGTCTAGCCTAGAGGACTTAAAACTTTTATCTAAGTTTCTGGGAACCCTGGGTCAACTTGTAATAAGTCTAATTTCCTTAAGGAACTGATCATGTGGAGAAATCATCTGAGATTACAATAGAAAAGGAAGAGGGGTGACAGGAAATCCCACTCAACTAGCTGGTTCTGCAAGGCAAGTCATGGACCCTCCAAACCAGACCAGTCAGCTGAATACCACCAAGTCATCCCAGGTGATGCCACATGGAAAAGAAAAATCACCCAGTTGAATTTTGCCTCAATTCCACTGTCTCCTTCCTTATAGGAAACATTTTCAGTTTTTCATTATTGAGTATGACGTTGCTTGTATCATACATATGGCCTTTAGTATGCTAAAATGTTTCTTCTAGGCTAAATCTATGCCATTTTTTAAAATCACAAATGGCTGCTAAATATTCTCTGTGTCTATTGACATTGTCATATTATTTTTCTTTCTTGCTTTTGTTGATGTGGTACATTACACTGATATATTTGTGTATGTTGACCGAACTTTGCATTCCTGGGACAAATCCTACTTGGTACCATCTGTCACAAAACCCAGAAAACAATGAACAAAATGTCAATAAAAAAAAGTTGACTTCGTGTATGTCTGTTTGGGTTTCTTTTGTTTGGAACTCGTTGTGTTTCACGGGACTAGAGGTCTGTTTCCTTCTTCGCTTTAGAGTAATTCAGAGCTATTATATCTTCAAATATGGTTTCAACCCTTCTTTCTCTCTTCTCTTTTTGGAATCTCTATGATGTTAACGTTATTCATCTTGATGTTATCCCATAATTCTTTCATACAGTCTTCATTCCTTTTAATTCATGTTTCTCTTTGCTGGTCTGTTTGGATGCCTTTTACTGCTCTATCTTCTAGCTCTGATTCAATGGAGGTTTCTTCCAGCCTACTCTTGATCTCCTTTATCATATACTTCAGCTATTGTGTTCTTTAGCTCTATGAATTCTTTTTCGAACTGCCTCGTATTTTGTTGTAGTTCTTTTTGTAGTTCTCTCTTTGTTGTAGCTCTCTTTGAAAATTTGTTGAGGCTTGTTTTGTTTACAGCCACCATAATGTTTCTCTATAGTGAAACATGCAGGCTTCACATACAGGGTGCTTGCTGATAAAGTTATATTCCTGGTACAGAAGTTGTAATACACAGTCATCTATAGAGATCTTCTTTGGTAGTGACAGAGGGAAGAGTATTCTGTACTGATGCTCTAGCTGGCCATTTAGCAAACAGGACAGTGGTGACTTAGTCCTGCCTGTGTCTACAAGATAAACAAATCTGCCAAACACCAGTCATGCATGAAAACTGTTTCTGATAGAGGGGGGTCAGGGACCCCAGGGATGACATGGGAAATTACAGTTTAAGTGCATAGTACTAATATGTAGCAAACAGAACAGAAGTTTTCCTTGTATAGAGTGAATATAAAGTAGTCTGGGCCTTTTTTTTGGTGCTTATTTTAGCTTTAATTTTCAGCTAATATTTTTGCTTTAATGTATATGAATAAATTTTTTCTTTTAGGGAAGGTGCAGGCAAGAAAGAAGGCAAGTATGCAGACAGGCAGGAAGACAGAGGAGGAAGAAGCATTTTATTTTAATTTAGTTGTTCTCACTGGTTGTTTCCCCCTGGACCAGGGACTTGAATCCAGGGCTATGTGTCTTGCATTCCTTTGGAGGTAACTGACGTAACTACTACTTCACCAGAGCATTTCTTATCTATTTTTTAAAATGAGTTTTAAGGAGAACAATTATATGTAAAAATATTATATAATACACAAAAACAAAAAATAACATAAAAATAATTTATATTATTTTTATAGTTAAAAATTTTAATTACAAAAAGTAAAACAAAAATGCAGGTCTAAAAGTATTTTTAAAGTTGCAACATTTTAATAATTTTAGCACCCATATTTGCTCTCAAAAGTATGCCAGTTTGGAGGATAAATTTTATGGTCATTTTACTTATTTCTAATCTGAATGATTGCAGTTTCTTCTTTGTTCACATTACATTCTCTGCCATCATTATCAGATAGCTTTTCTCTTTTCAGAACACAAGGAAAAGTCTTTCCTTATTCTCTTTACCTATCAACCTGTGAAGTGAGACATTCCTTTCATCTTCTACATCTACTGCTTCATGTACCGTGACTATGTTCCTTCCTCTTAAATGTGCCACTCTTTCCTAGGACCCTTTTATGACATCTTGAATTCACTTTTTCCAAAGCAACCTGTGGCAATCTTTCCGATTTATTATTGTCTGGCTCAAATATTGTCTCCTTTCAGATTCTCTAAGTCATAATTAATCTCATTCCATTTTTTCTCCCAACTGACTTTATCTACACATCTAGTGGAGTACATAACATTTGCTTTGAACTGCAGTTAACTACATACCTAGTTTTCTTTAATTGTCATGATTTTAAACAGCACATTTTCTTGTTCATCTCTGCTTTGTTCTCTTCTATCCCTTACCTACTGTGGAACAGTGGATTAAGCAGAGTGGTGCTCTATAGTTTGTTCAACCAATTGTTATTTTTTGTAAATATTTTTCATTTCTCTATCCTTAACATGTAATCTTAACCAATTTTATTGTTTTAATTAGATGCTTATAGTCTTTTACAATGTACCTTAAGTTTGTTCATGCAAACTCCTCACTACTAGTATTCAAAGATGGCCTCCTAGGTCTTTTCCCCCAGTTGATACATTTTCTCTTGCCTATTCATCTCCTAGCTTTTCTGCAATGTCTGTATAGTCTTTCATATGTTAATTCCTATTACCTTTTTGACAAATATACCATCATTTCTTTTCAATTTTTGATCCCTAATATTTTTCTCTATAAGGAAAACACGTTTTTTTTTCAAGAAATGCACAGCAAAGGAAAAAAAAAAATTAACAGACTAATGAATACAAATAAATGAAAATGAAAAAGTCGGGGATATTATTAATATAAAAAAGCTGGATAAGTAGCAGTATTCAAAATACACAAAAATAACCAGGTTTCGTCAATTGCTTTTTTGCTAAAGAAAGATGTGAGAATTTGTTCAATTGAAAAAAACAACAGAATTTTGGGGTGCACAGATGGAGCAGTGGTTAAGCCAATCACCTCCAAAGGACACAAGCCACATTCTCCTGGGTTCAAGTCCTGAGTCCAGGGAGAAAACAACCAGTGTGAACAACTAAATGAAAATAATAAAATGCTTCTTCCTGTCTCTCTTCCTGCCTGTCTGCCTACCCACCTTCATTCTTGAATACATCTTTCCTTTTAAAAAAAAAAAGAGAGAGAGAGAGAATTTCTAGTAATGAAAACAATGTAAGATTGCTTAATTTATTAAGAGATTTTTTGGTATAGTTAAAAATTGATGTCACAGAATTCATACAGCAAGAAATCATATAATATCAAAAACTGTAGACCATATCCATGTAGTAAAAGATATAAAAATGGATATCACATTTTGAGTATAAAAGAGGAAGATATTACTGGCTTTATCTATAGCTTCATGTGTGTTCTAACAAGGTGCACTATAAACTTTTAGCCATATTGTCTTTTATTTCTCTACTGCTTTGGAAGCTATAACTTTTTCAATTTTTTTTTATTAACTTAACATTTCAATATAAATATTTTACTTTTTTTCCCTCTCCTCCTCTCCTGTCCCCTTCACTCTCCTCTCCTCTCTTCTCCCAGATCTCTCTCACCCTCCCTCCCCTCCCCTTTCCCTCAGTCCTTCTGTCCTCTTCACATTCCCATTCATACCTCTTTCTACGACTTCATCAAAACTTTTGCTAAATTTTCTTACTATATCTTCTATTTTTTTTTATCCTGTTATCCAATTTTCCATCCTTTTTCTCTCTGTCATTCACACTGAATGCTTTCTTCTGAAGGATTTTCAGTTTATAGATTCTTTTTTTCAGCTATAGCTAATCTATTTTGTTCATCATCTATATTTTTTTACTTTATTAATTTCAATTCTAGAATTCTATTTTACTTTTTTCCAATCAGCTATGTCACTTTTCTTCTTGAAATATGCTATTTATTTTGAGAAATAACTTTCATACCATAAAATTTACTAATTAAAAATGCACAATTCAGTATTTTAGTATATTCACAAGGCTGGGCAAACATCATTACTATGTCAATACAGAATATTTTTACCAATCCAAAAAAAAAAAATCCCATATCATAAGGAGTCCCTTCTCATTACTCTTTCACTCAACCCTGCAAACCCCAATCCATATTCTCTCTCTGGGAATTTGCCCATTCCATATATTTCACATATTATAATTATACAGTAAGCAGATTTTTGTGTCTGGATTCTTTCAGTGAGACTAATGTTTTCAAATGTAATCTATGTTATAGAATGTATCATTACATTTTGTTATTAAATCATACTCATTTGGGAGGATATTCAGTAATCTGTTGATAGAAGCTTGTTTCGTCTACTTTTTGACTATTTAAATAATGATTTATCCTGAGATAGCAAATAATTGGAGCATGTTTTGTATCTATTCTTCTCAGATCTATCTTTGAATTGAAGACGTCAATCAATTTTCAATCAATGTGCTTACTTTTCAAGGTAGGATTTCTATATGACATTTGTGTTTCTTATATATCTGGAATGCTTTTATTTTCAGGTGTCTACACAGTTCCATTGTTTAATTTTTGTGACTCTTTTTCAAATAGCAAACTTTCTAGTGAGTTCTCTCTTGACCATCCTGCTCAAAACTTAAGCATTTACCACACACATACATTTCCTAACTCCATTTCTTACTTGAAATAGTCTTTTTTCAGTATTTATTACTAACATAGTATAAGTTAAATTCATTCACTGGTTACTGTATATATTATGTTCTATACAAGTTCATTTAGCTCATTAAATCCTAAGCTCTGTGAAGGTAGGTTTTCTTTTTTTGACTAATATATATCCTATACCTAAAAGAGAGTCTTTCCCACAGTAGATGAGCAGTAAATATTTTTGTTGAATGGATGGTAAAAATACTGGCCATTTTTTCTATTTGAATTTGTTCAATAGAAGCTAGAATTGTCATGTCAAAAACACTGAAAATTTGAGAAATTAAAAATAAATGCTGTCTTTAAAGTAAATGATGATTATCTGTGCTACATAATAAAATATAGGTTTGAACAGGTTAAAGTGGAGATTTTACAAAGTTGGATTCGATGTATGTACTGAAATCCCTACATGATCACAAAGCAAACTTGATGTGGTTCAAGGGCGTTACTAACTTTAGTATTGCCTTCCTGCAGATGGGCAAGAAGCTCTATGGAGTTCCAGATATTCCACTTAATCAAGTGAGCTCCAACTCCAGATATCTGCCTGCTACTTAACATTCTGCATTTGCTATTTCAAGGACCCTTAAATTCAACATACCTAAAACCAAAATGTGTTCCTCTTTACAAAGGCTCCTTTTCCCAATAATGCCAACTCAATCAATTGTTTAATTTTCTTAATATACTTTATATTACTTTTCTTAAGTCTTAATATAAAAATCTGTCACCAAATATTGTTCCAGTTTATACCTAAATAGCAGTCAAACTTATCCATCTACATCGCTACAGTCCTAATCCAAGTTACTGTGCTCTTTGCTGGGTTTCCTGCAATAGTTTGAACTGGTCTCCCTCTGCCACATCCCTTTCTCCCCAATTTTTTCTGTATACTTCAAACAATTTTAACTAAAACAGAGATACTATAATATTTCATCAATTTTCCATTCCACTTAATATAAAGAAAATATCATGAACTTGACTATAAGCTCTATATGGTTTAATTTCTGCCTATTCTTTCTTCTTTTTGAGCCACTCTCTCCTATTTATACAGCTACTTCATTTCACATTTCGTGAAATGTATCTTGTTACCACCACTGTGAGCCTACTTCTTCCTGCATTTATTCCCCTCTTCCCCACCCTTTTTCACTCCATATACATCTTCTTAACTCCCTACTCACCTAGAGAACTATTACAAGATATCAGTTCAACCTTTTCTTCTTTCAAGGATGTTTTTCCTGTCTTCTTCCTCTACAACTGCAAATACCTAGTCTAGTTATCTTTGTTGTACTCATATATAAATCATGTTGCTTTTTCTCATAGCTATTCTTTTGCTTTCAATTAAATGTCAATAATTCATAAAGCTATTTGACATTCATATTTTAAGTACTGCAAGGTCAAGATCATGACTGTTTTTGCTTCATGTTTTGTCTGGTGCCCAGTGCAATGAATATTTATTACATCCATACATTACATAGTTTTTGTATCAAGTCAACTCTAATCTGATATCAAGGCATCCCATCACTTCCTTTCCACATTATCTTCACTGATGTGACCCCCGCCCCTTGTTCCCCAGTGACAGCTCCATACATATAGTTATCTCAGTATTTGGAACAAATAAAGACAGACCTGCTTAATTATGTTTCTAAGGACTTAAAATAATAACATCACTTTAGTGGGCAAATACATGGGTCACCTCATACTAAAAAGAGAGCTAAATCAATACATGCTGATTGCAACACACTCTTTTATCACTGATGTATGTAGAGATTATCGTACCTTCTGTAAATAAAAACATAGATGCATATGCACATACATGGGAATGTGTGTATTTAAAGTGTATGTATATACTGGAAAATCAGTAATGGTCATATATACAGTCAAGTTACTCAACATTGCCTTTATATTTAAATATATATCAGCCAGTACAACATATAAGGAAATGTATCTTTTAAAAGCTATTCAAATGTTTTAAAAGAACCACACCCCTAAAACTAAACATTACAGCACTTGCTATAGACTTTCTCTCTGCCTTTGGAAATGACCCAACTATTTTCATATGGTGCTTAGTAGTAGTCCCCCACCCCCATGATTGATGTGGTTTGAACGCTAAAGTTATAGTTCCCTTGTCATCCAAAGTGATTTCCCAAGATGATCTGTTTCCTCTCAAACTTCAGACATTTTAACTCACACTCTGACAAAAGCCAAGGCAGTTCTTATGAAGATCAAATTAACTTACCATCAAGGATATGTAAAAAAAAAATGTTTCTGGATCCTACTAAGTGTTCTTAGATGTTCCTGGACGTGACTAAAGATTTAAAATATGTTCTAACTATAGTCACTATGGAAAAGAAATTCTATTTATTTGAAGTTAAAAAAGATTGATTTTAAACATCATTTTTCCCCAGAAGATTATTTAAGCTTCACTGTAACTAAATGCATCAAAGAGAATATTTGAAGAAACTACCTTTCAGAGGATAGATAAATATCTTCCACTATTTTATCTTTGTTGATCTAGAGAGTTCAGGTAAAGAGCCTTGTTTGGGCCTGAATTGCTTAAGCCATATCTCAGCTGTGAACAGTCCCTCATCACCTGGGACAGGTGTATTTCTAGTAGTAAAGATGAGTGTTTCAGGTGTTTTCTAATCAACATTTTAAATGAAAATGTAGACACTGGGGTTCCATTCGGTACAAAAATAACCAGAAAAGAGGTATTCACCAATTGTATGCCTGTTAAAGATGACACTGAAATTTAGTAGAATTGTCATTAATATTGGCCTCTGCCTCCATCTAAAATCCATCCTTGAGCACGTCTGCCAAACATACTTGTCCATTTGTAGCACCACCTAAGGATTGGTAACACCCTATTGGTTAAATCAGATACCAGGGCATAAATGCTTGACTCTAATCTTTTCTTCTGCATCACAAAAGGTATCATGCTTTGTTGCCTTTATCTTTTATTAGTATTTCTAGACTTCTTACATTTTCTCATAATTCCCATTGGCTCTACTTTACTTGAGGTCCCTGTCAACTCTTGCCAAATTATGGGAGAACCTCTGCCTGATTTCTCCTGTCACATCTTAATAGTCAAGCTTTTCTGTTTCCTCCTCTTCACACTCTATACTGCAACAGAGTTGACATACTGGTCCCACAATATGTCATACTCATTTTTACCTCTGGGATTTGTGCATTCTACTTCTTTTGCTTGAACTTTTCTTCTCAATATACCCTAACTCCATGTTTACTATTTTTCTTTCAAGGCTGGTCTCAGTAATTAGCTTTTCTGACACTTTCCATCACCAGTTGTCTGATGGGTGATCCCCACTGTATTCTTTCAGGCAAAAGAAAATGTAGAACAAACTAAATCAAACTGCTATTTTAAATCAGTATTGTTTTATTAAGATGGAAAACATATTTTCCAAATGATTCTAGGAAGTGCTAAAAAACAATACACATTTCTGTTTTGACCAAACTTCTGTACTCCAGATGCCAGGCTAACAGAGATTAGGTCAAAAGATAGAAAGGGCTAAAGTCACAGCACTTTGAAGGCAATTCAATGGATCAAACTAATTCTTTCTAAGGAAGCTAATAATTAGAAATCTGCATAGCACTGTAAGTTTCAGAAGTTATGTTCCCCTGCAAGGTTGAGGAAGGGAGTTCATGTACAGGGGAGTATAAGCCTCAACTAATAAGCAAATGACTATATTTCAGAGGGCCTGAAAAAAATCTATAAATTATAAATAATACATCCCAACTCTTTTAAAATGATCTAAATTCTTATCACACTGGGGAAAGCTCAATGTGCTTAATTTAATTTCCACTTACATATCTTTCTTTAAAATTTCCTCATAAACCTCAGAATGGATCATTTTTGAAGCTGCTACATTTACAGACTTGTTTATAAAAAAGTATAAAAAGTACAGGGGTCCATATTTGGCATCATTTCCGTCTCAATTTTATACTGCACGAGACAATGTAGATGATTTAACATATTGGAATATAAGCATTTAGTCCTCTCTGTAAACACTCATCTCAACTGTTGCTTATCCTTTAATTAAAAGACCCCAGAACTGTTTTATGTTCTAGAATTATGACATTGCTTCAATGTATTTGGTTGACTACAGAACACCAGCTTTACTTCTACGGGGTTTTTATTATTAGTGGCCTTTCTTTGCTGGCTGTTTGCCCTGGGCACCATTTCCAGAAACTTAAAACAGCTGACAATTTTTTAAATAATTTTCATTAGTTTTGCTGGAAAGAGGGGCCATGAAGCTCCTTAAATTTCCATGGCAGAGGTAGAACTTTCTAGTTTTTCATTAATAGTGAATGAACATCTGTAGCACTGATGATTAAATTCCAACTCATTATCAATCACTCTTCTCAGAAATTTGGAATTGGGAAGCCAAGAACCTGCACAGGTAATGGGAAGGGTAGATGTCAAAATACTATATCAAGACTTTTTATGAGGTAGAGGACCTGGTCGATTCAAACAGATTACAATAAGTGGAAGTGAACACATACCATAAGAAACTGAAGATACTGGGATAATTGTTAGAGAAAATGGAAAATCCAGAGAGAAGAAGAGAAGCTATTTGTGAGAAAACACAAAGTTACATCGATATCAGTTCCATATCAAGTCAATTTCTACTTTGCTTTTCATCTTTGGATCTCTGTAAACATACAACACAACCACCTTAGCAATCAAATAAGACAAAAGCAAAACAATAAGACAAAAGAAAAAACAATCATCTATCTATTTATGAAGCTTCCAGGTTTACTTTTTCTGATGTGTTGTTAATTTATCTCAGCAATATAATAGAATACAGGAGTGGAATCCTCTGGAGATTCTAATGTGCAGCTAGGGTTGAAAATTGTCTAGGCCAGGTTCTTCAGATGCTAGTCAATACTCATGATGACTACCAAGGACCTAAATGTGGGAGTGGTTTCTGAGTTTTTACACACAGTTGACCCTTGAACAAAGTGGGCGTTAGAGGAGTTGACCCCCACCCCCAAAATCCCCAGGTTACAATCTTGTGGTTACCTGTTGGGGTAATTGAGGAGTCCAGGTTATCTATCAACTGTGGACCTTCTTTCCAACTGAGACAAATCTCGAATGAAGAAAGCTGGGGCCCTGCTTTAGTAAGCATTTCTAATTTGATGACAACATGGAAGTGAAGACACATATACACATTCATACATGCATGAATACATGTGCTATTTTCTGTAGATCATAGAGATTTCAGGGTAAAGTAGTGGTAGCCAGGACAAAAAGGGTTAATGAAGATAACAGAGTTCCACGCAGAAAAATCCAGCTTTCCATTAAAGAATGTGAGGTAGAGAAATTGGAGGGAGGGAGAAAGAGGTAAAGAAAGAGTGGACTGGAAAGGAGTGAAGCAGAGGGAAGGAAAAGCATGAGTCAAGTGTCTCTTTTAAGAAGTCCATATTGGGTTGTGTTACACATCTAAGAGTTAGATGAGACTTCAAACAGCCAGGCTTTGTGAAGAACTGAAGAGCAACATTTCCAAATCAAACCAAAACTACATAAACAAATGAGAAAGCCTAATGCTGATAATTCAGTACTATTATTGCTAGCTAAGACATATATATATATATGTGTGTGTGTGTGTGTGTGTGTGTGTGTGTGTGTGTGTGTATTTTCACATGTGCACAGTATATTTCATTCTTAGAGCCACCCTATGGAGTAGGTATTGTTATTGTTTTGATCCCAATTTTGCAGATAAGGTAACAAAGGCAGAAAGAGCTTAGCTTATCTAAGGCTTATGTCATTGAGTTTTAGAGCCCCTACCTTATTCTGAATGATGATTACCCTTTAGATTTCAGAAAGCAGGTGTGAGAGCAGGCTTTCTACAAACAAACAGGACTCTCAGCTGGCACCCAGGTTCACCCTGCAGTCTCTGGGCAGTCTCAGTGTGGATTTTATGAGTCCAATGTGCAAGTTATGAAAAGGGGAGAGAGACTGGGTTGTAGATTCTTTCTGTTGCATGCTTTCCCCATCACAGAGCACACTTCCTACTGAGGCAGACTGGGAGAAATAAAAACATTGAACTTAAAAGGCAGATCTGCGTGTTTGTTTTTTTTTTTTTTTTTTTTTTTTTTTTTTTAAGCTTGGCTGTCTAATTCCAGTGCAGCAGAAAGAAAACTGCAGGAGAATGCAATGTAGGAGACTTTTTACCTACACACCTCAATTTTTGCCTTTCAAAACATGGGCCTTAGTCATCTTCCTTTTTAAGAGAACAGTAAATTAAACTGCAGATTTTAGTAAAGAAGCTAAGTGTCATTCTCTGATGTACCCTCCTTTGTTCACTAGTTTGTGTTTCCAAGTTCTACCACACCTCACGAAAGTCCTTGTCTTTTTATGTATCAAAATCCCTCCATTATATCATACCAGTTGGCACAGAGTCATCTAAAGTGCCAGTTCTCCCACTGAGACACTTATTTCAGAGCAAGCTCACCAACTCAGAGGAGACCCCATGAGCTAACCCTTTCTAACCTCGTCATTGAAGGAGGAGAGACAGTGCTGGTTAGACACCTAGGAGTTAACAAAAAATAAGTATCTGCATTCGACTGAGAGACTCTCTGGGTAATTTTGCAGGCATTCTTCTCTCCCGGTTGCCTTTCTTAGATGAAAATGTTCGCCAGCATTCCCGGGGCATACACTCACTCAAGTAAAAGGGCCCCATAATGAGAGGGAGCTCCACGGATTCCAACTCTGCCAAGTCTAATACTAAAAGTAGGTGAATGAGATTTGACTGCCTCCTAAATTGAATGTCTGTGGAATTTCTTGGACTTGAAACAGAGCTCAGAACAGGGTCTGTATAGTAACATTCACTAGGTGTCAGTGTTTGACAAACTGTCTTGCCAGCATCATTACTAGAATGTTCATTTTGGCACAAATTGTCTATGGAAAATGCAATTAGGAAAAGTTGTGCAAATAGCAATTAGAAACTGAATAACCCGCTTATTCCTTTTATTCATATTACACTTGGCTACTCAGCTGAAATCAAACTCCGCTGAAAATAGCTTGCAGACAGTCACAGTAGCCTGTGAGCATGGAGAAGAGGGGGAAGAGCAGGCTCATAAGAGAACTCTTCCATTCCTGCCTGCTTTCTTTCCCCCTCACTTTCCTTTTTCTGAGCACCATATTGTCACTGCAATGCTCATTAAACCTTCCTTCTTTGGCCATTGGCTAATCCTACTGCAGGAAGAAGAAAATTCACTCCGAAGAATGTTGTTTTAACATGAATTCATCATTGACAAACACAGAGTCACTTTGAACAGATCATACCTACCTCCTTTCTGATTGATAAATACCAAAGAATTTGTTCTTTCATTCAGTCCATTCAATGACCAATGATGTACAAAACAGTTACAATGTGCCAGATACTTATTCTAGGTCCTACATAAATGACAGTAAACAGACCTGCTCTCATGGTTGTTGTTCAGTAAAGAAGAAAAAATAATCAGTCTAAAAGTCTGATACAGTATGGTAGATGCAATAAATCTAGAGGAAAAAATGAAGAAGGGAAAAGAGAGAGCAAGATCCTGGTGTGACAAGTGGCTGCAAATGTACAGTGGTGGCAGATACCACTAAGCTGGCAGCACAGAAACAAAACCTGAAAGAAGGAAGGAGCAAGGCCCATCTCTGGGAGTTCATTCAGGCAAAAAGTGCCATGAGGACTGAATGTACCTAGTGGGTCCCAGAAAGAGGCAAAGTCAACATTGCCTGGAGAGAGGCAGGGGAAGAGATCAGATAGGTGAAGAGGAGTAGAAGGGCACATGTGCATTTCCTCTGGGAACTAGTGGGGCATTTTGAGCAGAGTTGTGATATGATCTGACCTAAGTTTAAATGGTGAAACTACTGAGGACATTCCACAGGTCAGGGAAGCCAAAGTAAAAGCAAAGAGAACAGTTAGGAGGCTGCCATGATACTTCTAGTCTGTCTCCTTTTGCTACAATAAAACTAATTATTAAGAATAGCAAAAAATTAATTAAACACAATGAAAAGATTCAGGGGGGATATTTTGAACAAGCAACTTAAAACTCATCAGAGGATTGTTTATGGAATGTGGGAAAAGAGAAGAATAAAGAATAATTCAAAAGATTCTACTTGAGTAGTTGGTATTGACATTTCCTGACAGTGACCTGGAACTGGGGGTCAGGTTGGTGGGGAATGGAGCATTTAGTTTTGGACTTGCTACTTTACATATGTCCCTTAGATGTACAAAAGAAGATAATGAGTAGGCCATTTGATACACATGTGTAAAGTTCATGGAAATGATCCAGATTGGGGATATAATTTTGAGAATTATCAGTACAGATGAAATTTTTTTTAATTATTGGTATTTATTATCTCTTCTGTTCACAAAGTTACATTCATTTTTGAATACTGATATTGAATCTCAGTCTACATTTCACACCACACCATCCACCAGAGTTCCAGTGTCCTTTACACCACCTTTTCCTCTCTTTCCTTCCTTGTCCCCTGGCAGTTATCATATTATGTCATGAGAGTTTTTCCTGGGGTTTAGCTATTTATTTCATTTCATTATATTCCACATATCAGTGAAACCATTCTGCATTTCTTTTTCTTTCAGTACAGATGGAATTTAAAGTCCCAAGAAGCAGAAAATCACCACGGAAGGGAATATAGACAAAGAAAAGATTCTGTGCAAGGAGTGGCACTCCCATTATTCCCCACTTCAGGGCGTAGGTCAGAACCCGAGAAAGACAATAACCGAGAGTATCAGTTCTCAATTTTTTTTCTTGAGAGAAGACTTTTTCAAAAAAACCCTTAAATTGGTCACCAAACTGTAATAGGCTTAAGTCAAGCTCTCTGGTTGAGATGGAAGACGGAGACTTAAAAGTCAAGCTTACTCATCCTCTCCTATTATAGGAGCCCTGGAGACATCTCTGTTGGGGCTAAGGTTGTGAGCATCACAGTTTGACTTATCCTAGTGTGGTCTAGATGGCAAATTCCCAAAACAAAGAGTAACAGACAGTTTTTTGCATGTAACAAATCTCTTTGGGAAGAAGGAAATTTATTAGTGATTTGACTGTGACAGAATACATTTGTTACAATATAGAATCTGGAAGCGAAATGGGACCAAACTGGAACCATTATAACTGGCTTGTTTGCAACAAGTTTGTAGAAATATCTTTATAACTAGGGCAGAGTGGACTGTTTGGGAGAATCTAAGACAAACCAACTGGAAATATTAAATATAAAGTTCTAATAAATGTGTTAAATGCATAGTATAGATAATCAGATTCTTAACATTGTCACTTTAATCACTTTACCAAACTCTTGTTGATAATGAGCTAAACTCTCACCTCCACTCTAATCATCCCTCCCATCTTCTTGTCCCTATTCTTCAGCCACCACTAATCCTGTCCCCAGTGTGTGTTTTGTACCACACATAATCTGTTATCTACCTCAGGTCCCATGCAATTTGAGTCAATATGATATTTTATGGTCATTTCTCTCATCTATGTTGAATAGTCATAAAGTCACAATATTTATATGGTCTTTTTAATTTAATCTGTTGGTTCTCAGTTGGTGAAAATGTCAAGGAGTTGGAATCTGTTTGCAATCCCCCAACTGGATTAATGGATTGTTTTCTGTTTAATGCACTCAATTTAGAAACATTGTTTAGAAAAATTTAAAAAAATAATCAACACACTTTCTGCTCTGTCTTTAGTCATTGCTTCTTTCCATCTGTCAAAGGGGCTCTGTGAGCTTTTTAACAACCCTTCAAATGTTGAAATTTAACCAATAAGCCCCAATTGTGATTTGATTTGGCTTCAGTTACATTTAATGCTATAAATTGACTTAAATATTTTGGCTAAAGTGGAGCAATCCACATAATTGGCTGCTGATATGGAAATTAGAAGGTAAATTAGCCAGGTACAGCCACACAAACCGGATTAGAGAATAAAATGATTGAAAGATTGGCTTGAGATATTGTAATGCAGCCAAAGTATCATTCATATGGAACACATTGCATCTGTAATAAAGAACTCCAGGTTAGTGGTTTGGCTATTAGAAGATACTCACAGGAGGTAAGAATGATCATTTAGCCCCTCTTTTCACAATCTAGAAAGCTATTATTTACAAATTCT
Source organism: Solenodon paradoxus (assembly GCA_004363575.1). Classification (NCBI taxonomy): domain Eukaryota; kingdom Metazoa; phylum Chordata; class Mammalia; order Eulipotyphla; family Solenodontidae; genus Solenodon; species Solenodon paradoxus. The sequence goes on from RJWH01002951.1 coordinate 184,172, forward strand.
TGGGTGAAAAAGCAGGCAATATGAGGACAGAGCCTAGATTCTGATTTCCTCTGAACATCTCCAGCTGATCTGGAAATGCTATACTCATAATTACTGAAAGGTTAGAAACCATCCTTTTGCATGACATTAGCTAAGCAGACCCTTCAATATTTTGCCATGGTTTGGAAATGAATAAGAATAAAAGGCATATGTATTAGGGAGAATTTGCCAGAGAAACAGAACCAGTAACCAACTGCATGTGTATATGTGTGTGAGATTGGCGGGGGGCTGGGTTTAGAAATGTATTTGTTTTACGTAGCTGGTTCATGTGATTGTGGGACTAGCAGGACCAGAATTTTCAGAGCAGGCTAGAAGTGGGGAAACTTAGGGACAAGCTGTTGCAATTTTAGACCAAAAGGCAATCTGGAAGTAAAATTCTTTCTCCCTCGAAGAATCTCAGCTAGTTCTCTTAAGGGCTCCAGCTGATTAAAAGAGGACCATTCACACTCTGCAGCATAATCTGCTTCGTTCAACTTACTGATTTAAATGTTAGTTACATCAAAAAATCTTTGTAGTAACATCTAAGTGTTTTAAAAAAACATATGGACACTACAGCTTGGCCAAGCTGGCATTTAAGGTTAACCATCACAGGCTAGTAACTGTTACGTAGTTCCTTTGTTCATTTAAAATGTTTACTGAGTCCACCCAGTGCTAGGTACTACCCTAGATACCTAGGTTACAAAAGAGAACAAGATTGACTAGGTCCTTGCTGTCATGAAGATCAAAGACAGGTCAGGAAAATGACAATAGAAAACACAAGTCATTGAACAAGGCTTCACCTGCTGATTCGGAGTTTTAGCTGAAACCTGAGATATCTATGAGACAATTATTGCAAGATTCTAAAGAGAAGTAATTTTTTTTTACAGTGATAAGTAAACACATATTGTATATAAAATAATTTACTTCAAATTTAACTAAGAAATTCAAATGTCTTAGAGTAGACTAAATTAATAATTTTTATATTGTATGATATTTAAGACATAAGTTTCATAACTAAGGTAAATCTGTAAATTTATGCTATATTTTAGATACAGTAAACATTTATACTGCTTATACATGTCTAAGTATAGCATTTTCTACTCAACTTTCTGCCAGTGTTCTGGGCAGCCATAAAATGCTCATACCGCTTGTCCTAAAAATAGACAATGGCCGAAAGACTTGTTTCACTGGGACCTACTGAGCTTTTCTGTAAAGACATAGCATTGGAAATAATCTCCTACAAAAATGCCTGTGGTGGGAGGACAATTCTGAGGTCATTATTATTCTATCTGCCTTCTATTGGGCTATGTCTTAGTGGCATTGATAGTAGCACGGATAAAATTTCCAAAAGGGAGGCAGACTTCTTAAGAACGAAGATTAGTTCAAGTCAATAACATTCTAGAAACCAGCTCTTAATTAAGAGTGCTTATCTCTAAAATATCACTGGTAAGTTATGACCTTAAGTGATTTCATTTCTCTGTGATTCATTTTGCTGATCTGTGAATTAGTCAATACAGTGATTGTCTCATTGATTATTAGGAGTAAATAAAATAATACATGTTAAGAAGCTAACAAAACACTGGCACTCAGCATGTTCATTATAAGTTATAATGTACATACATATATACTAGTATATACACAAATATAGAAATAGTATATGTACATATACACATACATTACTAGCATATGTGACTAGCACAAGGGTATCAAAATGAAATTTTATTCTTGTCTTCTAATGTTCCTTTAAATTTCATTTAGTGGGATAATATTTCCCTGGGTAGTATCTCTTTCCCCATCTTAAAAACAACCTTTAGTCACTTTAACAAACAGTATTAAATTAACATTTTAGGGTATAAATCCCCCCTACCACCAATTATCAGAACTCTGCACTTGATCTAAGACCAAATTTTCTCCTCCATCTAGCCTGGAAGTAGCCCCTTTCTCTTTACTTAGGATTTCTCCTCCCTTGGTACACTCTGTATTTTCAGATCTTCTCATGGTCCATCCTTAGAGAAGAGAAGGTTAGGAGAAAAAGGAAGTTTTACTATGTGGGTGCAGTTGTTATTTGCACTGGGTACCAGTTGTACAGTTGCAAGTAAAGTTTCAGGTACATCTGCTGAAATTATATATACCATTTTTCTCATATGTGAATAATTTTCATTCGGCCCCAGAAAGAAAACAAAAATAAAACCATTACTTGACACAGACATGATAGAATTTAGGGAAAATCAGTCTGACTACCTCCCTTTTTCCCTATGGTAAAGGATAATAAAAGAGAAGGGACGATCTTTGGGGATATAGTGGTCTTCTTAATAATAAGACATATAAGAAAATTTTGGAAATATAAATGCGTGTATATTCTGATTTTGTAGAACAGACTACAGAGTTTTCAAATACCTGCCTTGTAGAGTGATAGTAAAAGCAAAAAATGGTAACTAATAAAATAATTACACATTCAGATCTCTTTTCTACTTGGTACTGTTTCATATGTATATTAAAAAGATCTTGCAAATAGTTGGTACTTCATAAATATCTACCCTTGCCTATTTTCTCAGTTATTCTCTTCTACCCCTTCCCGCCATTTTAGGATCAATCATTCATCTGATTAATCATCATCATTTCTCTAAGATCATCCTTTCAATTTCCCCAAGTTTTCTACAAAGCATTTAACAGGAATTCGTTGAGAAAACTCTTTACTTGCCCAAATATATTAGTAATTATACAGAAGAGTTAGAACATTCAAGAAATTAGGGAATTCATGTGGCATAATCTACTCAGAATTTACAAGTAGTTCTTTTTCTTTTCTTTTTTTATAGATAAGAAGTACCTACTTTAAATATTAGTGTTCTTTTATCACGAAGATCATGTAAAACATTAAAAACACTTGGAAATTACAGAAAGGCTTACTTAAAATCACAACGCTAACAAAACTGAAGTCTGTTCTTTTTTCTAGTAGTTAAATTTGGATGTTTTAACTCTACTTACATGACCGTAATGAGCACGTGTCTATCATAACTATGTTCCTTGTTGTTCCATAGTCCTCATATTTATCTTTATAACGACTAGTACCTCTTGTGAGGTATATAATTTTGCTTTCCCTTAATTTTGCATACTTTAATTATTTAATTTTTATTCTGTTAGAAAAATAGTAATTTTTTATTGGATTCAAGTCATGACATTACTGGGTTTTTTTTTTTTTCCTTACAGGAAAGTTTCCCCTATGCCACTATCAGAAATGTTAAGTTGCCCATCTTTGGTATCCCAAATAAATCTTCTGTGTTTATGTTAAGTTAAATATATTTGACTTGTGCCATCAGGAGTCATACTATTTTAAGACAGATGACCCCATCACACAACAGAGTCATTTTGGGACTACTTGAAGAGGCTAATTTGGGGAACTCTTAGAAATAATGAAGAGCCGCTCTCTTAAGTTTATAGGTGAGACCGTGTGAAGGAAGCAAGGAAGACAGGGGAAGATAATGGTAGGCAGCACAGCCTTATCTATCCTGTCTTTCTGGCTCAGCCTTCATGGAAAGTTTTTTAAAGACGTTGAAAGTGTGTATCTTAGGGAAAATATCCATAGCATGTTTATACAAGATCACTCTGGTAAGCTCTTGGCAAGCCTTAAGAATCATAGCTGTCATCTTTGCCTATCCTTCATAGTCTAGAGAAAATGAATGATGATGATGTTACTCATCTACAAAAGTTCAGTTTTCTCCATAAACACAGCTGTGTCGTGAGTTAAGCAAACTCAATATGTGAAAATTTGGATTGACTGAAAAATAAGCTAAAGATGATTATTTGTACCATAAAAGAATTTTCGTGCTTTATAAATGATTCATCATGAAATTATTTTGAATAGTGAGGCCCCTTAATGATCCTGAAACACAATTCTGTTTAGATTAGCATGCAAATTTCTAAGTCCTCATCAATTGCATACAGAAAGGTATAAGCATACTTTTAAGTCTTACTTTTTCTTTTGTGAAAGATTCTGTTTATTTTTCCAAAGACAGATCATTTTTTAAGTTATTATCATTTAGCTATGAATTTAGATTTAAGCTAATGTTCCCCTTAGGTTAGCTCTTGCGAAAATAATAATTATTTCAATGCTAGTTAAAACAAATTGGCCTATTTGATCACCTAATTCTAAAAAACAGTAATAGAGATATTATTTTAGTAAGAACATGGCTTGTAATTACATCACTGTATTTCCAACACAGTGTTTCTTCAAGGAAAAATTCACACACCATCATGGAATAGAGAATAAAGATGAAAAAAGTGGACTCCGGTATGAGAAAACTTGAATGATTTCACCAATTCTCCAGAAGTCAGTTTATGAATATATAATAGCTTGCTAAACTAATAAGTGGATTTAAACCTGGAAAAATGTTGGGAGATGTAAGAGGGTAATGAGCAGCAAAAGGGATTGTGGAAACGTTTACATTTTACCTATACAAGGAGGGAGAGGGAGAGAGAGACAGGGGCGGGGGGGGGGGGGG